>CM048821.1:53310030-53490569 GCA_026586065.1 Dioscorea zingiberensis
ATTCTATGGATGAAACTATGACCCACCTCACCACTTGAAACAATCTTGGAGGAGTTTAATCTAATTGCTAGCACCAGTCATTTAGGAGACTAAGAGTAAGTGATCCAAGTAGATGTTGATCAACAGCCTTAAAGTCTTCCCTAATCATGCTAAGATTAGAAGACATGAAGAAAACATTATGCGTGTACATATAGATTGATTTAGTCAAGTAGAATTATCAAGCAAAATGCTTTTTTTATAAATTTTTTATAAAATATCATTCAAGTAAAAGCACGAGGAAGTAAAAAAAATTCGGGTTTCCGTAGAGATAGGACAAATGTTTACCACTAAATGCTACTTGTACTCCCATAAAAACCAAGAACAAAGAGAGCATAGAGATACAAACACTACTTTGTTGTGTTTTCACCTCATTAGGATGCACCATCTCTTGACGTTTGTTAATTTGGTTGAATTATTTATTAGGTCATGCCAGTTCAAATCTTTTGTGGTCCTGCAATTTGAGATTCACTGAAGGAATGAAACAAAAGATGGAGTTAAAACACAAAGGCCAACCCTCATCTTAATCCAATCCAAAACTTTCCTTCCCTTAGTATTTAGCCACTAACTTGTTTTATCCACATGGAATGAAGTGAATGAAAGTAAAATGGCTAATAATCACAACTTTGTTTTGGACCCAAATTAAAATTATAATCAGCTTTTGGGCATTTTTTAAAATGGAACTTACGTACAAATTTAATTAGATAATTTTTAAAGTACCTCATACAAAGATTCAAATTCAGCAGAAAAAACTTACAGAATTCTAAGAAGGAAAAGCTCATACCACCAATAAATTTAATTGAAATTTATACAGTAAAAGCTAAAAAATTTAAAAGCTGATCGAGACATGAGAATTTAGATTTAACACTTGAGACTCTTAGTGGCAGGAGATTGTAGCCAAACTGAACTTTATTAATCTTAGTTAAGTTAAAAACATAGGAAAAAACTACAAAGGGAATATGATGATGCGCCGCCAAAACTAACTTCTAAGAATATAGGATAGTAATAAGCATAATTATACTAATCTTTTGGAAGCTTAATTAGAGAAATTTAAACTAAGTTGGTTTCTACTAATTAAATCACTATTAAGTATTAAGAATATATTGATAATTAATACTTTTAGTGATAAAAGCCCAACATTGGTCAGCATGTTATGTCGGGTTGTGTGGACATTGGTCTACCCCCACAGTAGGTTGGATTTAAATTTTGCTTTTCTTTTAATTGATGGAAAAAAATTAAAGATCCAATTTTCTCACACTTAAATACTCTAAATAATTTATTTTTATTTATAAATTAAGAGTCTATGCTTCTACATTTGGTTGTGGGGCTAGAAGCAGTAGAAGAGGTTGGAACTGCTACATTAATTAATTTGAGTGGACCCATTCTGTTTGGCCTCAACAAAATGTATATATATATATATATATATATATATATATATCTATATAATTAAAATTTTATAAAAAAAAAATATTATTTATTAAATGCTTATTTAGATTACAAAATTTTGAAAGAAGATGTCAAAGCGATGAAGGAAGAAAAAGGCATTTTGGTTTTCATAAATAAGAAAACAGGGAAGGTCAAAAGTTAAGAATAACTGCTTGTAATATTAAGTTAAGCCAGAGCCACAGTGGAAACTTTGGGAGAGGGTAATAAGGTGGCATCAGCACCGAGGGGATAATCACTAAGAAGGACCTTGAGAGAGGCAATTTGAATTTTAGGCATCGAGGTAGATCTACAACATAAGACATAGATATATATATTTTTTTTATTTAGGAACATGATGGGGTTCTGGCAGAGAAGAAAAAGTGTCTTTTGCACATGATTTTCATTTAGCGCAGAAAGCATCATAGTAGAGTAATCTGAGGAACCAAGATCAACCGGTAGGAATTAACAAATAGAGAGAAAAAAAGATATTAGTGTTAATTCATCTCAAATGTTAATTAAAGATATGGACAAATGAGTAGTTCAGGAGGACGAGAATAATAGGGCGGGGATGTGGAAGAGTTTACCATACAATAGGTAAAATTCTCACATTGAGGATCGGCCTACGAAGATGCTTATTTCTTCCTAATAATGGATGAGTTAAGTAGATTTGTAATGTCCAGAAAGTAAGTGAAATCCCTTATGGGTGGCGAATGTTTGTTTAAACGATGATATTGTCACCGTGGTATGGGATAAAAATAGAAAGGTCAGAGAAATCCCGGAGGGTTAGAAACATGGGAAAACACTCTTGAGAAATTAGAAGTTTACAAAATAGGCTACGTAATCGGAACAAAATAAAAGGAGAGGAATGGAGAGGTGGAAAGCTGTAGGAGTTAAGTAGAGTACCCAAGTACAAACAAACAAGTATCTAGGTTCCATTTTCGCATGATAAAGGTTGAATGGAATGAAAATATAACCCATGCAGTATATCAAAAACAAGATTGAAGTTTATGAAATGGGAGGAATTGCGGCTGGCGCTTTGTTTATGTACAGATAAGAAGATGCCTAACAAAGTAAGGAAAGTTACATGCGAGCAGCGAATGGTTAGAATCGGCAACCATTCTTATACCTCTTCGAAGCGAGTGTTGAATGACCCCAAGTTCAAGCTTATATTTATAAGATGAGTGTAGGCAAAATAAGGATAATTAAAAATTTAGGATCAAATTGAATTAGAAGCTACAAGATCAGGTGGATAAGATTAGGAAATGGAACACGTCAGGAATGATGGAAGGTGCGTATTCTGACTTGATTAAGAAGGAATAAAATAAGAGAAGACATTTAAGATGGTTTTGGGATTTTAAAGCATTAAATTTAGAACCCCAGGGTGCTCTTATTAGAAATCATGTGATATTTTGTTGATAATAAAAGATTAAAAAAATAAGAGAACTCCGCCTAAGATTACTTGGAGAGAGAAAGTATTGTGTGTAAGGACCTCACATTATTTACAGAATGTGAGGTGGGATCTTACTTGGCCAGAGTGTAATGGAGATTTGGGAATCCAGAGTGAAAGATGACAGCATCTAGTATAGGCTTAAGGCTGTTGTTTAGAACATTTGTTAATTTATTTGATTGTTTGTTGTTGTAATTTCTGCATTTCTAATTTTCACTATCAAAATAAATAGAATAAAATATAATTGATAATAAAAAATATTATTTTAAAATAGTAAATAATTGGGGAAATTTTAGGGTATATACACAAATATGAACTATATTAGCCCAAGACCTTAAATTTTCTCAAAATATTAATATTTTTAAATAAAGATTTATTTTACCAAAGGCTTATGTATATATGCTTGTTTTTATTTAATTAAATTAATTTTAAATATGGAATATATTTAAACTTGACGGAGTCATCATAGGATGGATAAAACGCTAGATTGGCAGCTGGGTCGCCCTCCCACTTTTTAGAAGAAAGCGGGCTTTGAAGGGGTGTCACTTAAAAGGGAGGAATTCATAAAATGGGGACAGAGAACAAATTGCAGGTGAAAGGAGGCTATTAAGAAAGGAGGGGCGGCTATAGGAAGGAAGATGGAAGGAACTCCTCGAGTTTCTCAATAGAGTTTTTCTTAGTTTTATAATCAACTTACCACTTGTCTTCTAGGACCTCGCTTCCCTTTTGAGCCCAGGTGCTTACGGAGCTTTTTGAAGGGATTCAGCGTCGCCGTCACGCGGGACATGGCCCAGATTAAGCGATGCATAGGTCCCCTTCTCTCTCTGTAAAAAGGACCCTACATTGTTACCCTATTAGACCCAAGCGTAGGCTCCCCTTTTGGGAAGCCTGTATTTCGCGGTAGTGGAGAGTGTGAGAGCCCGAGCCGCATTGGCGAGGACTTGAGGGTATAAACAATCCGTCCCCTCCTAGAGATCCAGGAGTCTTTTTTGATCTCGGGTGGCCGTCGAACTTGGGAGGAAGAGCTACCCGCTTTGGCGGAGATTTGAATGTCGAGAATTTCTGGAGGCCTTGAGCGTTTTAGGAAACGAGGTGTGCCTTGAGGGGAGGTTGGGTCTTTCCTTATGCCACTCTATTGGCGGTGTAGGTGTTTATTAGTGGGGAGAAACATGGAGTTCTGGTGAGACATCGTGAGTGGCTAGTAAAAAGCTGTAGCGTCCTATTTTGATGTATGGTTAATGCGACCCCTACGAGGCCGAATCGCGTCCTTTCATCTCCACTTAGAGGTTTTCTTTCGGAAATGGGAACATGTGTTTATCGGCGTAAATGATGATGAGAACTTTTAGGCATGGCCATGCAGTAAACTTCCCTTAGAGCAGCTACTTACGCCGCCTTAGCGTGAGTTCCCAACCCGTTGATGCAAATTAAGAAAAGGCGAGGATCCTAGCCATTGCGGCATCTTTAGGGGAATATAACTTTTGGTTTTGGTTGGAAGGAGCTTCCCTTCACTCTTAGGCAAGTCTACCATCTTCTTGGGCGTTTCTAAGGAGGCTTTTTCCTTTCTACTACTTCTCATCTTGCGTCTCTAAAAGGGTAGTATGGCCATATCAGCTTCTCTTCTTGTTGATTAGGGCGGATGGGGGCCGAAGACTAGATCCACTTTCGCTGCAAAATTTGCAGGGTGAGAATGACCATTTGCGATAGAATGGGTCTGTTTTTTAGTTTTCATTTCATTTCACCCCTCTGGGGTTAGCAGCCCAAATCACATGTAGTTAGCTTCCTCATTGAGTTCTCCCTACCTTCACGCTTTAGGGTTTCCCGACCTTTGAGGTAGAGATTCTGCAAACTCCACCCATTGAGGTGAAGTTTGGCATTTTATTTTACAACTTACCCCTAGTTGGTCGATCTAATATTTTACTTTCCCCTAGATATTCACGGTGATTTTAGAGAAGTACTATTAGTTGTGCCCCATTTGGTGAGCGTCCAATTCTTCTTGGCCGAGGTGTTATGTAATGGTTTTGTTGTAGTCCTTCCAAGAACTTTGGGATTGAGCCGGAGCCCTATAGGTGTAGTTCAGACTGCTTTTTCTCCGTGAAGGTCCCATCACGAGTAAGTCGTGGTTGGTATTACACTTCACCCCCGGCGAGAACAAATCAACTTTTTAGAGTCTTGGTTGGTCCCTCCTATACATTGGATTTGGGAGGGATAAAGTTCTTCTTAAAGTCTCTTCACCCATAACAAATCTTTGGGGAGTTTGACTTCTGTGGACCCACAAAGTTGAAAACCGGACACAGGGGCCAAAATGAGTTAAATTTGCGAAGGAAAGTGCAAAGCGAGAGGTCCTTCAAATTTTCCCTAAGGTTTCCCCTTGATAGAGTCCTTATCCGAAGATCCTCCGACACCTGAGCCTCTTCCTTATGAAGGGTAGGGGTCTTGAGTCTTCTTTTTGAAATCGCTTTGGCTAGTAGTCTAATGTGTCCTTACTTGCCAAAGGGAAAAGATGGATATCGACACTTTGATGGGCTCTCTTACGTAGAAAGCAAGGCCTTTTCGGCCGGGAGGTTGCCAATATCCCACAGCCTCTCCCTCACGAGGATGTCCCCATGAGGTTGTCGCCATTCTTTGTTCCCCATCGCACGACAGCCTGCGTGAGCCACTCCAGATCCGGTCAGGGCCACAAGAAGAGAAGGAAGAAGAAAAGGAAGAAGCGGTCAAAGAGGCGAAAGTTTTGGGGATTCATGTTGCACGAGAAAGAAGGCTCTAGCCTCTCCCCAACTTGATCCGTCTCTTGAAGCGGAGGGTTCGGGTTCCAGAGCTTGCATTGTTCTTATCACGTGATGCGTCGCCAAGGATGGTAAGGGATGATATTCTTTGGATTTATAATGGAGGGAGTAAATGGACCAGTTCGGTATAATGGAGGGACTAAATTGGGTATTAGACCTATCGTTAAACGTCTCCATGAGAGGACACCTGAGGCTGCGGGGGAGAGAGACCTCAGCGATTTTTCATGCAAAGGGGGATGATGGGCGACTGCTTCCCCTTGTAGCCTCCTAACTTGGACGAGGGTGGATCTTATGTCCGCGAGTTGAAGCGCTTTTACTTGGTACATCGGGAGGCGATGATCTGGACAACTTCCATGAGGGGTTGCTTTGCGCTTCCTTTGTCGACCTCTCATCTTGTATTTGGTCTTGGCCTCGGACACAGATCTCTCCCGGGGAGGGGAGAACCAGGCGGGGGGTTTTGGGGCACCAAGGACTAGGATACCTGTCTCTTAATTCTCATCATGGTCTAAGTTATGGCTGCAATCTGTTGCTCCAGGCCGTGGTAGCGTTCTTCATGGGAGACCATCTCCATGGGGTGGTGCTGGGCAGTGCTGAGGTTGGGATCAACCTCCTTGGGAATGTCGAGTTAGGCGGGATTGGGATCAGGATTGATCTCCTTTAGGATGCCCATTTGATCCATTGGGCGTGATGCGATCCTTTGGATCGGAGTTGCGAGTTATCCTCCTCATGGTGGCACAACTTTTAGTTCGAGAAAGTCCCATAGATAAGCCAATCTATAAGCCAGAAAACTAGATCCCCTCCTTAGGATGGATCACAACAACTTGGTTTAAATGCCTCCTTCGAAGAAGTAGGCTTTGAAGGTGTCTTCAGGAGAATTCACCTAAAATGGGACAAGAACAAGCTGGGGAGGTGAGAGGGGAGAACATTGACCTAACTCGTTCAGGCAGTCAAGTTAGGTGGCTGGCGATGGAGAAGACGATGGAGGGAACTCCTCTTTCTCAATGGAGTTTTTCTTAGTTTAGAATTAACTTACTTGTTTTCTGGGACCTCCTTCCCTTTTGCGCTCTTGGAGCTTCTGGGGATTCGCCCCCCTGTCTTGTCGAACATGGCCAGGGGTAAAGAATACATAGGTCCCTCTTTCTTTATAGGTGACCTACCCTCTTTGGGGCGGCATGGCGGCTCTTTTTGGGCACATGTCTTTGTATTGATGGAAGAGTTTAGAGAGAGTTGACACGTGTCCCGTACGGCAAGACTTGAGGGTATCACTATATATGATTAAGACATTAAAAATTTCTCAAAAATAATATATATATGTGGGCTTTAATTTGCATGTGTACTCTCAAAAATATCAAAATTATGGATATACTCCTAAAAAAACCATGACATGTATATCCCTAAATTTCTGGTTTTATTATGTGTATATACTTGTAGGGTTAACAACAGGTGTTCAACACTAAATTGATAGTAATTGTGTGAAAAGACCATTATCCCTTTATATATATATATATATATATATATATATATATATATACCTTAAAAAGTTTAATTAATTATAAATTTATAAATACTTAAAAGAATTGATATTAAAAGGAAAATAAAAATGGTATAAAAGTTATTTTTCTATCCTATGATTAAATTTCAAAATAATTAAGATTTTTTGGGTTAAACCAGTTAATAGGGAACTTGGTAGTATACTTACAATTATGATTTTTTCATAGGTTTTATAAGTAGTTATTATAGTTTTTAGGAATATAGATGTAATTTTGCCTATATTTTATAACTCTTTCTACTGCTTTTGAGTCAAAATGCTTTTCCCAAAGGCAGCAAACATGTATTCATGAATCATGAGGCATGAGTCATGACCAACATCAACACCATGTGGTACTATATATATAGAGTCATAGACCATAATTTTTTATTTCTTTTTATTTTTTATATTAAATTTGTTTTTTCTCCCAATAATTTCCTTTTTGTAGGTCTAACTCTTTTCAACATGTAGGCCATTCATGTTGTCCCTCTTGTTTTTGACCAACTCCTCTATAGGGTCAAAAGACAGTGGACTTCTTCTCTTTGTCTTTGACCAACATGATCATCATCATGATCCTTATCACAGTTGAAAAACCAATGCACATTACTGGAAATCACAATGAGAATTTCTCCAGTTTCTCCGTCACAACATGTTCTTTAAATTTTAATTCTCATTAGCACTATTCAACAACGAGAAGTTTTAATTACTTCCAAGATGAACAACAATAACCAAGTTTTTCACTGAAAATCTCCAGGTCAGTAGTTCCATTCTGCATTTTGATTCACAATTATATAATTAAACAGGAATTAAAATCATCTAGGAACCATTTACACGCAAGAGATCATCTCAAGTTTCAAGGAATTAGGAGGAGTGATTCAATGACAGTAACTCAAGAGAATGTCTCAGAGACAAGAAACTTAACTCGTTCACTGTCTTCCCATTTGGGAGTTTGAGTCCAAGAACAGCACTTTAGACACTGTAAACACTGCTGGTTCAAGTGAAATCAGTGAGAGATGATGAGAAGAATATTCAGAATAAAAAGCCATTGAACTTCCAAAATTTGATATTCCTCGTTGGGCTGCATCATTCTACTGTTCTTCCAATCCATTGATTCCAATGTGTGCAAGTGTTTGCCATGTTGAATGAGTATCTGAGAGCCAGGAAGGATGACATCAATGTTGGTGTGCCAGGGATGTTCTTGCATGCTGTGATTGGACAGGGAAGTTGCAGGTATTTCCATTGCAAATCATGATTATTATTTTTTTTCTGCATATATAGTTTGATCTTTAACTGTTCTTGTTTGTAGATGTGGGATCTATTTGTTTCCACCATTCTTTATGCTTATTTCTTGAATGAAACTCAAGAGGATAGAAATAGCTACATTGTGCCTGTGATTAACATGGAAGGCTGATTTAAGGATTCATCCTGAGCTCAATTGGCTATTTGATTCTTGTCAGATTGAAGTTTCTAGTTTGGTTTTCATTGAGTGAGGTAGGAGAAGATTGATGTAGATTGGTACTGTAATTTATAAAACTGATCAATTTATGGACATTTGTTTGCAGATTGATCTCACTTATTATGATCCTATTTGGTAGTTTGAATCTTGTGCTGAGTGAATAGGATGAAGCTTTCGAGAAAACAAGAGGTATTATTATTGTCTATTTGTTTATGATAAATTGCTTCATTCCAACTAAAATGAAATGCATTCTTGCAGGGATTAAAAGAATCATTGGTGAAACCGTAAACTTCTGAGGTAAATTTCTTCTTTCCAAGAAGAACTAATTTGTTTTGGTGATTCATGGCTCACTTCTTTTTGATTCTTCACTTCATGCAGGACTGCTCAATTTCTGCATTTATTTGCTGAAAAAGTTTGCAGAAACATCACCTGAAATTCTTGCTGGTCATGGACTTTTGCAGACTTTTGGTATTGTTTGTTGATTTCCTAGGTACAAAGACATTTGGATTTCCTAATCAGATTCAGTGATTTCATTTCTGCAATCAGAGTGCAGTTATCAGGTATTTTGTTAGACACATCAAATTTGACAGATGCCAAGTGCACTGATAAAGATAAATACATATACGACACTACTGATCAAAGGTGCTGGCCAATTTGGAATTAATGGACTTCATCAGATATGTAAGTTTGGCCATGGAGAAATTAATATCATGTACCATTGCCTCAATTAGATTGTTATACTTGAAAAAGTTGATGTTTTTTCACAGTGAAATGCAAAAAGGTGGACATGTCTGAACTTAAAGTTAGAGACATCCTTCGTAAAACCAGAGTTGCAGGTAAAAACTCTATATCTATTGATCATTTTAATAGTGATTTGTGTCACGCAACGTTGACATTTCTTAGTTATTTGGGGCTAGGCAAGCCTAATAGTATCGGTAGTAGATTATTGGTGTATCGGATTGGAATGTGCTCCATTGGACTTTCAGTCGAAGAACTTCTCGGCCATGGTGATTCGGCCGCATGAGGAGGTCATTCTCTATAGAGGTAATCAAATCCCATAATCACAATAAGTAAAAATCATAAATTACATAAAAATTCAGCCTCACAAGCATTTTTCCCAATGTGTTTTCAGAAACAGAGAAACTTAGGCTGCTTATGATTGTTTCGGGGTATCCACAGCCTTGAAAAGAACTTCAAGGTAATGTGACGATGAATCACATACTCACTCACTCACTCTTTATCAACATTTTCTAGTCAAATAACTAACTTTTTTTTTTTGGTTATTATGTAGAGAGAGATCTTAGTATCAACCAACACAGCAAAGCTAATGAGAAATTTCCTCAATTTCTTTGACACCAAAGGCACACATCTACCACTCCAAGTCCTTGGATCTACTTGGCAAGTAACTCTCAACATTCATGAATTCCATCTTATTCTGTTCATCTAATTGCATTGTTATTACTCCAGATACAAGAGTGGAGCTAAAAGCATTTGAGATTGACAACAAGTTGACATCAAGGAGAAGCATTGAGCATCTCCTACAAGCCTTTGGTGCTCACAATGTAAAAGTCTCTTGAGATGATTACACTCCATCAAAACAAACATCAATGCATATTGAACTCAAACTCAAATCAGAAATGAAGAATAAGAAGATAGAGGCATCTAAGGACAAATTAAGGAATGGCTAGTGGTCATAGAAAACTATAAAAGAGTTCCACTTGCAGAGCACTGGAGCTAATCTATGTACAAGATAAGACAATGGAGATTGCTTTACAACTAGTAGTAGCAGAAGCATATTGTCTTTTTCCTCCTTTTTAATATATTCCCACTTCCACTCTTTTCCAAACCAAATCAGAGACTCACTTGTGACTCTGAAGCTTTTTCTTCTTTCTAAATTTTTGGAATAATTATTGAATAGTGCTATTTGTTTTATTTATAGAAAGAGGAGTTTGTTTTGTAAAGCAGGAAAGTGATGGAAGAGGATAGAAAGAGACAGAGATGGGCACTTCAATGTACCAAATGGGACCAAAAATGAAGACTATTAGAACCATGTTTCATTGACTTTCAACCTCTTGTCCCACTTTCACTTCATAAAACAAACTTTAAAGAAGATCTCCTTCCATGGTGATAGATTGTTCCCAGTCATTGTCTCATTAAACTAAAATCAGTTTTTTATTAAAAAATTTGTTTTTAAGCTTTTTAGAGTGTTTCTCTCTCTAATTTCCAATGAAAGCCGGAGATGAAGTGATTTGATTGGAATAAGATGGTGATAAGAAAGGAAGAGATTGAGGAAAAAAAATGGAATTTTTAATCATTCTTGAACTATTCCAATTCAATAGGTTGGCATTAACTCCGTTTCCATCTGTCTATCTATATATGTATATTCTCCATTTGCTTGTCTCGGTTCCAGAGCTCCAGTTCGGTCCAGTTAGACCGGGCGGTTCAAGAATGCTGCTTCTCGTTCCCTGGCCTGCTCTCTAACTGGTAGTTATATATGGGAACGTTGATGCGTTTTGCGGATTCTTTGCCTTGATTTCCTCGTCTTTTCAGTGATTGATCTCCTGTTCGATTCGTATTTGGGTTGTGTTGTTGTGGCCAGGGTGGGAGGTAGAGGGATGGATGCGGCGGGGAGAGTGGGTTCAGGCCGCAGTTCATCTCAGCCATAAATCAAGGGTGGCTCGAGTGGCGCTGGAGCACCGCTCATCGACAATGTCGAAGCCGACCAGATCATCATCACTGAGGTTTGTTTGGGTTCTATTGATGAAAAAGTTTCGTCTTTTTCATCTCTTTGATTTCCATTCTTTGCTGACTCGTATGATTGTTTCATAGAAAAAGGGCTGGAAGAACCTTTTTGCATACATGGGCCCTGGATTTCTTGTCTCCATTGCTTATATCGATCCTGGGAATTGTAAGATGTTATTTACTTTTTTCTTCTTTTTTTCTTTCTTTTTTTGTTGGTATTAATCTGTATTGATTGTTGTGTTTGCATGCTTTACTGGTTTGCAGTTGAGACTGATCTACAGTCTGGAGCTCAGTATAAGTATGAGGTTAGAAAAGTTCCTGTTTTTGCAATCCTTTATTTTTTTAGTTCTTATGATGGAAAAATGTTTCTTTTTTTGGGTGCATGTTATTTAGATTTGTGAATTGATTATTGTGTATATATCTAATTGACTGTTTTTGTTTGTTCTGGCTAAGCTTCTCTGGATTATACTTGGCAGCTTCATGTGCTGCTCTTGTCATTCAGTCACTTGCAGCCAGGCTGGGGAGTTATGACAGGTTTGTTTCTTCCAGTGATTGTTGTGTTTGATACTTCATGTAGAATGAACAACTAGTATTTAGTGTATATTGATAAGTAATTTTGTTATGATAGGTAAACATCTAGCTGAGCATTGCAGAGCTGAGTATCCGAGGGTCCCGAATTTTATCTTATGGATACTAGCAGAAATAGCTGTGGTGGCTTGCGACATTCCAGAAGGTATTAGTCCATTTTTTTATGTTGAACTTATTTTATTTCTGCAATCTTAGATTTCCCTTACATGTGTGTTAGAAATATTGGAGTACCTTTTTAGTACTATTCCACAAAATTATGAAGAAATGATCAGATTTATTTTTCTTACACACTCTTGCACGGTGATTGGTACGGCCTTTGCTTTGAACATGCTCTTCAAAATCCCGGTTTGAATTGTGGTGTTCTTATCACAGGCCTTGAGTACTCTGATGCTTCTACTATTGCAACAATATGGGGTATGTATACATGTGCCCTTTGTCCACTCCTATCTTGTGTAGTCATATCCTACCAATCTGAGATTTAGAGATGAATGAAACATTTTAACTGAGAATTTTGAGAGAGCACCGCAAATTTCTGCTGGGTATGGCATATGTTCATCTGGAGGAAGTTGTGCTAGAGGGGTTTGAATTGCTTGAGATAATATTATTGGCTTTAGTCAGAACTAATGGGTGTAGCAACTTATGAAACTAGACAAAAATTTTTTTAGACCATTGGATGTAAGGACATCGATTTGGATAAAAGGGCTGCTATTTGTCTCCTTAGCTTTCCGGAAGATAACCCATAATTCACCAACTACTTCATACCAGGTCCGGAGCTTCGAGGTTTTTGATTAAGCTTTTTCTGAGTATTCACTATGGCCAGTTGTTTTCTTAGCGGAGCTTGGTTATACAAAGCCAGAAGCTTCCAGAAGTTGTGAAGGGACTTTTTGTTCCTCAACTGAAAGGAGATGGTGCTACTGGCCTAGCTATCTCTCTTCTTGGTGCTATAGGATTTATGCGTAAGCTTCTTCTGTCCCTCCGATGTGCCTGTCTCATTATTTATTTAGCAGTTAAGTAGTTTTACTCAAATATTGATGCAGACACAATCTCTTCCTCCACTCAGCATTGGTTCTATCAAAGGAAGAGTACCCACGTTCAGTTCAGGAATCAAAGTAAATAACTCACAGATTTTTATTCTACAATTTCTGATGCATGTAATAGTATTATCGCTTCAAATTGGCGAATATTCTATTTTTAATAAACTTTTTTTTTGTCCACTTTCATATTTTATTGTTTTTGGCATTTTGATGAAAAATCACATCACCAATGCCATTATGTTTAATTATATATATGTGAATCATTTTATGCTTCCAAACGTGATGATTGATTACTGGAAATTTTCTTGGTGGTAGGAGGCTTGCAGGTTTTACACTATTGAAAGTGCATTTGCTCTTACAGTGGCCTTCTTGATTAATGTTTCTGTTATCTCCGTGAGTGGTGCTGTTTGCAGCGCAGCTAATCTGGATCAGAAGATCAGTTGAATTGTCAGGATTTGGATCTCAACAAAAGCTTCTTTCTTGCTCAAAGTAAGCTATCAACTATCACAATAACTTCTTACTATCTCTGTAATCCTCTCTTGGATTTCCTGTTTTCATAAAATCTAATTTTTGTGATGGACGTACTATAAGTTGGAACTTTGTAAATGAAAGTACAATCTCTGATGACATTTTGAGTCTGGATTTGAGTTGCAATATGGTTATTTAATTCAATATAAAGGTTTATAATCAAACTTCCTCTGTTTTCTTTAAAGTAAATTTGTATTCTTTATTTTAATACCCAAACATTTGTGTGATGGCTGAATTGTTGGCGTGTATACAAGGAATGTCACAGGGAGATGGAGCTCAAAGCTATTTCGCGATAGCCTTATTTGGCGATCCGGGCAAAGCTCTACAATCACAGGAACTTATGCTGGGCAATATATGTCATGCAAGGTATTCATGTTATAAGAACTTTTCAATGTTTTCTTTTTTTTCTTAGTGTTTTTCTCTTAAATTTATCTTTCTTTTTTTTTTCCTTTGTAGGAGATTTCTTGATTTGCGGATCATTCCATGGATTAGAAATCTTTTAACTTTCGATCATTAGCAATTGTCCCAAGTCTGATTGTTGCTTTGGTTGGAGGCTCTTCCGGTGCTGGAAAACTGAGTCATCATTGCATCAGTATGTATAACTCTACTGATTCTCATGAACTAATTAATTTGTCCAACAAACAGATTGCTATTGTTTTTAAATGTATTTATCTGACATAATTGATGATCAATTCTCACAGATGATTCTGTCATTCGAACTTCCATTTGCACTGATACCTCTCCTTAAGTTCACCAGCAAGACTAAGATGGGATCACATGCCAACTCATTTTCCTAAATAAGTTTGGAGTTATTTTATGATCGAATTACCAAATGGCGATTTTGTTTCTATGCCTCTATGAGCCTTACACTGATTATATAGATGTATTACATCATCGATGCTTTTAGCTAGTTTTTTTCACTTTGTAACAGATTACAGCTTTGTTTTAGCTAGCAAGCTCTTTTTCTGTCAAAAAAAACAAACAGATTACAGCGACGACATGGATCATAAGCTCATCGATCATGGCAATCAACACGTACTACCTTGTCTCGGGCTTCATCAAGCTACTTCTGCACAGTGGTATGCGTGTGACAGCCGTTGTGTTTGCAGGCATCTTTGGTTTCGGAGGGATGTTAGTGTACCTGGCTGCGATTCTCTACCTAACCTTCAGAAAGAACAGAAAAATCACACAACCATTTGCTGTCTGATGATGCGAGCTTGGACCAACAGGTAACAATGCGGGCATCGAAACTCACCTACCGAGGGAAGACATCACAAGCATGCAACTACCTCAAACAAGATCGGCGTTGGATCTTGACTAACTTAACAGGACCTCGAAGTCTTGTAATTTCAGTTAATAATATATAGAGATGTCTACTTAGAGTGTATATGTTAATCAATGTAGAATGGAGGTGCAGCGAACCTAAATCATTATACTTGACTTCCCTCTTTCCTAACTTTTGATGAGAGTCATGTCTGTCTTCTGAGCTCAAGTATAAGCATGGAAGTATATATATGGTTCTGGCGTTAATTGTTCTTAGATTACTTCAAATTTAATGTGATTAGCCAAGTAAGTTTTACCCTTTTCAGCAAATATTTTTAGATATCTGAACAATTAACAGAGATGTATGTATGTGGTCAAGACTTGATTGTTCTCAGATTTTTACCATTAAACTTTTTGTCTCTTAGAATTAAATTAAAGGTGCTGGAAAGCTGATGATAATTATTTGTATCTGATGACAAGTTGTTATCTGATCTAGTGTTATTTAAGAATCAACAACTACACACAAAAGAACAAAGCTGGCCACTTCATGCATGATATATTATGATAAATAAAAAAATAATTAATTTTATTCCTTCAAATTAAAAAATATAAAGAAAGATTAATTACACATTAAAAATTGATATCACAATTTTAAACATTTTTATTAACCTAATGGGATCTTTAATTTAAAAATGGGAAAATTTGGTGCTCATATTATAATAAATATTAAAATTTAAAAGGATTAAATAAATTTAAATTTATATATTTTTAACATTGTAGAGATATTCATTTTAACACTAGCAATAAATTTTTATTTTTATTTTTAAATTTAAGATGATAAAATTAGTCATAAAAATAAAAACTTTATTAGTCAGAAATTAAGATTAATTATAGATTTTAATATTCTTAAAATTAATTTTAAAATTTTGAAATCAATTTTTAATTTGGGCACTTAATATTTATTTATGTCTTTTTAAATTTAAAAGTGAGAAAATTAATCATACAATGGAAATGAATTTTTACCATAAACTCTTCTTCTACTTTTAATTTTTAAAATAAAATATAAATTCAAACCTGTTGGCTTTAATGAAATAGAGAAAGTTTCTAGAACGTTTAAAAAAACCTCAGAGATTACACAACTCCTCAAAAACCACGATACTTTTCATATCTTTAAGAAACCCCTCTTTTCGACCAAACATCATGTTACCAGGAAGCTAATTGGCTTTGTGTTAAAAACCCTAAAAATGATGAAAATGTCTATCACTAGAGAAATAAGCACACATCATTACTATTCTCCACAACTTCCACGAAAATCCCTAGTTTTTGTTGCCGCTTCTCTTCATCTTCACAACATCCAGGTCTCCGCGACCACTAAGAAGACCATCTCTCGAGAAGTGTCCAACTATCATCTCCTAGGCGAGCCTCTCCCAAAGGGAAAGCTCTTTTGGTTTTAGGAGTTTAGGGTGTGTGATTCGGGGCAAGCCTCTCTCAAAGAAAAGCTCTTGGTTTAGGGGTTTGTGATATGTGATTGGAACAAGCCTCTCCCAAAGAAAAGCTCTTAGGTTTTGGGGGTTTAGGGTATGTGATTCAATGGTTGATGTTTGTTTTCGGGTTTAGGGGCACAACTTATAGCGATTAATCACGTAATTTTGATTTTTGTGTTTTATTCTTTGTGGTCTTGGGTTTTATTTTTTTTTAGGGCTTGGGTTTCAAGTAAGACAACCTTTTGCTTCTTATTAGTTAGAGTTGATGCTCTTAGTAAAGCGTCTTGGCGTGTATTTTTTTTATTTTTTATTTAGTTGCCTTAGCTAAGTAAAGCTTGACTTAAGTGTGTATTTTCCTAAGTGAATTAAACAGCAAACGGCTTAAACATGTACTATTTTGCATTTGCACTTATTCTCTTACTTAAGCGTGTATTTAGCCACTTATTAATTTGCTTAAGCATTTTGTCTGAGTTTCCTTTTATTATTTTGATTAAACATGTATTTAAACGACTTAAATAAATACTCAAACTCCAAAAAATAAATGCTTTATTCGTTTAATAAGCGGAAACTTTAAAAAAAATAAACGCTCTAGCTGTTTAATAAGCGGAAACTCCAAAAAATAAACACTTAAACCATTTAGTTATGAGCAATATCAGTAGGGATCTACATAGTGGTTCCTAATCAAGGCTCGATGACTGATTCAGTTTCGATATAATTAATGAGAGATATCAACTCTCCGTGATTGATTCAATTTTCATATTGTGGGATCGAAAATACCCGCCTGGCATCATGTCTGTGAAGGGACACCAGGCAATACATCGAATCACAAATATCATATTTGTTTTGATTTTATGGGTTCTTCCATTCCTAATAGAGGCAAGCCCCTATTATTAATTACCCCAGACAGAGTCTTGGGAACCTCCGATTAAGGGCATAAGTACAAGTAGAGGGAATGAAAGATTAAGGAATCATATATTGCGAACCATAACTTTCATCAAAAACCTCATTTTTTTTTAATTTTCATTCGATTTAAGTTTCCATACTTTCACATTCGATGAAATAATACATGATTTCAAGTAACATGCTTTGTATTAGCTAGACATGAGCTAGAGAGATATTCTTGCATAACAAACGAGATTGACATTGTGATCTACTGCTACATCCATCCCCAAAGGTAGAAACTTGCTGCTTCAGTTGAGGAGAATTTGGATTATGTTGCATCATCAGATTTCATATTATAATGGAATTGTAGTCAATATCAACTTCTACCTTGGTATTGAAACTCTTAGCTTCTTATGACCGCAATGAAAGAACTCTTGCAAGAGTTGTTTCTTGTGAAGTAATTCTTGTTCATTTGCGCACTTGCATTGATGAATTTACCAAGAAGAGAGCTCTTGCAACTGGAATTTTTGCAGTGTTTCCCATCACTTGGATAGCTTGATATGGGGAAGTAACATATGGTATTTGACCAACAACCTTGACTGGGGACTATTCCTGTCCAGACTCACCCATGTTAACAAATCTCGGGCAACAACATCTTTTTTTTTTTTTTTAAGATATCTCCACTTCATCATGAATGAGCCTGTCATCGAAGTGCATGTTTAGCAGTTGGGTTTTTAATGGGCCATATGTTTGTCATAATTTGGAATTTCTGTAACATGTTTCATAATATAAGTTATATGCATGCTGCAAGGCATATGCTTCTTTGAGCACCATTAACAAAGCTTTATCAAATCTTTCTTATTCAGCACCAACAAAATGGAAAGATTGTCTTTAAGAATTCCATCAGTCTTCTGAGGCATCTTACATGTATTAAGAGTTCCTTAGAGATTCTTCAAATATTGTATTTGCATGCTACCATGCCTAGAATCTTTAAGCACAGTTTCCTCCATAGATATGAATGGTGTTTTATATATCTATAAGCTTCCATAGTAACCCCTTCAAGGGTTCAACATCGATGAGGCCTAACAAAGCATTAGAGTCTTGGGCGTGTGATGGAAGAGGTGGGGAGAAGAAAAGAGTATCTGATATACAGTAGAAAAGCACACAAAAGAGTTTCACATTGGAAAAGCCCCTACAAATCGAGGGAAAACCACGGGGGGCACGGCATTAAGTAAATTTAACTAAAGCGAGAGAGAGAACAATACAAAATCTCCAAGTTGATGCCCTAACTTGAGATAAACCTTTACAAGAAGAAGATCTAATAAAGAGAAGACACAAATCGAGAATATATACTCCGGGACAAACCTCCACAATAGAACTCTGAGCTTCACCTATCTTCTTCTTCAGCGAGAGAAAAATCTCTCTTTAGCTTCTTCTTCTTGAGGAGATCACAACTATCTCTCTTTTTCTTCACTCTCTCAATCTCTCGGTATTTTGTATATATGTCTCTATACACCCTTTGGATGCTTTTTACCATTTCAGTTCTACCATCCTGGCGTGTTTTCCAAGACACCTTTTTCTTTGACTTGAGTGACACTCAACAGTCATTTCCTTGCTTGCCTTACTTTTATCATCCCAAGATACTTCACCTTTGGATCAACACCATGACAGCTCAGCATATCAGCACATCTTGCTTGAGCACATCTACATCTTGCTTCAGCATATCTTGCTTGAGCACATCTTGCTTCAGCATATCTATATCTTGCTTCAGTATATCTACATCGGCTCTGCATATCTTGCTATCCACATCGGATCTGCATATCAACTATCCACATCGGATTTGCATATCAGCCATCCATATCGGATCAGCATATCAAGCATCCACATCGGATCAGCATATCAGCTATCTACATCGGATTTGCATATCAGCCATCCATATCGGATCAGCATATCAAGCATCCACATCGGATCAGCATATCAGCCATCCATAACGGATCAGCATATCAAGCATCCACATCGGATCAGCATCGGCCATCCATATCGGATCAGCATATCAAGCATCCACATCAGATCAGCATATCAAGCATCCACATCGGATCAGCATATCAGCACATCATATCGGATCATGATCTGCACATCTGCACATCTGCACATCTGCACATCTACATCTTCTCATGATCTGCATATCTTGTCTTGGACATCAACCCAATAGAATCTCCCCCTCCAAGACAAATGAGAGAGATCTGAAATTATAACTTCTCACCGATAAAGTCGGATTTGTTCCATACCTGCGATGGAGCGACACACTTTAAATTTTCCAAGTGACAAACTCTTTGTCAACATATCAGCACCATTATCATCTGTGTGGATCTTTTCAAGTGCAAGTTGTTTTTCTTCTAATGCATCCCGTATCCAGTGATATTTCACATCTATGTGCTTCGACCTTGCATGAAATGTAGAATTCTTTCCAAGGTGAATCGCACTTTGACTATCGCAATACAGAACATACTTTTCTTGCTCAAAATCAAGTTCTTGCATGAACTTCTTCATCCACAATAGCTCTTTGCTAGCTTGATTCTTTTGCAATGAATTCGACTTTTGTGGTAGAGCGGGGCCACCACATTTACGAAGCTTTGATTGCGGTAATATACGACACATAAGTTATCAAGTAACGGACAATGACCTTCTTTTGTCAATATCTCCACTGCCATATGCGAATCACGTATAAGCTACAAGTGCGGCACTACGTTCTAAAACACAAGCACAGTTGCTAGTGCCACGAAGGTATCGAGAATGCATATAGCGCATCCCAATGTTCCTTCCACGGATTAGAGACAAACTGCTAACAACTCCAAGCCCTGAATAGACGTCAATGTCGGGTCTAGTACAAACCATAGCATACATCGGACTTCACGTAGCGGAAGCATAAGGGATCTTTTCATAGCTTTCCTTTTGCCTCTGTCTTTGGACTTTTGCTTGGTGGTTAACTTGAAATGTGCTCCAAGAGGAGGTACTCATTTGGCTTAGCTTTATGCATATTAAATCTCTGAAGTATCTTCTCAATATACTTCTCTTGTGATAACCACAGTCTCTTGGACTTCCTGTCACGAGTAATCTTCATGCCTAAAATTTGACTTGCAGCTCCCAAGTCCTTCATAGCAAAAGACTTACTCAACTATTTTTTCAAACTTGAGATTCTTGATATGTTGCTGCCAACAATGAGCATGTTATCAACATAAATCAACAAAATGACAAAATCATTAGTTGAAAACTTCTTCATAAAAACACAGTGATCTGAAGTTGTCTTGGAGTACCCATGCTTCCCCATAAAGACTCAAACTTCTTGTACCCTTTGCTTAGGAGCTTGCTTGATCCATACAAGCTTTTCTTTAACTTGCAAATATAGGTCTTCCTTTCTTGACCATGAGAGTCCTCTAGTTGCTTCATGTAGATTTCCTCTTGAAGATCTCCATGGAGAAAAAGGCATCTTCACATCCATCTGCTCAATCTCCAGAAGTTAAGACAAAATTTTGCCAAGCTAAGAACAAATCTTATAGATGACATCTTGACAGCGAGGAGAAAATATCTCCTCAAAGTCAATACCTTTTCTTTGGTTAAACCCCTTCACAACCAACCTAACTTTGTATCTCGGGTTTGAAGAGTTCTCATCGTAGCTTCCTCTAAAAAGCCATTTTGTTACTGCGATTGCCTTTTTTCCCTTGAGGCAACTTCACTGAAGCTCAAAAGTTTGGTTGTCATAGAAGGGAACTGCATCTCATCTTTCATACGCCTCGATCCACGCTTTCTTTATGCTTAAATCCTGCATTGCCTCTTCATAGTATTTAGGCTCACCATCACCTGTCAATAAGACATATTCTTGAGCAGGATACCTAGTAGAAGGACATCTTTCCCTCGTGGATCTGCAGTGTGGAACTTCATCAGAAGACGTCCTATCATCCTCCATATCTCCGATTCTTCTGAAATCAGGTTCTTCTGAAATTGGGTCTGTATCTTCAGAAGTAGGCTCTGGCACATCGGAAGTAAGATGTGGCATATCGGAGGTAGGATGTGGTATATTGGAAGTAGGATGTGGCATATCGGAGGTAGAATGTGGCATATCGGAAGTAAGATCTACCATATCGGAAGTAAGATCTGGCACATCAGGTTCTACATCGGTAGACTTATGGCGCTTTACGAAGGACCCTTGACATCTTCACAGAATGTCCTCTGTCGTTTGGTCTTGACAAACACTACATCGACTTCTAACGGCTTCTTCTCAACAGGATCATACAACCTATATCCAAATTCATCTTGTCCATATCCCACAAACACACATTGTTTGGTCTTTGCTTCCAACTTAGATCTTTCATCTCTTGGAACATGCACAAAGGCCCTGCATCTAAAAACACGCAAGTGATTGTAGGATGCATTCTTACCATACCAAACTTTGTCTGGGATATCACCATCCAAGGAAACACATGGAGACAGGTTGAACACATGTACAACTGTATAAAGAGCTTCACACCAGAACGTATTGGGCAACTTGGCCTCAGACAGGAGACATCTAACCCTCTCCATGAGTGTTCTGTTCATTCTCTCTGCCACTCCATTCAACTGAGGAGTCTTTGGTGGAGTTTTCTGGTGTCTAATCCCATGAGTCCTGCAGTACTCATCAAAGGGACCTACATATTCACCACCATTGTCACTTTGGATGCACTTCAGTTTCTTTCGGTCTGTCTCTCTCAAGCCAGTGCGCATGAAATTCCTTGAACACACCAAGGACTTGGTCTTTTCTCTTCAAGGCATAGAACCACACCTTCCTGGAAAAGTCATCAATAAATGTGACAAAATAGAGTGCACTACCAAGAGAACTTACTTTCAAAGGACCACACACATCTGTGTGTATCAGCTCTAATGCTTGCGTCTTTCTCGAAGGTGAATTGATCTTGAAAGTACCTCTTGTTTGCTTCCCAGCCAGACAATGAGTGCATCTCTCTAAGTTTTCTCTTCTTACATTTGAAAGAAGATTCCTCTTGATCAAGCAATACAGCCCTTTCTCACTCATGTGGTAGGCGTCTATGCCACAACTTCAATGGATTTATCTTCACGAGGTTGCATTCCACGAGAGATCTTGATTCAGCGATGCTTGCACGATTATAGAGATTAATTCTTTGCACTTGTTACCATGAGTCATAACCATTGACCCTTTGGTAAGTCTCCATTATCCATTACGGAAGGTGTTGCATTACCCTTCATCATCTAACCTTCCTGTAGGGATGAGATTCAGATGCATATCTGGAGCATGCCTAACTTCCTTGAGTTTCAATAATGGCCTATTTGTATTCTTCAACAGAACATCTCCCATGCCAATAACTTGAGACAAAAGAGCCATTTACCCATTCTCAGCGTTCCAAATTTTGCCGGGGAGTATAAGTGGTAAAGAAACTCCTGTTGGATGATACATGGAGAGAAGAGCCACTATCAACCAACCAACGGGTATCATCACTTGCTTTATTCACCATATCGGTATCACAAACAATGAGCATATCATTTTGTGTAGCAACAACAGCCGCATTTCCATCTTTGTTATCATCCTTCTTCTGCTTCTCGGCTAGCCTGTTTTCTTTCTTAAGTTGAAAACAATATTTCATGATATGCCCTTTCTTTCCACTGTGATGACACTCCATGTTATTGAATCTGGATCTGGACTTACTTCTACTTTTATCTCTACCTCTTTCATTCTTGAACTTTTGTTTCTCCCATTCTCTGTGACACAAGAACCTGCGGGATTGGAAGAACAACCTTGAGATTTTCTCCTCATTTTTGAATTGGGGACACACTGCCTTGTGATTCAAAGGAGGCGAGCTCCATTGGGAGGCTGAGTTGGCGTGAAATTCTAAAGGTCTCCCAAGCTATGCAGGAAGAGGCCAGCGACAAACGGATCTAAGACCTCATCTTAAAAACTTGATTCCCATGCCAAATAAGCCCGACTAATGATTCCTTGAAACTCATTCAAAAATCAGTCTTGAACTACCTTCCTTGAACTTCAATCTCATCCAGGTCTTTGTAGCGAAGCGGTTTGATTTGTTCTTAGGTCTTAGAAGCATACAAATTTTCCGGCAGTCCAGAGTCCTTGCATGATTCTCATTTTGTATGTGGTTGTAGACATTCTCATCAACAAATTATGCGATAAATCCACATACTTGCTCATGCTCCAAATTCCCACTCCTCATCACTCTTAGATTGAGCTTACGTGGCAAACACGGAAGATGCATAACTTTTACAAAAGGAGATCCTTAATCTTGTTTTCCGGACTATAGTTTGTCGGATTCAAGGTGATCTCCTACTAGAGCCGGCATCCATCTCGCCGCCATAGCTCACGATACCACTTGTTGGAGTGCGGGCGTGTGATGGAAGAGGTGAGGGGAGAAGAAAAGAGTATCTGATAGCTTACGATGGAAAAGCACACAAAAGAGTTTACGTGGAAAACCCTACAAATCGCGGAAAAACCACGGGGGCACCGGCAGCAACTGAAATTTCACTAAAAGCAGAGAGAGAACAATACAAAATCTCAAGTTGATGCCCTAGCTTGAGATAAACGCTTTACTAGAAGAAGATCTAATAAAGAAGACACAAATCACGAGAATATATACTCGGAACAAACCTCCCACAATAGAACTCTGAGCTTACCTATCTTCTTCTTCAACAGAGAAAAATCTCTCTTGACTTCTTCTTCTTGAGAGATCCACTATCTCTCTTTTTCTTCACTCTCTCAATCTCTCAGTATTTGTATATATGTCTCTATACACCACTGGATGCTTTTTACCATTTCAGTTCTACCATCCTGGCGTGTTTTCCAAGACACCTTTTTCTTTGACTTGAGTGACACTCAACAGTCATTTCCTTTCTTGCCTTACTTTTATCATCCCAAGGTACTTCACCTTGGGATCAACACTATGACAGCTCAGCATATCAGCACATCTTGC
Organism: Dioscorea zingiberensis; assembly: GCA_026586065.1. Lineage (NCBI taxonomy): Eukaryota > Viridiplantae > Streptophyta > Magnoliopsida > Dioscoreales > Dioscoreaceae > Dioscorea > Dioscorea zingiberensis. The sequence continues at coordinate 53,334,213 of CM048821.1, forward strand.
TTGAGCACATCTACATCTTGCTTCAGCACATCTACATCTTACTTCAGCATATCTTCATCTCCTTCTCTTTTCCTTCTTTGCCGCCATCTCTCCTTCTACTTCCCCCTCTCTACGGTGTTACAGTCTAGATGGACCCAAGCCTGTCTCCTTCGGCATGGCAATTAGAGACAAACTTGTGTCCGCGTCTGACCTAGAACGCGTCTCTCATTTTTTATCTCACTTTTTCTTTCTCATTCATTTTTTATGAAGCAAAAAACTGGAGGGGGGATCATCTCTTGTCTTTGGCTGCCATTTATTCTCCTCCGCCCCTTCTTTCCATCGGGTCTTCTTTCTTTATAGACAAAGTATCACCTCCTCGATCATGGGAGGACTATGCGTATACACCGGTTCGATGACTGGATAATGCCTTTTTTATTTAAAATTTAAATAATTAACATGATAGAGATAGATAGGGTTGGGAGGATAAGATAACCATTTTCTTTAAAATTTATTATTTATTATTTTTTAATTTAATTTAATTTTTTTTATTTGCCTTGGGATATGTTTTTGGACATCTCGAGATTTGTATTTATTTGTTTATTTTATTTTATTTTTATATAAACACATATAAAGAGCGTTGTGAGATCGAAAATATCCGTCTGGCATTGTGTCTGTGAAGAGACGCTAGGCGATATAACGAATCACAAATGAGTTATTTTTATTTATTTTATTTTTATATTGCGGGTTCTTCCATTCTTAATAGAGGCAAGCCTCTATTATTAATTACCCTAGATAGAGTCTTTGGAACCCCCTATTAGGGGAACTAAGAGTACAAGTAGAGGCAATGAAAAATAATTCATTTATTGTGAGAACAAAATTTTCATTTGCATGTAAATATCAACATATGGATATATATATATTCATATTATTTATTTATCTGTTTATTTAAATAAGCATACACCTCAAGCCTTAGGGACGTGTATCTTAGCCCCACTTTGGAATTTAGACCGTTTCATCGAGGCCGCCTCGAATGTCTTATACTTTGTCTCAGCCTTGATTTACAAGCTTTAAGATTTTTATTTCATATTGGCCATCTCGAGGATGAGTGTTCCATCGTTGCCTTAAAATATGTGTAAACTTTGAAATTTGTATTTATTAGCCGCCTCAAGATGCATGCTCATACATTTGCTTGAGATTTGTACCAATTATGGATGTATACTTCCTCGGTTGCATCAAGATATCATATGCAAGCTTTAGATTTGTATTTCATCATCCGCTTCAAGATGTGTGGTTCTTCATCCGCATCGAGGTGCGTACCACTTTTAAATCCGTATCATTATCTGCCTCAACCAGCACGCTTGTGGAGCAAGATGCCCGTGGGGAAGAGCCAGGACTTCATTGCTTGATATAAATATTTGTATACGTTTGCATATATATATATATATATATATATAGAGAGAGAGAGAGAGAGAGAGAGAGATTTCTATATTATTTTACTGATTTTTTTAAATATTTTTTAATTTTTTAACGTCTGCAGCTTTTTTTTTTCTTTTTTTAAATTCTCTCTCCCTCCTTCACTTATCTCTCTTTTTATTTATTATTATTTTTATTTTTCAATCTGCCCCCCCTAATATCCCACATTAGCCAAATTAATTTACTCCTTTAAATTGACTAGTTTTTCTCATAGTTCCCTTTGATCTATTTAAAGTATTACTTGTCACACTTTAATTATCAAAATATTGATTAATCTATAATCTATTAATAAATTCATTTAATTATTATTGTATGTTTTTATTATTATTATTATTTATTTATTTTATCTTCTTCTACTCTCGCATCTCACCCTCACCATCACTCACTGAGCTTCAGGGGTTCACGGGAATCTCCTCGGTGGAATACTAAGCCCTTTGGAAGGGATCCGAGCGCAGGGGGGTGGCCCTTCCAAAGCCCGCAGTCCCATGATCGGCGAGCTCTGTCTCCTTACATCCAGCATCGGCGAGAAGCCTACCTGCACTTTCGGTAGGCGGGAACTCCGTTTCCCCCTCGTGATCTTGAACTAACACTCTGATGCATGCATTGCGGTTTGAAACTCTGATGGAAGGAGAAAACTTACCAGGTTGGGTACGTAGGCGACAAGCGGCTCCTCCCAAAGCTTTTCGGCGTCGGAGGAGCTCCTGCCGCAAGCCTTCCGGCAGCTTCGGTCGCCTCAGCACCACGTCGCAGCGCCTCCTCTTGCCGGCAGGTCTCGCTTCCTCTCCTGCGGCTCTCACGGATGGCCTGGTACCATGCTGGGAAAGGCGCGAACCAGAGTGACGGACTCCTCCTTCTTCTCCGGCCGATAGCTCACCGGAGCCCTGAACTTCTCTGCTCTATGCTCAGTAGTAGAGAGGGTGTCGCCCTCTGTATAGCCTCGAGGATCGAGGTGAGCGGCCATCGCCGAACAGTGGCAGGGCTATCCAGCTGCCCGTTGGTGGCTGAGGGAGAGGGGTAGCGCCGCCTCGGGATCGGCGCTCAGTTGATGGAGGGTTGTGATCGCTTGATCACAGCGAACGGCTGGATTCCGTTCATATTACATCGGATTCGGCATCACTTTGATCAACGGCCGAGGTTCCCTCAAGATTGACGACCGGATCTTGGGCTTAAGCCTCGAGATCATAACTCTTCTCTAGATGAGTGGTTCTCTACATGCCCGCACCGTGAGGTCACCCCCATCACACCAGTTCTCCTTGCCTCGGATCTGTGTTGCGATCAGATAGATTTGTTCTCTGATCGACATGTGGCTCTCTACAACGATGCGTTATAGCTTCTCGAGATCGGCCTATATCTCGGATCTTTTAATCCCTAGCCGCTGAATCCTTTATATTAGGTTCTTACTCCAAAAATTACCCGAGAGATCCCTCGCAACCTTTTCAGGTTACAATTTAGTCCCTTCTCTCCAGAGAGGACAAATTCACTTTTAGTCCTTGGTATTTTCAAAATTACCAAAAGGTCCTCCGGTCCCTCCATTAACCAGTTAGAGTTTTTTTACCCAAAAATCCCCATTTTTTCCCATTTAGTTCCTTAGGAAAATTTCTCTAATAATCCAATTTAAAAGGAATTTAAACTCATTTTATTTCCATATAATCCTTGGATTTTACATCTATTGTACTTCTATCCTCTTTTTGTCGAGAGTCCAATTCATCTAGGCGAAGTCAAACATTATCTTCATTTGACATTTCATTTTGCCATGCTATTCTGAACTTTGAGTGAAAGGGTTGCTTCAAATTCAATCACTAAAGGGTATGGTGTGGATTACGTTGAAGTCCTATAGGTGGTACGACAAACCCACAGCATTTCAGGGAGTCTATCATGTCAATTTCTTTTATTTTTGGATATGCTTTCTTTAGATTTGCATATTGATGAACAACATCTCCATGTATTTGGCATAGACGGCATCTTTTGAAATATTCAATGCAATTTCTGGCCATGGTTGGCCTATAATATCCCATGCATTTAATCTTAAGTCGCATCTTGGGGCTAAATTGATGTGCACCACACATCCCGGAGGGTACATTATGCATGACTTCTTTTGCTTCTTTATATGAAATACATTTCTTTTATGAGTGTGAATCTTAGAGCTCCTCGCTTTATCTGAAGGTCTTTTGCTTTGCCCCCTGAAAGTTTATTATATTTCATAAATGGTTTCCTCCAATCTTCCTTTGGCATCTTGAAGGTGAAGACTTCCACTTTCCCTCAATACTTTCCTCTTCAACATCATCGAGGATTGTATTTATGGGTTTTCTATTTCTTATGGTGATTCGAAGTTCTTCACAGTCTAGATTTTGCTCGTTCCTTTGTTACTCTAGCCAAAGAATCAGTTTCTTCATTTTACCCTTCTCAACTGGATTTAAGAGATTAGGGTTTGCACATTTTGTAGTTTCCTTCAGCTTGCTTGAGCTACGAGTCTCCAAATATGTTTTTTTTGACCTCATCAATGGAGGATACAAGTTTGAAATTTCATATTTCTTGGTGATCTAATCATATAAATGTCTAAGAACCCAAGTGAAGAGATTTTTTTTTAAATCAATTTTTTTTAGAAATTTCGATTCCATTTTTTTAGAATATGCGAAACTTTCAGTGTCATATTTTCGCCTGACCTCATTGATGGAGGATACAAGTTTTGATATTTCATATTTCCTTGGTAATCTCATCATATGAGTGTATGAGAACCCAAGTGAAGAATTTTTTATTTCATCATTTTTTAGAAGCGTCATAATTTACCTGGCCTGATTAATAAAGGATACAAGTTTGACGTTTCATATTTCTTGGTAATCTCATTATATGAGTATCTGAGAATCCAAGTTTGACATTTCATATATCTTGGTGATCTCATCGTATGAGCGTCTGAGAACCCAAGTAAAGAGGCTTTCCTTTTTTTTCATATATATATATATATATATATATATTTTTTATAGAAATTTCGATTCCATTGTCAAAATGCGTGAAACTTCAAGTGTCATATTTTAAAGGGTTAAAGCCATTTTTGGTCCCTAAAACAAGGCCAATGTTCATTTCCATCCCAAAAATTTAAAATTTGTTCAATACGGTCCACATCAGTATATACTGCCACTTATCACTCCACATTAGCAAAATAACCACCTAAACATAATAATAAAAAGATTATATGCATTTCATTGGTATTCCACATGATCGCCACGTCAGCAATAGGGACCAAAAATGCCAAAATACGGAATATATAAGGACCCAAAATGTCAAAATATGCAATGCATAGGGACCATATTGAACAAATTTTGAATTTTGGGATGGAAATGAATATTGGTCCCGGTTTCAGGGACCAAAAATGGCTTTAACCTTATTTTAAATGACCTCATTAAAGGAGGATACAAGTTTGACACTTCATATTTCCTTGGTGATCTCATCATATGAGTGTCTGAGAACCCAAGTTTGACATTTTATTTTATTTCATCATTTTCCCCTTAGAAATCTCGGTTTAAATTATGAGAACATATGAAACTTCAAGATTCATTATACTGACCTCAATAATGGATGATGTCTGATTCAAGACTTAAAATTTCCTTGGTGATCCCATCATGTGAGTGTGTGAGAGCCCAAGTGAAGATTTTTTTTTCATCTTTTTTTTAGAAATTTTGGTTCCGTTGTTGGAATGCTTGAAACTTCATGTGTCATATTTTACCTGACCTCATTAAAGGATGATACAAGTTTGACACTTTATATTTCCTAGGTGATCTTATATATGATGGTATTCGAGAACCCAAGTTTGACTTTTCATATATCTTAGGTGATCTCATCATACTTGAGTAAAGCTTCAAGAGAACCCAAGAGTTTGATATTTCATATATCTTGGTAATCTCATCATATGAGTGTTTGAGAACCCAAGTGAAGATTTTTTTTTTAATTTTTTAATATCATCGTTTTCCCCTTAGAAATATCGGTTCCGTGTCCGAAACATGTGAAATTTCAAGAGTCATATTATACCTTACCTCATTAATAGAGGATATAGGTTTAAGATTTCAAATTTCCTCGGTGATCTCATCATGTGACTGTCTGAGAACCCAAGTGAAGAATTTCCATTTTTTTTGTATATATATGCAGATTTTTTTTTTGTGTGTGTATATGTCGTATCCCTTTTTTCTTTTGATTTCAAATGACATATGCATCATAGCTGGCCCTAAGCCTTCTAAAAGGTTCATGGAGCTCCATGATGGTATTTTTAAAAAAAGGACTTGGCTTCTATCATTTTGGCTTTCTCTTTCACCTTTTATGATTTGAATGTCAAATAACACATTTGGACTAGTTTTATCCAACTTCTTCATGTGTGATTAGCTCTTGAAGTGATGTTAGATACACTTAGGAAACCACCTCAAGATTTGTATTCTTTAGCTACCTCGGGCTTTATACTCTCGGGCAACATCAGTATTTGTGTCTCGATCGCCTAAAGATTTATGCGCTTTGAGAGATGTATGCTTCACTACATGGGATGCACACTTCATCAATTTGGGATTTGTATTTTACATGGTTGTCACCGAGATATATGTGCTCTACCACCCATGAGATTAGAGGGCTGCCGCGCAAGGTGTGCTTATTTTATTCTTGCGAGGATACACGCTTGCTCGATTTAGGATTTGTATTTCATCGAGTTATCTGAGATGTGTGCTTTATGATCACCCTAGAAATCTATGTTGCTTTGAGATGTGTGCCTCGATTGCATCGGGATCGCACTTCCTTGCTTTGAGATTTGTTTTTATCATCTGTCTCGAAATGTAGGCTCTATCATCACCTCGAGATCAGTGTTGTTTTGAGATGTGTGCTTTACTGGCCTTAGATTGCATACTTCATCATTTTGAGATTTGTAATTATTTTTGGCGATCCATACTTTTTGCTTTGGGATTTATCACCACCTCGAGATGCGTTCTACATTGGTGCCTCGAGATTTGGGGTTGTTTCGAGGTTTATATTTTTATTAACAGTCTTGTGATGTGTGCTCCATCGCTGCCTCAAGACTTGCGTTGTTTCAGGATTTAGATTTTCATAGGCCATCTTGAGGTTTGTGCTTCACCATGCCTCAAAGGTTTGTCACCATTTGAGATTTATATTTCTAACGGTTGTCTCAAGTTACTTGCTCCATTGCTACCTTGAGATTTGTGCTATTTTGGGATTTATATTTTCATCAGCAGTCTTGAGATCCATGCTTCAACGCTACCTCAAAATTTATGGCTGCTTCGATATTTGTATTTCATCACCTATCTCGAGATACGTGGTCATTGCCCCCTCGAGATTTGTGATGTTTTAAGATGTGTGCTTCACTGTCTTAGGATGCACACTTCATCGTTTAGCAATTTATATTTGTTTTAAATTACCTTGGGGATATAAATATATATATATTTTTATGCTTTGGGATTTATATTTTTATAAGTCATCTCGAGATGTGTGCTATGTTGTTGCCTCGAGACTTGTGGCTGCTTTGATATTTGTATTTCATCAGTTGTCTCAAGATGTGTGTTCCATCATCACCTAGAGATCTGTGCTGCTTGTGCTTCACAGATCGAGATGCACACTTCATTACTTTGGGATTTGTATTTTTCATCAGCTGTCTCGAGATGTGCATTCCATGACCACCTCGAGATCTGTGTTGCTTCAAGATGTGTGCTTCACCGCCTCAGGATGCGCACTACATCGCTTGATTTGATGATGTTGTTTCTTTGGAATCCACACTCCCATTGCCGCTTTCCGCATCCCCATGGTTGATGTTGGATGAGATGTCTTTTCTTCTCTGGGCTAATAGAAGATTTTATCTTCCCTACGCTGGATAGCGAGCTTCTCACACTTGGCTTTGGACAAGAAGTTCCGCTTTACCTCATTGGCGAAAGTGGGAATCCCATCGCGATCGCCAACCATCATCTAACGATCAGTATTTTTGAGCTTGTTCAAGTTTGTTGCTCTGATTTCTCTATTTCATGATATAATTTACCACCTTTTCATCTTTATGTTGGCGAGGATGTTACAGTTTAGTCATTCATGCTTTCGAATTGTATCAGAATGTACTTTCTATTTTTCACCACATCTAAAGTGACTTGAGTTGCAGATGAGTGGTATTCTTGCAAGATTTGTAATGAACTACCAAAGTAGTGAGGTTTTACACTTGTATACCCACAACAGTCAGTCATAAGGTAAAGTCAAAGCGTTAATCCGCATGTTTTTATTTCAATTCAACAACAACCACATGTTGTGCCTCTTGTCGGATCATTGTTGTAGACTGCTCAAGGATAGAGGCATCTGAGTATTCTTTTGGTACCGCTAGCTTGAACTTTTCTTCATGCCAGGGGATTGAAGTGTTTAGTTTTTATATGCCTTCAGGTTGTTGTTGTTGTTGTATTTTCTTATTGTGTGACTACCTTGAGAAGGATTTTGGTTTGGAAGGTAAATGGGTTCATTCTCACTATCCCTCCTTCTAAGAACATGAGGTTCAACCCCCATTGTTTGCCCCTTGTGTGGCATGCAACTTGATCATTATTCTCATATGCCTTTTTTTAGGGCTTCATCACAATTTATTTAGGATCTTGTGAATGATGTATGAGGAATGTCTCCTCGGGCCTCCATGACCATCTAAATGATATGAATTTGTACATCCTTTTTTTGTGATGAAAATGCTTTAAGGAGGATTTGGGTTGGAAGAAAAATTGAACCTCACTATCCTTCCTTTTAGGTACATTTTTGTTGTTGAAGGTCAACTCCCTTTCCTTGCCCCCTGTGTGGCAGGTGACTCGATCCTTCTTCTTTTTTGCCCTTTTAGGATTCCATTGTACTTTATATGACATCTTGTGAATGGTGGTGTAATGAGCCTCCTCGGGCCTCAATGACCATCCATGTAACGCCCCGACCCGGATCCCGGGACCTCGAGCACGATCAATAGACCGGCCCGTATTAAAGAAGAGATAAACTCCAACTCTAATACAAGGCCTAATAATGTCGATAAGCGGATAACAATCATAAATAAACACAAACTCAAGTTCATAAGAACATAGAGTCATTAGGGTCCATAGGCCCTATAAAGGTCACAGTCCCTATCACAGATTCCTACAAATAACAAAGTTCATAGAAAATTAAGATAATCGAGACTCCTATAAACCTTGGTCTCCGAAGTCCCTCTCTTCAAGCTTCCTCCCCTCTAAACCTCGGAATGCAGAAAAGGAGGAAAAGAGAAAAATCGTGAGCTTTGAAGGAAAGCTCGGTGAAATACCCTGCGAGTCCGCAGCGGTGTCATCAAGATAAAAATGAAGCCGATCCAAGCGAGGATCATGGGAAATCAACAACAAAATCCTAGGAGTCTACCACAAACAAGTCAAAGTGCGACTCACCTCACTGAAGCCCTCGAGGCTCTGTAGTGAGTTCTAAGAGAACTTCGAGTTTACCCCTCGGTATGTCCAAATTTTGGTTATAATTACGACCTAGATGAATTACGTTTGACTCTCCGATCAAAAGATCGGTAGAACTACCTCTTCTTCGTGTTAACACGGTGTACCATGCCAGTTTGGCCGGTGAGACCTCCAGAGATTTGTTTCTCCGGTAGGGCTGTCAGGAAAGTCAGGGGGTCCTGTCCCTGAACATCCCTAAATTGGAGCTTCCCTAGCTCCACTGAGCCGTCCGGCGTTGAAACATAGCAAAGCAGGGGACACCAACGTCCCGGAAACAAACATACATGCTCAACAGGATTCAAAAAAACAGGTATGAATAGCATGTATGGCATAAGCAGTGCATGTATTAATATTACATAGTACATCCAAGAAATCCAGATTCTAGGGTGAAAACTAGGCAAGTGAACTTACCTCTAAAGAGACTAATTGTCTTCTTCGGTCTCCTTAGAAATGCCTTTCGTCTCCCCGAAATTATCACGGCATATAGTGGTTCGTTAGAGTTAGTTGTCCAATAATTTCCGTCTCTATATGACCATGCAGCCTATCGTCCTTGTTGGGCTTAGGCCCGCTAACCGTCCTAGGGACCATCTACTCGGTTGCACCTCCTTATCACTTGGTTGATGGCCCTTAGTTGTCTTGTAGATCCTTTTGGGCCTTACCGGTCAACTTCTAGATAAGTTGGTCCCATTTCAAGCCCATTACAGCTTATGTTGACCTTAGTCCCCTAAAGGGCTTTTTGGTCATTTAGTTTCCTTACTAAATATTTTTACATCACTCACGATTTATCCGAATTTAAGAAATTGGTTAATTTCTAATTATCCCATTTCATATTTCATAATAATAATTATTCAATTATCATGTCACATAGTCCATAGTTCCATATAGTTACGAAAACTATATAACTATTTGATTAATAGTGTTAGTACTATTAATAAAAATATTACTAAGGTTTTAATCTTTTATTAAAACCTTATATTTCTAAACTTAATAATAACCTTCAATCTTAGACACCTTTAATGGGTTAATTGAGCATACGTCGCTCCCTTGGTATTTTACCTTTAATCAATTTCATTGATTAATTAACCTTTCAACTATAGTTTTCAAATTATTAATCATGTTAATAATTTGTCACACTCTATGGTTTCAAAATCATTTGAGACTATATCCATAGTTGATAGTTATGGATGTGTCACACTACCTTATAACTAATTTATCACTTAATAAATTAATTATATGTCACATAGCATAGTCTTCAAATAATTATTTCATTTATCTAATTATCACTTGTCACTCTAAGTTAATTTTCATTAACTTTAACCTATGGTCACAAGTCCATAGTCCCTCATTTTATTACCTTATCTAGCTAACTATTAACTAATGTTTTTAATTAAAATGAGAGAAAAATAATTATTAACAAAATTATTGTCACACTCCTAAGTGTATATAGGTTTAATTAAAACCTTACCATTGTGTAATATTATTATTATTATTATTCAATTGTCACACCACTATGGTTATAAAATAAAAATAAATAAAAATAATAATAATAATATTACTTCATCTTCAACCTACGATCCCTCTCTCTCTTGCTTTCTTGCTGACCCAGGGGAGTTGGCCCGTAGCCCGAGCCCTTCTCTCAGGCCACCCATGCACACTTTTGCACTGGGGTGAGACTGGGCACGCCTTGGAGTCTGCGGCCATGACGGCCACTCTCTTGGCGCCACCGGTCTTCATTCTCGCTGACGAACAATGAGCTCTCCGGCCGTGTATATTCTCAGACGAGCTCCACCATTTAGAACAGTATGCATGCTAGGGCTAATTCTCACGAGTTCCTCACAGAGGTTTAGTCGAGCACTACTTGTGGAGTTTCTTTGTCGCCATTAGAAGTCTTTGGAGGCGCCCGGAAAAACTTCTCTGTTTCTTCTCGACGAGCTTCGGCCGTGTGGAGTAACCCATTCGATTCTTTTCCGCCATACTGCAACTTCTTCCTCGCTTGAGGAAGATTCTCCGGGCCGACAGAGCGAGCTCAGCGAGCGAGCACTCCACATTTGGGCACCTTCTGTCCCTCTGTTTCCACCTCCTGTAGCCGAATTTGGGGAAGCTCACTGGCAGTTCAAGAATGCTTAGGAGCGAGGAGGTGTACCCCCCTTTTATAGGCTCTCCCATGGCGCAGACGAGCGGTGCGCTTCGTGAATGCCCTGCGCCGTGCCAGCGGTCGGTTTCCCGCTAGCAGTAGGGGGTGGGGCTGGCTTGCCGACCCGTTCGGCCCCGACTGGGGAGACAAGCGTCGCCTGCGTGATATGATCGCTCGCGAGATGGGCCGGTGAGGATCATCGGTTTCCTTATCCAGCGATCCGATTCTCTCGCGTGCCTCCGGATCCAACAGCGCCGGGATCACGGTTGGGATCAAAAGGAATTGGCGGATGGATCCTCCCCACGTTCCTCGGATCAAACTCTAGCCTTGATTAACGGCCTAGGTTTCTGGCGGCCGGCGGCGAATCTTTTCTCTATTTTCGCCTCGCGCCTTGGCGATTGAGATGGGCGCTTCGCCATATTGCGCCACGTGGCTGGGAGAACTCGGTCTTTACGCCTCGCGATAGCTACTAGTTTGATGGATTTAATCCTGCGTCCGTAACCGTGGCTCGGTATGAACCGTTATAATGTTTGAGATACACTACGATCACGAGATCTTTTAATCTCGGTAGTTTATTCTCTCTATATAGAGTTTTCTCGTGGAAGATTTACGAGAGGTCCCTACCTCTTCTGAAATTTCATACGAGGTCCAAATGCGTGAGAGAGGAAAATTTCTTTAAAGTCCTCTTTACTTTCAAAATTACTATTAGGTCCCTCTGAGACCCCATAATTTTTATATCTCCATTTAATTTAAATAAATTATTTAATCCCACTTTAACACACTCATCGGGGTAATAAATAACTTAAATATTTTCCTCAAGGAAATAACTAAATATTTATTTCAGAAATTCATGGATTTTACAATCCAGTTATATGTATTTCTAAATACCCATTTTTGTATTTTGCCCTTTAACTTTTCAGTTATCTTATCAATTTGCAACTCCCTCAATGTCGAGATTGGGCTCTTTTTATGGAGAAGCCTCTGTTATGGTGACATTTTAAAGACCTACCATCTTTATATTCATTAGGTTGAGGTCATAATTCTCTGATAGTGGAAGTCCTTTTCCAACAAAAGGGTTTGAGAAAACCCATTTGAAAATTTTTATTGCCCTCAAAAAAGAAGACAAATTCCAATTCTTGATTTGGAACCTTCATCTCTTAGTAGGTGGACTCTACATTTTTTTATTCATTTTTTTATTTTGTTTTACTTTCTTTTTCTTTTTTTTTTGTTTTTTTTCATTCTTTTTTTTTAAATTTTTAATTTTTGATTTTTTGATTTTTTTGATTTTTTTTTTGCAAGCCTTTAGTAAGTGTGAAGATTCCCTTCTCTCAAACTTTTTGAAGATACGCTCATCCTCTTCTCCTGTAGAAACTATCCTCTCAGGCTGGGCTGTGGTAACCTCTACAAAATGAAAGTCCTTGATTCTTTACCATTGAATCTTCATATCAGATGAAAAAAAAAAGCATATTAAGTTGATATGGGACCTACTCGAGTCTCTATGGATGGTGAGCTTCCAAAATGCGAGATCCTTTTATAAAGTTCATAAGCCTCTACTTGTACTTTTACCTCAAAAGATGGAGGTGGAATAAGGTCCCCAAAGTGAGTGCGAGGAATTTGTGTGATCGAAAATACCCGTCTGGCATCGTGTCTATGAAGAGACGCTAGGCGATATATCGAATCACAAATGAGTTATTTTATTTATTTTATTTTAATATTACGGGTTCTTCTATTCCTAATAGAGGCAAACCTCTATTATTAATTACCCCAGACAGAGTCTTAGGAACCTCCGATTAAGGGCAAAAGTACAAGTAGAGGCAATAAAAAATAATTCATTTATTGCAGAACAAAATTTTCATTACATGTAAATATCAACATATATATATATATATATATATATATATATATATATATATATATATATATATATATATATATATATATATATTATTTATTGCTATCATTTATTTAAATGGCCTCCTCCGCCTTGGGACGTATGCTTCGCTACTTTGGAATTTGCGTTTAAATGACACGCCTCAAATGTATGCTTTGTGCGCCGCCTTGATTTACAATCAGCTTTAAGATTTTATTTCATATTGGCCATCTCGAGATGAGTGTTTTATCATTAAGCCTCGAAATATGTGTTTAGCTTTGAAATTTGTATTTATTAGTCAGCCTCAAGATGCATGCTCATATTTGCTTTGAGATTTATTGCCAATTATGGATTTATACTTCATCGGTTGCATCGAGATAATCACATACCGCTTTAAGATTTGTATTTCATCATCGCTTCAAGATCGCGTGGTTCTTCATCCAGCATCGAGGTCGCATTCACTTTTAGATCCGTATCATTATCTGCCTCAACCAGCACGCTTGTGGAGCAAGATGCCCGTGGGGAAGAGCCAGGACTTCACTGCTTGATATAAATATTTATATACGTTTGCATATATATATATATATATATATATAGAGAGAGAGAGAGAGAGAGAGAGGGAGAGAGAGAAAGAGAGAAAGAGATTTCTATATTATTTTACTGATTTTTTTTTTTTAACTTTTTAACGTCTGCAACTTTTTTTATTTTTTTATTTTTTTTTTCTCCTCTCTTTTTTTTAATTCTCTCTCCCTCCTTCACTTATCTCTCCTTTTATTTATTATTTTTTTTATTTTTCAATCAGCCGCCCCTTTCTCTGTTTGAGCTTTCTCTTTTTTTTTTTACTTTTATAATTTTTTTTTTATTTTTTTATTTTTTGATTCTCTCTCTCTCCTTCATCCCTCTCCTTTTATCTATTTTATTTTATTTTATTTTTTTCCACTCAGCCGCCGTTTCATCTCTCTTTCCTTTATTTTTTTGTTAACTCTTCTTCTTTCATCGCCCCTCTCTACTGCTCCTTTTTTTATTTTTTTATTTTTATTTATATTTATTTCATATTTTTTTCTTTTCTACTCTCTCTTTGTTCTTCTTTTTTTTTTCACTTATATAGCTCCTGACTTCAAGAAGCAAGAAAACATGAGAAGAGGGTTTCATCTTAGTGACGGCGATAAGATCAACACCACCACGCTCCCGGGTGGTGTTCTTTCTCCAGCGACGTCATCCACAAGGGAGCCGAAAGTTTGTTGAAGGTTGACGGCGACGGCCTCAACAAGGGAGCTGAAAGATTGTTGAGGGTTGACGGCGATGGCCTCCACAAGGGAGTCGGGAGCTTGTTGAGGATTCACGGCGACAACCTCCACAAGGGAGCCGAAAGATTGTTGAGGGTTGACGGCGATGGTCTCCACAAGGGAGCCGAAAGTTTGTGGAAGGTTGACGGCGACTGCCTCCATAAGGGAGCCAGGAGCTTGTTGAAGGTCGGCTCAATGCACCTCCACAAGGAAGCCGAAAGTTTGTTGAAGGTTGGCGATGACGACAACCTCCACAAAGGGAGCCGGAGCTTGTTGAAGGTTGACGGCGATGAAAATATGGGAGAGGAAAGGGGCCTTGATCTCCTTATGGTATATTACGGGCCGATCGGCGGACCCTCAGAAGCCTCAGTATCGCTTGGCAAAGCCATTAGAGACAGTGCCGGGTTCGAAACCACCACGACTTCTTGCTTCACGGAGGAGAGGGAGAGTATGGAGGAGATCTCTCTCCCCAAAAGTCTTTCTACAAGAGGCCTCCCTTCCTCTATTTATAGATCCTCCCAACCTAGATGATAAGGTTGAAATTTGAATTTGAGTTTTAATTATCATTATATATCATAATCTAGATAAGATCAAAATTTTGAATTTTTAATTTTAATGATCATAGTCTAGCTTTAGATATAACCTTGAATTTGAATTTTAATCATCATGAGATTATAAAAGCAGATATAAAGATCAAAAATTTGAATTTTAATGATCATAATCTAGATTTAGAGTTTTAACCTTGAATTTGAATTTTAATCTATCAAGAGATCGATCAAAAATTTAGAATTTAATTTTAATGATCATAATCTAGATTTAGGTGTAACCTTCAATTTGAATTTTAATCCAAATTTCGGTATAACCTTGAATTTAAATTTTAATAATCTAGATATGATCAAAAGTTTGAATTTTAATGATCAAAATCTAGATTTTTGACCTTGAATTTGAATTTTAATCATCATAATCTAGATAAAATCAAAACTTGAATTTAAATTTAATTCTTTTTTTTGTTTCAAGATTTGTGTTCTCTGACTATCTTGGGATCTGTATTTCTGAGATTACCTCGGGATTTATATTTTTGGTCTGCCTCGGTATTTGCGTCTTTAGCTTGGCTCGGGATACGACCGGATATATTTTTATTTTAAATTTAAAATATCTTAATTTCAAGATACTTCAAGGTATATATTCCATTGGCACCCTTAAGATATTGGCACTTGGTAATGCATATATATTTATGCATATGTATTTTTTCGACACAAACAAGCGTGATTGATTCAGTTTCTTATTTGAACAAGAATTGTAATCGTGTCAAACTTTTTAAGTGCTATATCAATCCTTCTTGATTGATTTAGTTTCCTATTCAAACGAGATTGTAATCTCCACATATGGAAATTGAATCAATCAAATTGATTCAATTTCCTATTGAAACAAGATTGTAATCTCCTTATATGGAAACTAAATCAATCAAGAAGGATTGATAAGTTTGACGAGATTATAATTTTGTTTGTGGGATTGAAAATACACGCCTGGCATTGTGAAGACACCAAACGATATATCGAAGCACAAATGTCATATTTGTTTGTTTTGTGGGTTCTTTCAATTTCTAATAAGCTGCAAGCCTCTATTATTAATTACCCCGAATAATATTGCGGGAACCTTCGATTAAGGGCAAAAGAGTACAAGTAGAGGTAATGAATAAAAATAATTTTATTTATTTGCATAACATGAATTTCATTACATATCATAGGATATATATGTATATTTTTTTTTATTTATTCATTTATTTGAGTGACCACGCCGCCTTATATGCCTCGCCGCCCTTTGAATTCATGTTGTATTGCTATCGCATCATGGTCGCTAATAGCTCATAAGTTTTCAGCAATCTGCCCCGCATTTTTACTGTAAACTGTACCATATGGGCCATCGTTATGGGCCGGACCATATATGGGTAGAAAGCTTGGGATGTCTAATTTCCGATGCCATGAATTTCATCTTGATCGGAGTTTTCTAGCAAAGATTATCAATGCCCGAATGAAGGGGTATCAAAATTTTGAATTCGTGGAATTGGCTTCCTTCTCTCAAAATATGCTATAAACCGGGCCTTTGGTAAGAGATGTACCATACATGGTTGGAAAGCCCTAGAAATCTAGTTTCCAATGCCGCAAATTTCACCTCAATTGGATTCCTATCAAAAGTTATCGTCATTTGAATGGAAGGCGGTCGAGTTGACAAAACTACAGGAATTGGTCTTCTTTCCATCAAGAACTGTACCAATTGAGCTACTGAAAAGAACTGTGCCATACATGGTTGGAAAGATCTGGAAGTCTAGTTTCCAATGCCAAAAATTTAGCTTCAATCTGAGTTTCCTATCAAAAGGTATAGCCATTTGAGCGAGAGAGGGTGTCGAGTGGTGGTAAATGCGAGGAATCTACCTCTCTTTCCATCAAAATCTGCTACAAACTGGGATGCTGATAGTAAATGTACCATACATGGTAGGAAAACTCTGGAAATCTAGTTTCCAATGCCACAAATTTCACCTCGATCAGAATTTTCTGGCAAGAGTTATCGATATTTGAATAAAGTGTGGTCAAGTTAGCAGAATTGCATAAATTTGGCTTCTTTCTTTCTTTCTTTCTTTTTTTTTTTTGATTTTGCAGCAACAACAATATGATAACTAATTCAGCAAGAACCAACAACTTCAGTGACCCAGCAAACTCGACAAAGCATTCGCAAACTCTTTTCTCTTTTCATAGCAGCAGCTTCAGCAGTTAAATTACAATTTCTGCAGTGACATATATTTGGACTGATTTCTCAACAGATTTTACAATTAAATGCTTTCACATATCAAAGTTAACTCTATGGTATGAAGCAGCCAACAATATTCATGATCATAAGGGCATCTCATAGAGACCACATGTTGAATTTCATAATCCTGTAGCTTTTTGCAGCCCAAAATTAAAATGAAAACAAACATCATCCCAATATATGCTAAACAAACTTCATCAACATGTAATTGATTAGTTCTCCCTTCTAAGTCTTACAGATTTGCTATTTCTTGGATCCTTTGGGTTGCAGCTATTGTATAACTCTTCCCTTTTCCTCCGGCGACAGTAGGCAGCAGGGAGGCCATCATATGGCCTTTGCTTCTTTGTCGGTGACGGGCAGTAGAGGGGCTATCATATAGCTCTTGCTTTCTTCTTTGTTGATGATTGCAGCAGAGCGGCTATTATATAGCCCTTACTTTTCCGGTGACGGCGAAAGTGAGGAGGCTGGAAGTAGGAAGTTTGACTGACATGGGCTGGGCCGAGCCGCTCACGCGGTGAGAAGTTGGGCTGAGGTTGGAATGCAGGTGGTGAATGGGGCAGGAGGTGGGTAGCAAACCTGCAGAGATGGGCGGCTGACAAGGGGAAGCCGGTGGCCGGATCTTGCAGTCCGGGAGCTTGAGGCGCAATAGGGAGCGTAGGGGCGTCTGGCCTTACCTGTGGCCTTGTAGTAGGGACCCACGCTATTTGGGGACCTGTGGCCGGGACCTTATTTGTATGTGGCCAGGGAAGCTTACTGGCTTCCTTGTGGGGGCACTTGGTGGCCGGGCGGCAAGAGATGGCGGTGGCAGCGGCAAGGTTGATCCGGCGGCTGGGTGGAGGTGACGAAGGAGCCCCCTTTTTCCTTTTTTTTTCTTCTTAAGTATGCCTTAGGGAGAAGTGACCTCCTCCTTTTTCTGATTTTTTTTTTCTTTTTCTTCTCCCCCTCCTTTTTTGCCTCTCATCTGAACTTCTATTTATAGATCGAGAATCCCCGTGGATTCAGGCTACCAGATTGAGGATATAATTTATTTTAAATTAATTTGATATTATCGATAGACCGAGTCATGAGTTGATAATATCAAATATTTCTTAATTTTAAATTAATATCACCGGATAATATCAAAATTGATCATATATTTTATTTTTTTTAAAGAGATAACGCAAGTTACCAAGAGATAAGATTAAAATTAAATTAAATTTGCTTTGATTTGATTTAATTTAATTTTAATTTATTTTTATTTGCCTCGGGATTTGCATTCTTTGATGGCTTTAGGATTTATCCTCTTTAAATCGCCTCGAGATTTGTATTCTCGGGCTATTATGAAATTTAGGATCGCCTCGGGGTATGTGTTCCTGAGCATCTTGGAATTTTGGGATTGCCTCGAGATTTGTATTCCTGGGCTATTTCCTCGAGATTTGTTCTCAAACAACCCTGAAATTCATACCCTCGGTCTGCCTTGGGATATGTGCCCAGATTATCTTAGGATTTGCCTCGGGATCTGTGCACATGGGGTTATCTTGGGATTTACCTCAGGATTTGTGTTCTCCCATATTGCCTCGAGATTTGTTCTCGGACTATTATGAGATTTATATTTCTTAAGGATCGCCTCGGGATATGGTCTCGGCTATCTTAAGATTTATATTTCTTTTATATTGCCTCGGGCTATTTGGGAATATGAGATCGCCTCGAGATATGTGTTCTCGGGATTTCTTGGGATATGAGATTGCCTCGAGATATGTATTCTCATTCAATTTTGTAATTTGTATCCTCGGCGCGCCTCGAGATTTGTATCCTTGGCCCTTCTCGAGATATGACCAGATATATATTTTTAATTAAAATATCTTTATTTCAGGATATTTCAAAATATATATTTCATCATAATTTATATGAAATATTTCATATTGGCCCTTCAAACATTTGTTTATTTATATGTATATTTTTTTATATAAACATCGTTCAAATAGAAAATTGAATCAATCACGCTCTTTATATGGAAATTGAATCAATTACAATTACAGTCTCCTTATATTGAAACTGAATTAATCAAGAAGGATTGATATACACTTTACAAGTTTGACGAGATTACAATCTCGTTCGAATAGGAAACTGAATCAATCATACTCTTTATATGGAAATTGAATCAATCATGCAAAGTTGATATCTCTATTTATATAGAAAGTGAATTAGTCATGGAGATTTTATTAGAGGATCACTCTGTAGATCCCCATTGATATCACTCATAACTAAATGGCTTAAGTGTTTAGTTTTTTTTGGAGTTTTTGATTATTAAACGGTTAAAACGCTTATTTTAGCCGTTTAAATACAAGCTTAATCAAAATAATAAGTGGAAATTTAGAAAAATGCATGCTTAAGCAAAATAATAAACAGAAACTCTGAAAAATACACGCTTAATCAAAAGAATAAGCAAAAACACAAAATAGTACACACTTAAGTGGTGTGTTAAGCGATCGCTTTCAGAAAATAAACACTTAAGCCATTTACTTAAATGCAACTAAAAAAAATACATGATTAATTAATGGCCTATGTAAGAAATAATGACATAACATATACCTTCTCTAGTTACCTCTATATTCCATGAGGCATTAGTTAATAATAGATATTCATGGTTCTCTCTGTTACATCTCCTTTGCATCCATCTCCCTATGTCTTCAATTGGTTGACTTCTCTGTTTGTATTCTTTTTGCTGCTATTATACTCTTCTTAGATACCATTTATTTGTTTTCTTCTAAAGATTTGGTTACAACATGCCTTCAATATCTGCCACTGTATTTCCAATAATTAACTTCTTTATTGAGGAAACTAGGTGGTTTCCTAAGTTTCCTTTAGCCATCTAGTTTCCATGAGAGATTTTATTTTTTCATGTCTCATCCTTTGAGGTATCCCTCCCTTTTCATCTCCGCCCAAATTTGTTGTGACCACCTGCAACATGCAACCTTGGAAAAGATGGTTAGTAGTCTCATTGCTCATTCTACATATTGGGAATGGATCATCTAGTCCAAAATTCATGTTATATATATAGCTTCTAGTTGGGAGGCAATCGTGGAAGAACTTCCAGAGAAGCATCTTTACTCTTGGTGCTATTTCCAGCTTCCACATATATTTCCAGCCCTGCCATGGGTTTATTTCATGTTCCGTTCTACATTCATCATAGATGGTTGTTGACAGGGACCTTCCCGCTGCTCCTGGAGTCCAAATTCTCATCCTCCCAATCTATTTGTTTGTTGATAATGGAATGCATGGTTATGAATGGGAAAATCTCATTTAGCAGCTCCTTGTCCCAGCAGATACCTATCATTATCTGACCAACCTGCACATCTATAAGATCAAAGTCCATGTCTATGAATGTTGGTTTATATTGCAATGGCATATCAAAAATTCAAGTATCCAATAATACTAAATCAGAGCTAAATTTCTGTTCTGATGAAATATGGTCCCTAACTATGAGGATGACTTTAATCAAAAGAGACCTTAGTGTATTTGGGTGCGCCCCATATGTTAATCTTTCCATACTTATGTGTCATGTATTTAATCCATTTCTTATCCTCATTATTTATGAGCTCTAATGCATGTTTTGCTAACAGTGATCTTTTCATCATTTTTAAATCCTTAATTCCCATTCCCCCTTAAGACTTTGGACTGGTAATAATTTTTTAGTCAATGAGATAGACTCGACCACCATTGTTATTGCTACGTTACCGACAAGAATTTATACCTAATGCCTGCAATTATGCTTTTCCAAGAGTATATATGCAATTATGATGATAATTTTCTCTCTTTTTTTTTTTACTTAGGCCATTGACGCCGGGCAGGGTAGTGATTAACCTGCGGGCTGTGGTAAACAGGGGGGATTGATAAAAGAGCAAGAAAAGGGGAGGACAAACAGCGAAGAAAAGTCTCTGAAACTTTAAAAGGAAAATAACTTAATAATCAATTAATAAAATTCAACCCACAAGCCGGGTTTAAATAGCTAAAAAACACTAACCTAGATAACCTAGAAATTCTATCTTCTTATCCAAATTTGCCCAAATCGGCAAATTTTGGTCCAATATGAAAACTTATCTAACTCTAAAATAACTAAACAAAACAGATAACTCCTAAAAATCCGAGTTCAAATCGGATTCATATCCTATCCTAAATTGGCATACAAAGTATTGCCAAAAATGGAAAAAAAACACCGAGAAACGAAGAAACGACGGGGAAAACAGTGGAATTTGAGGATGAAGGAAGGGTCCATCGAGCAAAGTTGATGGACCCCACGTCTTGATGTCGAGGCGAAGCTTTCCGAATTGGGGTTGAGCTCGTGAATCCGATATCGGCAGCCAAAGTTATGGCCAAAATATGGAAACGTGTCCAAAGTGCTCCCCAATTCCGGACTTGGCTCGATCACCTCCCGCCTTTACGTCGGTCCACCAAGTCGTGGTATGCCAAAGCTCTCATGGTGCAATCAGACAGCTCGGCATCGTCTGACTCGGGCTCTCCTGCATCAGCCATAAAGACCCCTTTGCGGGTACGTGGCCATGAGACCCAAGTAGTAAACTCACTCGAGCGTCCCTGACCCCTCACCATGCGCATACAGGACTAGAGGAGTAAACTCCACTCGAGCTGCTCACCCTATTTACGGGGCCGGGCACTCGATCCCGAGATCACCCAGAAGAATTTTCCAACATAAAGGACCCGAGGTATTGCTAGTCTGAACGCCCTTTGATAATTTTCTCTATTTTTTGAAGGGCATCTAATAAACTTCTTGCCTCTTAAATTAAAGGTGCTGGAAAGCCGATGATCATTGCATCAATTGGACATGATGGATCATGGATATATGATGCAAGTCCTTATCTGATCTAGTGTTATTTAAGAATCAACTCAACAACTACATAAAAAAGTACAAAGCTGGTCACTTCATGCATGAAATATTATGATTAAAAAAATGTAATAATTAATTTTATTATTTTAAATTTAAAAATTAAAATTAAAATTAATTACCCATATTAAAAAAAGATATCACAATTTTAAATTTTTAATAACATATTATTAACCGAATGGTTTTTTTGCAATAATGTTAGAATTTAAAAATGGGAAAATTTGGTGCTCATATTATAATAAATATTAAAAATTTTAAAAAAAATTTTTAAATTTTGATAATAGACCTAGTTATCCCTCATAACTGATCTTTCATATTTTTAAAAATAAATTTTAATTTATTTTTTAACATTGTCAAGATATTCATTTTAACACTAGCAATTAATTTTTATTTTTTAAAATTTAAGGTGATAAAATTAGTTATTAAATAAAAACTTTATTAGTCAGAAATTAGATTAATTATAAATTTTAATATACTTAAAAGTAATTTTAAAATATTTAAAATTTTTATATCAATTTTAATATGGGAACTTAATATTTATTTATGTCTTTTAAATGTCAAGTGATAAAATTAATCATACAATGAAAATGAATTTTTACCATAAACTCTTCTTCTTTTAATTTTTAAAATAAAATTTAAATTCAAACCTGTTGGCTTTAATGAAAATAGAGAAAGTTTCTTGACCGTTTAAAAAAACTTGGGAATTTCACAACTCCTCAAAAAGCACTTGATACTTTTCATATCCTTAAAAAAATCCTCGCTTTTTTATCAAACATCATGTTAGTCTGGAAGTTGATTGACGGTGTTAAAAAACCCTGAAAATTATGAGAATGATCATTACTTGAGAAATAAATGCACACCGTTGCTCTTCTCCCTAACTTTACTAAAAGCCCTAGTTTTCGTTGCTATTCTCTCTATCTTCACAGCAACCAGTCACCACCGGCCATCGGGAAGACCATCTCTCTGAAGCATCCAACGATCATCTCCAAGGCAAGTCTCTCCCAAAGGAAAACTCTTCTGTTTTGGGGTTTAGGGTGTGTGATTCAGGACGAGCCTCTCCAAAAGAAAAGCTCTTCAGTTTTGGGGGTTTGTGATGTGTGATTCAGGGCAAGCCTCTGCCAAAGAAAAGCTTTTCGATTTTGGGGATACAGGGTATGTGATTCAGGGGTTGATGTTTGTTTTCGGGTTTAGGGCACAACTTGCAACAGTGTGCGTAGTTTTTTATTTCATGTTTATTCTTTATGGTTTAGGGTTTATTTTCTAAGGCTTAGGGATCAAGTAAGACATTGCCTCTTATTATTCAGAGTCGTCGCTCTTAGTAAACGGCTTAAGCATGTATTTTTTTCCTTAGTTGCCGCTAGAGGTGTTAAACGGGCCGTGTTGGCCCGAGACGCAACTGACATCTCTGTATCAGAAAGTAAGTGGACCGTGCTTGGCATGGCCCACAACTTTTTAATTTTTTTTAATGCTCATTTAAGGGTTCAAAGGCCCTTTTAGCCCCACCAACAACTATAAAACGGCTATATTAGAGGGTATTTGTGTCTTTTGAGTAAAATGACATATTTACCCTCTCCAACAACTATAAATGGCTAGTTTATAAGGGTATTAAAAATATAAGAAAAAATCTACAAATAAAACCCCTCATTCTTCAAAAAAAAATTTCACATACCAAGAACTAATCTCTTGATTCTCTTCTAATTGCTCTCAATTCTCTCATTCAAGACTTTCAAGTTCAAGGTTGTTCTCATTCAAGTTCAAGCAATCAAGGCATCATCAAGGCTTCAACTCTTCAAGTTCATTGAATTATTTCTAAATTTTGAAATTCAAGCCTTCAACTGAATCAACTGAATCAACCTTCATCAAGTCTTCACTAATCCTCAACTACTTTTCAAGGTGATCACTGGGGCTTATTTTTCTCTATTTTTTCGGCTTTCTCAATTTCTTCCACAAGTAGTTGAGGTAATTCAAAATTCGTATTTTATTTTTTATTTTAATGGCCAGTTCATCGAATTTCCCAAGGGATGATACCCTATTTTATCTTTATGAAAACACTAACCCGAGTGTGGATGAATCTGATGCCAGTGACGGTGCCGGACCATCTATTGGTGGTGCCCATGGTGGTGCCGGCGGTAGGAAGAGAACTTCGGGGGTTTGGGAATTTCTTGAAATTATTGAAGTCGAAAACAAAGGCCCCAAGGCTATTTGTAAAAAATGCAAAAATGATTTTTCATGTCAAGCTAAGGGTGGTACGGACCATCTTAAAAGACATGTCGACAAGCATGTTTCGGCCCAACATGATTTAACTCAAACCCACTTAGGACATATTTCCACTTCCAATTTAGGTTATTTCCATTTTTTAGCGAAAATGCAAGAAAAGAAATAGCTAAATTTATTGTGCATGATGAACAACCCTTTAGTCTTTCCGAAAATTCTAAGTTTGAAAAAATGATTCATAATGCATTTTGTCCAGAATTTAAAAAAGTTTCTAGAAATACAATCTAGAAAAATGCATTTTCAATTTTTAGTGAATATAAGGAAAAATTAATTTGTGATTTATCTACTATTTCTTCCAAGGTTTCTCTAACTTCGAATATTTGGACTTCCAAATATCATGCAAGCTATATTTGTGTAACTGCGCATTATATTGATAATGAATAGAATTTACAAAAATGTATTTTAAGTTTTAATGAATTCGGGGTGTATCATGAACACAATTTTAAAATATAAAATTGAAAATTCTATTTTTTTTCAATTACGTTTGATAATGCTTCTAGTAATAATGCCGCAATTGATGTTCGAAAAAATCATTTTAAAACCTATTTTTTCGGGTAAATTTTCATATTAGATGTGCATGCCATATTTTAAACTTGTGTGTGCAAAATGAACTTAAAATTATTGATCCTCACATAAAAAATTAGGAGTTGTATTTTTATTTATTAGAAACTCATCTAATAGAAGACAAGAATTTATATTGGCTTCAATATGGTAAAAGATATAAAAAATTTGTTGTTGATGTTGAGCATAGGTGGAATTCTACTTATTTAATGTTGTATTGTGTTTATGAGTATAAGGATGTTATTACTTATTTTTGTAATGAACATTTTAGAGAACTTGAAATTAGGGAATTTGATTGGGAAGTAGGAAACATGATTAGGGAATTTTGTAGAAATTTTTTATAATGCAACAAATGTTTTTCTGGTGTTTATTATCCTATATCTTTTTTTTAACTATAACTCATTTGTATTTTATTAGTGACATTTTTAACAAATATAGATTTCATCATGGTTTTGAATATATTGTTGCTTCTATGGAACTAAAATTCAAAAATTATTTTGGTGTAATTGATCCAATTTATATTTTATGTTGCATGCTAGATCCTATATTTATAGTTGAAGGTGATAATTTTATTTTAGATTCATTTGATGAAAATATGGGTGTAGACCATAGTCAATTAAAAGATGAATATAAATCCATGTTTTTTGAAATGTATGAAATTTATAATGGACTTTATGGTAGTAGAAAATCAACCCAATTGGGTGATGATGATGTTTAAAATATTTCTCAAACAAAATCTAAGATTAAAACTCCTTTACAATTATTGAATATGATGAGAACAAAATATGGTAGCTCTTTTACTTCTTCTTCCTCTTCTCCTACTACTTCTTCTTTGTATGAATTAAACTTGTATTTATCAAATAATTTTAGTGTTTTCCTCATTTCAGAGGAATTTAATAATTTTGATATTTTGTCATTGTGGAAACAACATGAGCATAATTATCCCGTGTTAGCCAGCCATGGTAATGCGTGTCGCGCCTTGATCCCAAATCTCTAACCACGGCATCGTGAGTAGGATCGGCCATACCCAAGTAGAGAGCGCAGCCCTACTTTCGGATACAAGGCCTAGGTAATCAAAACCAATAACACACACACATACAATGTAATAATCAAAATGTAAATGTAAAGTCGAGGAGATAAAAAGCGGAAGGTAAATCCCGAGGGTACAAGCACCCTATAGTGTCAAGTACATAAGCTGGTCCCATAAGGACCAAATCAAAAAGTGTCCTCACTCACAAAATGGGGAAATAAAAGGCTGACCAACCTCAACAATAGTCCCTATGGCCCACTAACAGCTCCAGTGGCTCGATTCCACTACTTCGAGGGATCTGAAAAAGATTGAGAACAAGTGTATGAGCTTTCGGAAGGAAAGCCCAGTAAGCACCCCCACGGGGATCATAAACCAGTCATGTATAAGTAGAAGATAAGCAAGTAAAGCAAATCAATAACAAGACTAAATCAAGCAAGTGGGGCCACACCCCATGCCAACCAAGTCCTAGTCTCAAAAGAATCATCCCATATGGGGACTCCTAAGCACAGCTACGGCCTCAAGCTAAGAATAAACCAACATAACTCTCAAAGTATCCCCTGGGACGATTAGATGCAGCCGGGTTGGTATCAACCCTCGAAGATGCAGAAGCGCCCCACCTCTTGTACGTAGTGGGAACATACACACAACAATCAAACACACATGTGCTAGCATTGAATCAATGAAATGATACTTCAACGAGTCAAGTAAGCATGCCCGATCATGAAATCAAGGAAACAATAATCCAAGGCGTCAATAGGCATGCATGACATCAACAACCAAGGAAACAAATCAACCAATAAGTGGGAAGCTAGACAGAAGCACTTACACGCACCAACATGAGATTAAGAATCAGCATGATAAAGGAGAGAAAGGCGAAGACACCGTGCACACGTAAAAGTAGAATTTTCTTATAGATAGTTGGTGCCTCTCCCGACGTGGCTCTCGGTGTTACGCTAGTATCTAGTAGATAGAACATAACCCTGTATGAAGATATATATATATATATATATATATATATATATATATGCCCCTTAATAGATTTAATCCATGACTAGAACGTATTCTTAGGTTGGGCCGTGGCCCGTTAGAGAATCTTAGCCCATTAAGAGACCAAGTCCTTGATTACCAATGAATGGTTCTACAGATCCTTCCTTATAATTTCAAGCCCATGATTCACTAGAGTGAGCCGTTGCCCAAATGTTAAGTTTTAATCTCATTAAAGGCCAAACACTTATCACCAGGGCCTGTAGGTACCTACTAAGTATAGCCACTAGCATGATTTTTAATCACTCATGTGGGTATCCTTCACTAGGGTTTAGGCCCCAACAATCTTTTTTAAGTCTCAGTGCCGATGTGCCAAACCCATCACCATGACCAACCCACTAGCAGTCCCTCACAGGTTAGCAACTTAATAACATGCTAAACAACTCATGCCGACATTGTCCACCATAGTCAACAGGATTATTCCCCCACATGCATATTGCTTAACCACCTACCACTCAACAAATTGATTAATTAATAACCATTATGACTTTCCAGCCCACTTAATTGGTTAGTTGCTTGGAGCTAGGTGGGCTGCAACCCATCAACTCGTTAGACCCATTAACTTATACATGTTCTCTCCCTAATATCATCTATGAACACTTGTACCTATGTAATCTTCTTAATATGGCCCCCTTACTACTCCTTTACGTGGCTTCACCTAAGAGTCCATATCAACTCATGAAGTATCCCCCCACTTGGTTCCTTAAGCTTGAGAGGTAACGTTTTGATTCCTCTTGGTGCTTATTAACACCCTTAGTTATCATGGATTTTCCTTATTAAGGCTCACCTTCTCTTCGTGTTATATATGTTTAAAACTATGAAACAACTTTACAGGGGTCGGTCTCGGCTCCTCCTTGCTTCCTCAATGAGTCCAGACTTGGACAAGCGAGGTTCGCGATGAAGGGTCGCCCTGACTTCCCGCCCCTCCCCATCACGTGTTTGCCTCCCAACCTCGACTAAGCTCTTCTGCAAGTTTCTTGGGGACCAAGTAGGTCTTCTCGTCTTGGTCGTGATGGCGTAATGGCTCATTTGGGAGGAGTTAGCATTCCTTTATCGTCGTAAGGGCTGAGCAGCAGGCTCGAGATGGCAGAAATGACAGGACTACTTATTACTGCTCCCACTTTGAGTGCACAGTGAATACGGCGTCGCAGCTCTGCTGTACGCACGACCTCGTCTTTCCGATTTGTATCCAGGGACAGTAAAGAAGGACAGAGCGCCATCACGTGGTGTTTCCTTCAATAACATGAGGTTTCCCCTTGTGTTTCATGCACGTTTTCAAGAAAAAACGTCTCCATGAAAATTAAGATAGCTTACTTTGATTCGTTCTCTCCCCGTGGCCATGTGTCTTTTTTCAAGCTATGCGATGGGCACTGGCTTATCCTTGCTTCAATTTCTTACCGTTGATATCAATGAGCATGAGTCTTAGTTTTATGCATGGATGATGGTCCTTTTGCAAATATGCCTTTTTTTTTAACTTCATAAGCTTCCAAGCACGCATCTTTTCTTCATTATATTTCCATATATATATATATATATATATGATCATATATATATATATGATCAGATATATAATATCCATTCATCCATCAACTCA
This sequence comes from Dioscorea zingiberensis, assembly GCA_026586065.1. NCBI lineage: Eukaryota > Viridiplantae > Streptophyta > Magnoliopsida > Dioscoreales > Dioscoreaceae > Dioscorea > Dioscorea zingiberensis. The sequence continues at coordinate 53,362,602 of CM048821.1, forward strand.
TGCTTTAATTTTCATCCAATCATGTCTTTAAATGCATGTCCCATCTAAGCCATGTATATATATATATATATATATATATATATATATATATATATATATATATATACGATACGTTACTTTGCGGTGGTAGTAACTTAACCATGTCTGAAAGTCTTGATTAAGCTCCATTTTAGCCTACTTACTTACGCAGTTTTTAAGGACATCCAACCGTATGGATGGAAAGAACTTAGAAAAATAAGTTAGCATATCAATTTTCATACAATTTGTGAACTCGTAGGGTCTTCATCTTAAAGGGTGAAATTGTAAATTTTCACCCGTTAAGATGAATACCCTACAAGTTCCCAAATTGTATGAAAATTGACATGCTAGCTTATTTTTCGATGTTCTTTCCATCCATATGGTTGGATTTAAAAAAAAATATTCTCCAAGTGCATCAAAATGAGGAGATCTTAAATGAACAGTAATCCGGCCGGGCTTATACAAGTCATGCTAATATATATATATATATAATATGATATTATATTATATAATATAATATATACTATACTATACTCCTATGCATCCCTTATATCTCTCCCACCCAAACCGTGTATATATATATAGTTTCAAATAATCTACTTAACTCCCCAACTAGGCCCTTAATTAACCTAAAAATAATTAGGACCATAATTAAAGATTTAATTACTCCATAAACTATGCAGACTTCTACTGTGATCTACTAACTCCCCCGGTGTCCACAATAGCATTGGAGTCATATTTTAGTGCAGGAAACATGGTGCTAGATGATAAAAGGAGCCGGTTGAACCAAGCTTCCTTGGAGATGTGCATTTACTTAAAGGATTGGTTGGATGCCGAAGATGGACTTCAAGATCGAGGAGGGCATGACACAAGCAGCAACACTGAAGAAGATACAACAATACAAAGATCGGACCGAGAGTAAAACATAGAAGACTTGAAGGCATTAAGACCATGAAGACCTAGAAGGCTTCAAAACTTGAACACATGAAGATGAAGACCATGAAGACTTGAAGACCTAACTTGAAGACTTGAAGACCATGAAGATTAAATACCTAGAATACTCAATACATGAAGACATTTGTATTTAGAAATTTATGACATAAACATGTTCTTGTCATATTTTTCAAATAAATCATAACATTTTTATTAGTTCTTTTTTCAATAAAATCAAATTCTTTATAATTTAATTCTTTTGTAATTTATGAGTTAATTTTGAATCTTAATAATAATTTCATATTTTTCCATCAATATAATTTGTTTATTTGGTTTTGCAATATTATGTTTGTGTTTATGACATTATGTACAATGTAATGTATATTTTTATATAAGTTTTCTAAAGTTTTAAAAAGTTTTTTAAAAAGTTTTATAAGTTTTCTATAAGTTTTTTTTTTGTGGGGGGGGGGGGGGGTTAAAAAAATTTTGGTTTAGTTACAATTGGTGATAATTTGATTGATTGATGAAATTTTAACAATATTTATATGTTTCCCATAATTTATACTTTAAACTGTTTAAACTTATGTATATATATATATGTAAAATCCAAGAAATTTTGAGAAAAGAAACATGATGAAAATTTTCTTTAAAATTATTTATTAATTAAATAATTTTCAAGAGTATTAAACAGAGGATTTAATAGAGGGAAAATTAAGTTAAAAAGGTATAAAAACCCTAATTAGGGTTTATTTGGGATTGGAGGGCTGATTTGTAAATTAGAAAGTCTTGAGGACTGGAAGATAAATTGTTCCCTCTCTTAGAAAGAGGACTAAAGTGTGACCTATAAACATAGAGGGACCTTTGGTTAGTTTTCCAAAAGAAAACTCTTTTTGAGAAGATTGAACGGCAAGGATTTGTAGATCCTGGAGAGTGCTCATCACGGAGCATTAAGAAGGTTTTAGTGAAACCACGTGTCGCTCAGGTAGAAGATCCATCGGATTGTGGAAGATCGTGAGGCACTATTAAGCCATCCATGAGGGGTACGTGGCGTGCTCTTAGGCGATCATCCGGGCTTGGTATGGATGCGAGGTTTGTGGTGAAGATCCAACCGTTGATTTCCCTCTCGATCTCAACCGGTGATCTTGGTGTTGTGTGATCCGAGGCACTGGGATATGTTTCAAGCCGTCAGATATGATCAAATGATCCTCACCGTCCATCTGAGAAATCAGATCACGAGGCAACACCTCCGTTACCCCGGCCTCGAACACCACCGTGCCATTCGCCTTCTCCCCGGCCGTTACCCTCGTGGAAGATGGCTAACGCCAACGGTTGCAAGAGCTGAAGAGGACCGTCTTCTCGGCTCCCTGGGTCTATAAAAGGAGAGGTCTCGGCTTGGGATGGAGCATTGAGCTTCAAAGCTTGAGCTTTTCGGTGAGGAGCTCCGGCGAGCGGTGTTCAAGGAGAGGAAGGAGCGACCCGATCCTCAGGCTATCGTCCACTGACGTGGTCGTTCCCAGGAGGAGAAGGAAGGCAGGGCTTCGCGGAAGCTGAGGTGGTAGCCCACAGCACGTGCAGCTAAGCTCGTCGGAGAAGGCAGACGAGCACGAAGACAGCAAGGGACCATCGGGCGGAGCTAGTTGTCATCCACAGACTCCGGTGAGTCTCCTAATCTCTATTGTATATATTTTTTTTTTAATTGTTGCAAGCATTCCATGGGGGTAGGAGCTCGTCGGAAACGAGAGTGGATGCCCGGTTGTTAACATAGCGATTGGGCAGCCAAAGGCAACCCTTGCGTTTGTTTGCGGTCTTGTAGGTGATGGTTCGGCGAGAGTAACTTCGCCCATTTGGAGAAGCCACGGCCATGCAAGCTCGTCAAAGAGTTTGCCGGGATTAGGTATCGGTGAAGAAGATGATATAAAATAATAATATATTAATAAGTAAATAAATGAATTTATCAATGGATAAAAAGTTAATCAAATGTTTTGATAACTAAGGTGTGATGAGATAATACTTAAATAGCTCAAAGGAAATATAAATGAACTAATCAATTTAAAAGGATTAAATTGAATTGATTTATGTTGTACATTAAGGTATTTGTACAAATAATACCTAGGTTGGGAGTTGAATTAAATAAATTTGTGTGACAAGTAAGTTGTAGAATAAATAATTGGAAAAAAATTATTTAATTAATTTGTTAATCATAATTAGTAGTTAATTAAATAATTGACTAGCTAATTATTTGATTAGACAAATTAATAAGAAGGGATTATAATGTGACAATTATTTTTGCTCTATAAGAAACATGGTCCATTAACCAATCAATGGTTTAATTAGATTGGAAAGAGGGTTCAATTAAATTGATTTAACGAATTAATTGACAATTCGCATCTAGATAATTAAATAAATAATAACTAGGTTGATTATCCGATGTTTGATATCTTAGTTGTTAAATTCGGTGGATAAATTTAATTGGAGAGATTAATGAAAATCAGCAATAATAATTAATTAATGGAGCTTAATTACTTATTACAGTAATTAGAAGGGTAAGCTAAGTAATTAAGTGAGCTTAAGGGGTGGGCCCAAATTCAGCTAGGGAACCTAGAAAGAAAGCTTGAGGGTTAAAACTCAACTAATAAGAGTAAAGTAGACTCGGTTTGACCAAGAATGGGTCTAGAGTCAACTAAAGGAAATGGAAATGGAAAGTAGGGCCGATAACTAGGGAGGTGGTCCTTAGGACCCGTTAGTGGGCCCAGGCCCAACAGAAATGATAGGCATACATGTGCAACTAGAGACATAGGGATTTATTAGCAACTTGACTTTGAAAGGAACCTTGTATGCCAGATACTCTCGGGGAGTTGTAAGGCACTCAAGAGGAGACTAGGAGGACTTCAAGTTCCAACAAGAGGTAAGTACACTTGCCTCATTCCTACCCGATTTCGGGTTTTTCTTTGGACTTGCTTGTGCCTTGTTTGATTATGCTCATTGATATCATACATGCGTCCTTGACGACTTTAAATTCTTGTTGAGCATGTATGTTGTTTTCGAGATGTTGGTGTTCCTATTTGTTGTGGTCTACTGCCCGGACTCAGTGGAGCGTGGGGGCTCCGATAGGGAAGTGTTCAGGGACAAGACCCCCTGGCATTTCTGCCTGCCTTGCCAGAGAGGCGATCCTCTGGTGGTCCTACCTGTAACACCCTTTCCCAACATAGGAACGGATGTCACACCAGCTGGGCCGGGAGTGCACCCAGCCCATAAGCTGTCTATTTTACAACCTGATAACAATATTAATTAAACTAATAATCATAAATGATAAATAAAATAGTTAAAATATTCTACAAGGTTTACAATTATTGCGGAAGTGTTCTAAGATTCTAAACATCAAACACAACTGATTCTATCCTCCTTTGCTATGTCAGAGCCATCTATCTGAACACTCAATCTCGTACACCTGCACATTTCACTTGAGTGAGAATCACTATACAAGGAATATACATAAGTAATATCGGATATAAGAATATCGAAATAATGCTGGTCATATGCATTATCTTCAAATCACTTAACATGTCAAGCAGTTCAGAAAACTCGAATAAAGCACATATGCAATTTCACTCATCAAAAATATGTCACAAACACATAATTAGGTATGCTGAGGCCTCATATCACACAAGTATGCACCCTTAGTTAAAATGTCTCCGTAAGGACTCCAGCAATCACCAGGAACAGAGGTATGCATCTACATGATCCTGGCGCCGGGAACAGAGGCATGCATCTACATGAACCCGGGCCTGACGCACAGATGCATAAATGAGCGTCAAACAATCCTCTCGTATCTGATACGGGCTCTCCGTCTCTCTCGAGACAGGAAGGTTTATCTTTTTATAAAAAGACGACTTTCGCAAACATTTTTGGTTTTAAGAAAAACGATTGAAAACAACCCCTTCCTTAGCCCGGTCTCATCTACTAAAAATCCGGCTCTATACTGAGCCCTCCGGCTCTATCTTGAGCCCTCCCGCTGGGTCCCCCATACATAACTAACTAAGGTGCAACTTGTGATACTTGAATTAATCTTATTTAGCATTTATCTACCCCTCAGGGTTTCCTGAATCATATCTCCTGCTCTTTAACATTAATCAATCATACAAGCATAAAAAAATACTATGCAAGTATAGCGATAAATCCATCGGCATTCACAAACTGTGATAAAACTCATATAAACAAATCCGACGATCAAAACCCGATCACAGAAATATTCTAAATATGGTGTAATCACTCACCTGAGGTCCTTCGCTAAGCTTAAGAGTGACCAGGGCCACCCGACGTTCCCGAGAAGTCCTTTCCCTTTTCCTAGTAATCACAATAAATACGATAATGAATACTAGTTCGTTATTCATAATTTCTTATTAACGACTCCCCTAATCTATCCATGGCCCATATCAATATAATTTAAAGCCCTATTCATAACATACAACTACTCTTATCAAAGATTAACTACAAGGGAAATTCATCTCTCTTCTATATACTTATAAACAATCTAGTAATGAAATACTCCACTCATTTCTCCATATCCATAACTTGCAATTAAAAACAAGAAGTCCTTAATTATAGCATTCCCTTGTCTAAGTTAATTAGTATAAGTTCCACTTTAGTCTATGCCTTGAATTCAAGGTTTGAGAAGTACTATGGAGGTATTGACAATATTCTTTGATCTAACCTTGTTAACAAAATCTCATTATCACTTATACTCTTGAAACCAATGTCTAGTCAAGTGTTAAGTAACAATTGATAATCGTCATGTTAACTAATCACTTGCCAACTAATAGGGAAGTCTCTACTTGTAACCACTCTTCTCTTGTGGCATTCCATTCAAGTATTTCATAAGTATTTCGGCAAGCATGAATAGAATTCTTACAACATGATTAAGTAGAGTTTAAAGTCAGTTTCCATGTTCTAATTCTACTAGTCTAAACCTTGGTTTCAAACCAAAATGTTCTTAGAGGCATTTATACAAATACAACATAGGCATGTTAAAATCTCCAAGACAACAACACCTTCTCTCATCTTATAGTTTCACTAATTCTTACTTACCAACAGTCATGAATATATGCCCATTCCACCGATCATTAACATCTAATTGTCAAGCTACAACCTCACAACCTCATGGGTATTTCAACAAGAATCTAGGTTGCATGGTTTTAATAAAAATTTGGCAGAACCTCCCTTGTTTCTTTAGGGTTAGTTTAATACAAACATTCACATTCAATAGCTAAAATTTCGGAATTCATCTAACATACAACTATGGCATCCATGACCACTTATTCCATACAATAACCCCCAATTAAATCATGGTGTTCAATGCATCAGTTAAAGATTTAATGGTCATTTGCTCACATAACGATTTGCAGAAGTTTACTTCACCTTGGTGCCCGAGTCTCACCGGTAACAAGAGGTTATTGAACTGCAGGCCGGAGAGGATGGGCGGTCGGTGACTAAGGGGCCAGAAGGGGCGATCAATGCGCAGTGATGGTCAGTCCACGGCCAACACGTGGCTGACAAATGTAGAAGGGCTAAACAATCAAAGGAGCCCTGGAGTCCGCCGGGGCGTAGGGGAGGCTGCCGAAGCTAGGGCTCTGTGCTTGGGGCGGCGGAGTTGTGGTCGCGAGCTGGGAGGGTTGCCGGCGGGTGATGGTTCACCCGGTCTGGCAAAGTAGCCCGCGAGAGGGGGGGGGGGGCAGCAGCGCGCGGTGGCCGGCCGCGAGGACACGCCGGGCTGAGGCGGCGGACAAAGGTGGCACCAGGAGCTGAAGCAACGGCGTAGGTCATCCGACGGCGGTGGTCGCTACGACAAATTCCACCGCGAGCGGCGCTAGCTGCTTACGCTGAGGCCGTGGCCGGCTGGGCTGGCTGGTATGTGGCGTCGGCCGCCGTCGGGCTCGTCGGCGTGGCTGGGATTGGGTCGCCGGTTCGGTGGCAGCGAAAGGGAGAGAGGCGCGGGTGGGTTTGGGAACGAGAGAGGGAGTGAGGGTAGAGAAAGGGATTTAGGTTATTATTATTATTATTATTATTATTATTATTATTATTTGTATCATTATAATGTTTGAAAGTTTCCATTAACCCTCTAGTGTGACAACAATTCCCCTATTTATTCAATATTAACAAGAGCTTATTTTAATTGATAGATTGACCATTTTAATTGTCACATTCCTAGGTTAAATAATTTAATCATATATTTACCTCACACAACCCGATTTATTTTCAATCTATATGAACATGGTCACCCGTTTAAATGGTTGGGTTGGGCTTGGCCCAATAGTTGCGAAGCTGGATTTCCAGCCCATTAATTTTCTGGGATTTCACTTAATTGAAGTTTAAAGTAATCAAATCTTTATTAGTTCCGATCCATCTCCTCATTTATTATAAAGAATTTGCCAAAAGATAACTTAAGATTTTCGGGGCGTTACAATTCTCCCACCCTTAAGAAATTTCGTCCCCGAAATTTCCTTGTCTGTTATTGTTCTTTAGTGGGATACTACGCCCTCATATTATCGTTTATTTCATGAGTACACTTAAATTCTTCATAAAGCTTAATATCATGAAAAATTCTGAACCTGTGGGTGATGAGCCCACTGCGCTTCCGCAGCGCACTCTGATCATATGTCTTCTACTTAGAATCATTGGTCGCACCTATACAACAATTTCTTTAATCTTGTTCCTAGGTTTCGTGGTTCCTTAGAAACTTTCCCGGCTTCCTTTTTGCCTAATATTACTGGACGACTTCCCTCCACATCATCCTCAATCACAAGAAGATTTTTTTATCACCTGTCGTAGGTAACTCACCACAATCCTTAAAAATTCGTGTCTAGTATTCTCCACTACTAGACTCCATCACGAGACTGTGATCTATATCAGTAACATCTACCGGACTCTCATCCTATGGCTCTGACCATTCCTAGGACTCTATGACCTAGGAACCTTGGTCCAAAGGTTCTAAGTATGTCAATCATGTCATCTAAACTCTAAAATAATATTCCCTAAGATCAACACTAAATGTCATCCCATGGCATTTAGTGGTCCTAGGACTCTAAGTATTCCAATTATGTCATCTAACTCCTATGATCAATTTCCCTAAGATCGATTCCGCTCTGATACCATTAAATGTAACACCCTTTCCCAACATAGGAACGGATGTCACACCAGCTGGGCCGGGAGTGCACCCAGCCCATAAGCTGTCTATTTTACAACCTGATAACAATATTAATTAAACTAATAATCATAAATGATAAATAAAATAGTTAAAATATTCTACAAGGTTTACAATTATTGCGGAAGTGTTCTAAGATTCTAAACATCAAACACAACTGATTCTATCCTCCTCTGCTATGTCAGAGCCATCTATCGGAACACTCAATCTCGTACACCTGCACATTTCACTTGAGTGAGAATCACTATACAAGGAATATACATAAGTAATATCGGATATAAGAATATCGAAATAATGCTGGTCATATGCATTATCTTCAAATCACTTAACATGTCAAGCAGTTCAGAAAACTCGAATAAAGCACATATGCAATTTCACTCATCAAAAATATGTCACAAACACATAATTAGGTATGCTGAGGCCTCATATCACACAAGTATGCACCCTTAGTTAAAATGTCTCCGTAAGGACTCCAGCAATCACCAGGAACAGAGGTATGCATCTACATGATCCTGGCGCCGGGACCAGAGGCATGCATCTACATGAACCCGGGCCTGACGCACAGATGCACAAATGAGCGTCAAACAATCCTCTCAGACTGATATTTGCTCTCCGTCTCTCGAGGACAGAAGGTTTATCTTTTTATAAAAAGGCGACTTTCGCAAACATTTTTGGTTTTAAGAAAAGCGATTGAAAACAACCCCTTCCTTAGCCCTGTCTCATCTACTAAAAATCCTCTATATATCGAGCCCTCCTACTTCTATCTTGAGCCCTCATTTGGAGTCCCCCATACATAACTAACTAAGGTGCAACTTGTGATACTTGAATTAATCTTATTTAGCATTTATCTACCCCTCAGGGTTTCCTGAATCATATCTCCTGCTCTTTAACATTAATCAATCATACAAGCATAAAAAAAAATACTATGCAAGTATAGCGATAAATCCATCGGCATTCACAAACTGTGATAAAACTCATATAAACAAATCCGACGATCAAAACCCGATCACAGAAATATTCTAAATATGGTGTAATCGCTCACCTGAGGTCCTTCGCTAAGCTTAAGAGTGACCAGGGCCACCCGACGTTCCCGAGAAGTCCTTTCCCTTTTCCTAGTAATCACAATAAATACGATAATGAATACTAGTTCGTTATTCATAATTTCTTATTAACGACTCCCCTAATCTATCCATGGCCCATATCAATATAATTTAAAGCCCTATTCATAACATACAACTACTCTTATCAAAGATTAACTACAAGGGAAATTCATCTCTCTTCTATATACTTATAAACAATCTAGTAATGAAATACTCCACTCATTTCTCCATATCCATAACTTGCAATTAAAAACAAGAAGTCCTTAATTATAGCATTCCCTTGTCTAAGTTAATTAGTATAAGTTCCACTTTAGTCTATGCCTTGAATTCAAGGTTTGAGAAGTACTATGGAGGTATTGACAATATTCTTTGATCTAACCTTGTTAACAAAATCTCATTATCACTTATACTCTTGAAACCAATGTCTAGTCAAGTGTTAAGTAACAATTGATAATCGTCATGTTAACTAATCACTTGCCAACTAATAGGGAAGTCTCTACTTGTAACCACTCTTCTCTTGTGGCATTCCATTCAAGTATTTCATAAGTATTTCGGCAAGCATGAATAGAATTCTTACAACATGATTAAGTAGAGTTTAAAGTCAGTTTCCATGTTCTAATTCTACTAGTCTAAACCTTGGTTTCAAACCAAAATGTTCTTAGAGGCATTTATACAAATACAACATAGGCATGTTAAAATCTCCAAGACAACAACACCTTCCCTCATCTTATAGTTTCACTAATTCTTACTTACCAACAAATCATGAATATATGCCCATTCCACCGATCATTAACATCTAATTGTCAAGCTACAACCTCACAACCTCATGGGTATTTCAACAAGAATCTAGGTTGCATGGTTTTAATAAAAATTTGGCAGAACCTCCCTTGTTTCTTTAGGGTTAGTTTAATACAAACATTCACATTCAATAGCTAAAATTTCGGAATTCATCTAACATACAACTATGGCATCCATGACCACTTATTCCATACAATAACCCCCAATTAAATCATGGTGTTCAATGCATCAGTTAAAGATTTAATGGTCATTTGCTCACATAACGATTTGCAGAAGTTTACTTCACCTTGGTGCCCGAGTCTCACCGGTAACAAGAGGTTATTGAACTGCAGGCCGGAGAGGATGGGCGGTCGGTGACTAAGGGGCCAGAAGGGGCGATCTATGCGCGGTGATGGCTGTCCGACGAAGCCGAACACGTGGCCTGACAACAGAGAAGGGCTAAACAATCAAAGGAGCCCTGGAGTCCGCCGGGGCGTAGGGGAGGCTGCCGAAGCTAGGGCTCTGTGCTTGGGGCGGCGGAGTTGTGGTCGCGAGCTGGGAGGGTTGCCGGCGGGTGATGGTTCACCCGGTCTGGCAAAGTAGCCCGCGAGAGGCGGCCGGCGCGTGGCCTGGCCAGCAGGACACGCCGGGCTGAGGCGGCGGACAAAGGTGGCACCGGGAGCTGAAGCAAAGGCGTGGGTCATCCGGACGGGCGTGGTCGCTAAGGGACAGCTCCACCGCGAAGCGCGCCACGCCGCTTACGCTGAGGTCGCGGCGGGCTTGGGGTCACGGGTATGGCCGTGAGCCGCCTGCCTACCGACGCGGCGCTGATTGGGTCGCCGGTTCAGGTGCCGCAAAAAGGGAGAGAGGCGCGGGTGGGTTTGGGAACGAGAGAGGGAGTGAGGGTAGAGAAAGGGATTTAGGTTATTATTATTATTATTATTATTATTATTATTATTATTATTATTATTTGTATCATTATAATGTTTGAAAGTTTCCATTAACCCTCTAATGTGACAACAATTCCCCTATTTATTCAATATTAACAAGAGCTTATTTTAATTGATAGATTGACCATTTTAATTGTCACATTCCTAGGTTAAATGATTTAATCATATATTTACCTCACACAACCCGATTTATTTTCAATCTATATGAACATGGTCACCCGTTTAAATGGTTGGGTTGGGCTTGGCCCAATAGTTGCGAAGCTGGATTTCCAGCCCATTAATTTTCTGGGATTTCACTTAATTGAAGTTTAAAGTAATCAAATCTTTATTAGTTCCGATCCATCTCCTCATTTATTATAAAGAATTTGCCAAAAGATTACTTAAGATTTTCGGGGCGTTACACTACCCGTCAGTGGGCATGGTACGCTGACCGTGTTAACACATATGAGAAGTAGTTCTACCGATTGCGACCGGAGGGTTGAACGACCAGAAGGTCGTGCTTACAGAAGTAGCTGGACATACTGGCTGGGATTGATCCTTGAGTTTTCTTGAAACTCATCAAAGATCTTGAGGGCTTCTGTTGTCAGGGGTCGTACCTTTGGATTGCTTGTGGTAGATTCCTAGGATTATGTTTTCTTGGGATTGTTTACCCTCGGAATAGTTGGAGGCGGATGGTAAAGATAACCTTGATTATTTAATCGGGAGAATTCATAAGTGTTAGTTAATCAAGATGAATTAAATAGGAGAATCGAACAAATGTTAGAGTTCCGATAAAGTCAATCGTGCGGGTCAAAAGCCGGTATTCGCGGATCTGGTCTGACTAGGGGCAGACCCTGTGAGGCTAGTGCGCCCGTGATGAATGGAATCGATGACCCGGGACTTAGGATGCAGGCCAGTAAAATTATTAAAACAATAATATTAAATTAAATGGGTGATGGGACACAAAGTGGGGGGAATAATTGGGATGATAAGGTTTAAATAATTAAAGAGGGAAATCATGTTAAGATAAGTTAAATTATTGGAGCCTTAATAATTAAGTTAGTCATTTATCCAAATGATATAATGAAATATAATAATATAAGTTATACATACTGTAATATCCACGAATTTTACGAATACAATTTTTCTTGAAATAAATTCTTAATTTATTTGGTTCCTTAAGCTTGAAGGAAGGATGGAAGAATAAAAAAGCTTTAAAAAGGGAATTAAATTAATTTTGTGTCCAATTAGGGATAATTGGGAGTTTGAGGACTTTTTAGTAATTTTAAAAGTTTTGAGGACTGGATGGAAATTTTCCTCTCTCACAGGAGAGGGACCTGGATGCAACCTAAATAATTTCAGGGGCTTCTGGTTAATTTGACCAGATAAAAACCCTTATACGAGCAAATGAGTGGCTAAGATTGGAGGATCTGGGATTGGTGCTGATCGAGTGGAGTTATAGAGGCATCCGTGATGCCACGTGGCCCTTTGTGAGACGTCCGTCTTTTGGAGTGTTGGATGCGATGGGGAAGATGAAGATCCAGCCGTTGATTTCCAGATGATCACGACCGGCCAATCCGGGGTGTTGTCGGTCACGAGGCAATAGGAATCGATATGGGCCGTTGGATTAGATCCAACTGATCTCTGACCTCCATCAGCGAATGCTGATCTCGAGGCGCCACCACCTTCTCCCTCGCCAGCCTTTGGAAGCCGCCACGCCCGGCCCAAATTTCTCTCCTACCGTTCACGCCGCAAAGGTCGGCCGTTACTTGATAACCGTCCCGTGGGCATCGCAGTCCTCTCGTTTTCCCGTGTCTATAAAGGTGGCAGCACCACTACGAGCAAAGGCACCGAGAGAAGGGAGGAGCCACTGGGAAGAGGTCCCCCGTGCCGGCGATCAGAGGTTGCTTCTGAGTCAGCCGCTAACGTCTGACGCGTCCACGGTCACCGTCATGGTTTATGGAGGAAGAGGAAGCCGAGAGACGAGGGACTGAGCTGCTACTCGCCAACCGGAGACGGCCAAGCTCACCGGAGAAGACGTTGTGTGCTCGCGGGCTGACAAAGGGCTTCCGGTGGAGCTAGAGGGGGCACAGACGACTCTTCGGTAAGCTTCCCTCTCCCTCCTGTAGTCCTTAGCACGGTAGTGCATGCATGTGGACATCGGATCGAGCTCGCCGGAGTTGAAGCAGTGTTCGGCAGGGACAGGGAAGCTCCAGAGAAGACGGTGGAGCCAGCCATCCCCTCGGGTGGTGGTCGTCGTGCTCGCCGCTCGTCGGAGGACAGGGGAGCCGTGCAAGTTGGGTCCGACAGGCTATGTTCACGCCGGTGCGGCAAAGACCAGTGAGGTATGGCCGAGAGAGAGAGAGAGAGAGAGAGAGAGTGAGAGTGAAGAAGAAGAAGATAGGAAATAAAAAAAAAAAAAAGGGAAATTAATTAAAAAGTTATTGTTTTATTAAAAGCAAGAACTTAGGGATGATTAATTAAAATAACTCTATATAACTTTAGTAGTGTGACAAATTATAAGATTGATTAATTATCTAGTATGATTAAAATAATAATTTGAAACTATAGTGTGACAAAATCAATTTAATTAATTAACTAGAATGGTTAAAATGATTTAAGAATATTGATAAGATTTTTAAAACCTTGGTGGTGTGACAAATTTAATCATTCAAGTTAATTTGGTTTAATTAAAGATTAATGGACTAGTGAGGGACATTAATAATTAGACCTATGAGATGGGTTCTATTGGCTCTACTCATCAGTTGGGTCACCCAATTGTGATTTAACACCTTTAAACTAATCAATGTACTTGATTAGGTTTTATTAATCGATTAGGTTTAATTAAATAGACTTGGGTAGTCTAATGTTATTGACTCGTCAAATAAGGTATGCGTGATTAACTCTCGATTAAAATGGACCGATTTACTAAAATTTTGGAATGGCTAAGAAAGTTAATCAAGTAATGGGTTAGACTAATTGATCTAGTTGGATTAGTCACAGGACTTGGGTTAGTCTAATTGAATCAGTTTGGCTAATTAACTATGGTAGACCAAGATAATGTGACAAGTTAATTAGTCCAAAGTACCTAAGATAAATCATGGACCAATTAAAATGGGAATTGGATCCATTGGCTTTGAGGCCCAATGGACTGGGCTCAAATGACTCACTAAAACAGATTTTATTATTAAGTAATAATAATAAAATAAAGGGTGAGAACTATGGATGCTGGTAAAGGAAACTAAGTCCTAGGTCACTCAAGTAACAGAGTAGGCCCTTAAACCTTGAGACATAATTACTCAAATGACTAAAGTGCCCTTCCTTAGTTATAAAGGACTAAGATAAAGCTAGGTTGTTTTAATGGGCTTAGCAAGTGGGCCCAATTTGAATAAAATGACAAGAGATGACCAAGTAGGGTTTAGACTCGACAAGTAGAGTAAAGTTGACTAGGTTTGACCAAGATAGGGACTTAGTCAACTAAAGGACATGGAAATAGGGGAAAAGGACCAGAAACCCGAGAGGTGGTCTTTAGGACCCGTTAGTGGGCCTAGGCCCAACAAGAACGAGTAAATGCGTCATGTATCAGGTAACTGTGAGCCATAGGGTTTTATTAGAATTTTAACTCTAATAGAAACTCTATCATTAGTCAGCTCTCGGGGAGTCCAAGAGGCATTTCAAGAGGTGACTAGGAGGACTTCTAGTTAGATAAGAGGTAAGTACATCCGCCTAGTAAAGTTATCATTGTTTGATCTTTTATACTTGAGTAAGTTACTTTGCCTAGTTTCCACTCTACAGAAAGTGTTTTATTGGCTTTGTTGATACCTTATTGGTTATTGCTTCATCGATTTCGCGTGCTTTAGCATACGCGTTTCTTTTCATGCCTTGAATGTTTGATTCCATACTCATACATGCTTGTATGACCCTTTGGGGGTATTACTTCTTGGATATCATGACTTGATATGATATTGCTTGATTGCATACACGCGTACTTTGTTTTTCTGGATTTCTACTTCGATATTCGTGTATGCATGTTGAGAGGTTAGCATCCTGTAGGGTGTGCTTGTGAATGTTGAGTGTGCCTACCTGTTGACCGGCACGTAGCCGTGGAACCACGTGAGCTTGTGCGCTGGCCGGGAAGGTATACATCAACTATGTTGATTTAAGGATTCTCCCATCCTCGTAATCTTTGTTTCCCGCCAGTGGGGTAAAACACTGGTAAACTTTGTTTTCCCGTCAGTGGGATGAAACGCTGATAAGGTACGTCCACGTTTTGGATAGTAGCACTACTAGACCATGGACCGAGGGTCGTTATCGGCTTAGGCTGATGACCGACTAGGGAGATGACTCCTTTTTGCAGCCCTGGCAGTCCCCCTTCGTAAGTTGTCGCCGCCCTAGTGCTTCGCTACCCCGACGAGGTTTATTCCTCTTGGTATGGACTTGAATTGGGGAAACCCTATTATGAACTCATGGATTAGAACTGTGAATGCTTCTTGATGTATGATGTTGATAGGGCTGGAATTAGAGAGGGATTAAGGGGGGGAGGGGAAGAGATTAAAGGAATTATTAGTTTGTATGATGATGAGGAAAGCATGAGTACGTTTAATGGTAATTATGGCGAGTGTTTGTATATTTTTTGGGGCCTTATAAATAGGGGAGGTGCCGCCGAATTTTCATGAAAATTCTAAGTTATAAAATGCCTTGCAAATGAGCATGTTAATATGCCTAAGTGTAATTCGCTTCCATGATTACTTGCCGTGCTTTAGATTGATCCATGTTACTAATTAAATATGCTTAGTAACCATTTTAGAAGTATTGGAGGCATGTAATGCTTGTTAAGTAGAGAAAACATAATCTTAAGAGTTCAATGTTTCTTATATGCTCTTTGGAGCTCAAATGGGGTTTTAAATTTAGAATACAATTTTCGTATTCTTAGATTTCGTGTTCTTAAGCTATAGGACTAAGTTTGGGGAAAATACGGACTTTGTACTTAATTGGTACTCTCGTTGATCCTAGGTAAAGAGAAAGGTCCAGCAGGAGCTGCCGAAGGACCGAGTGATTCCTAGGAATTTGCGAGGACCTTAGGTGAGGGACTTCACCGTAAACCTAGAGTTATTTTATGTGTTTATTGGGATTTCGGCTTTATCGTATTCTTATGAGTTTTATTTCGGTTTGTGGATGCCGATCGAATTATTGTTACACTTGTATAGTGTTTTCATACTTGTATAATTGATTTAACTTTAAGAGCATGAGAAATGATTAAAGAAACCCTAAGGGGTAGTTAAAGATTAATTCATGTATCATAAGCTGCACCTTAGTTAGTTATGTATGGGGGACCCAGCGGGAGGGCCCATGATAGAGCCTAGATTTTGAGTAGATGAGATCGGGCTAAGGAAGGGGATTTGTTTTCAATCTTTTTTTTCTTAAAATAAAAAATGTTTGCCAAATTCGTTCGTTTATTAAAGAGAAACCTTCCTGTCTCGTGAGAGAGAGCCGGTATCGGCTACGAGATGCTCGCTTGATGTTTATGGAGATGTATGCTTCTGTTCGTCAGGCGCTGGGTTCATGTAGATGGATGCCTCTGTTCCCGACATCAGGATCATGTAGATGTATGCCTCTGTTCCTGGTGATTGCTGGAGTCCTTACGGAGACATTTTAACTAGGGGTGTACCCTTGTATGATTTGAGGCCATGGCATGTATTCATGTTCACTATATACTTGATATGATTGGAGATTGCTCGTGGGTTTTCTCTGGATTTTTTATCGTATTAGCATTCTTATCAAGATTGAAGATAATTATGCTGACCTTCATGAGTTTTACTCTCATTGATTATGTTTCAGTACTTTAGTACAGATTACAAGTATGTGTAATACCTGACGGGGTAGTCCATAGTCACTGAGCTAGTATAGCTCAACCTCTTTCTATACTGTTTTTCTGTTACAGGATCTAGACTGGGATCGGGATAGTATCTCTTGGCTCGAGCAGAGGTCGAGGTCTAGCTGGCTCTAGCGTACCTGTTTTTATGTTTTATTTCTTTGGGTTGTACTAAACCTTAGTTATGTGCTTTCCGCTGTATTTAGGGCCGTAGTGCCCATAACTCTGTATGTCTTACTGTACTATGACTTTTATTTGAATATGACTCCCGGTGTGTAACCGGTTATCTTTATGTCATATGGATTTTTTGTATAGAGTATATGATTATCTTTCAGGTTTAAAGTACACAGCTTATGGGCTGGGTGCACTCCTGACCCAGCTGGTGTGACATCTGTCTCATTAGCGAGATGGGTGTTACATGCCTGGTCAGGCCGGCCCGTTTGACACCTCTAGTTGTCGCTAAGTAAACAGTTTAAGTGTGTATTTTCCTAGGTGGTCGCTTAGCATACGACTTAATTAAGTATGTACTATTTCACGTTTCCGCTTATTCTCTTGCTTAAGGGTGTATTTTTCAGAGTTTCCGCTTATTAATTTACTTAAGCGTGCATTTGTCTGAGTTTCTGCTTATTATTTTGATTAAGCAGGCATTTAAACAGTTTAAATAAATGCTTAAGTTGTTAATAAACAACAAATCCAAAAAATAAATATTTTAGCCGTTTAATAAGTAGAAGCTCCAAAAAATAAACGCTTAAGCCATTTTGTTATGAGTGATATCAATACGGATCTACATAGTGATCCTAATCAAGCCTCGATGACTGATTTAGTTTCCATATAATGAGAGATATCAACTTACTGTGATTGATTCAGTTTCTATATAAATAGTGTGATTGATTCAGTTTCCAATTCAAACTAGATTGTAATCTCGTCAAACTTGTAAAGTGTATATCAATCCTTCTTGATGGATTCCGTTCCCATATAAAGAGTGTAATTTATTCAGTTTCCTATTCGAGCAAGATTGTAATCTTGTCAAACATGTAAAGTGTATTGTTTTTGATTGATTTAGTTTCCTATTCAAACAAGATTATATTATAATCTCCTTATATGGAAACTGAAACAATCCTTCTTGATATATATATATACTTTACATGTTTGACAAGATTACAATCTTGTTTTAAATACAAGCTTAATCAAAATAATAAGCGAAAACTCAGAAAAATGCACGCTTAAGCAAAATAATAAGCGGAAACTCTGAAAAATACATGCTTAAGAAAAATAATAAGTGGACACAAAATTGTACACGCTTAAGCCATTTGCTAAGCGACCATTCATGAAAATACACACTTCAGTCGTTTAATTAGCGGCAACTAAAAAAAATACACTCTTAAGTCATTTACTAAGAGAGAAAACTTCAAATAATAAGAGGTAGTGTCTTAATTGAACCCCAAGCCCCTAAAAAATAAACCCTAAACCTCAAAGAATAAACACAAAATAAAAAATCACGCACAAGATGCACCCTGAACCCGAAAACAAATATCAACCCCTGACTCAGATACCCTAAACCCCCAAAACCGAAGAGCTTTCTTTGAGAGAGGCTCGCCTAGAAGATGGTCGTTGAAAGGCTTCGAAGAGAAGGTCTTTCAAGTGGATGGCGGAGACTGGACGTTGCGAAGATAGAGAGAAGAGCAACGAAAACTAGGGATTTCCTCCAACACAAACTAACACTCGAACAACAAGGTAAACTCTACAATATGACCTTCTTTATACCTTGATAGAGGAAATAATGTCTCCATTGACAACCTGCAAAACAAACATAAACTTTGCAAGCGGGCTGCAGGATGGAAGTGTAGAAACCTCATCTAAACACAAATCTCCCTCCAAGCTTGTTGGAAATCACGAGGAAAACTTGTTGGCCAAGCAAAATAAATGAAGAGGCAACGTGGTAGGTGGGAGATCTCCCGCCAAAGCAACCAACAGAGATAGGGGTAAAATTGGTATTTTTCAAAAAAAAAAACAATTCATTGACAAGAGGGACCAACGAGGAAAAATCTCAAAAAGCAAGGATTGGTAAGAAAACTGAAAAGTCAGAGGGGTTGTCCAAGAAGTTTGAAATATGTAGGGGACTGTACGTTAATTTTCTCTAATTATAATTACTATGAGGCAATTTTTTTTATATATTTATTTGAGATAAGTAGCATATAGTCCCTGCAAACTTCTGAAATCCCTATATGATCCTCATCACTTTCGGTATCCCCATATGGTCCCTTCTTTTTCAAGGAATTATTTTTCAGTCCAAATGCCCACAGATAGAGTTATTTTTTGTGGGAAAAGACCTTGCTGCCCTCCATCTTCTCTCTCTCTCTCAATCTCTATTTCTTCTCCTCTCTCTCTAATCCTTTGTATATTTTTCTCTTCTTTCTCTCTCTTAAACTCCTCTTCTCTCTTCTCTCTTCTCTCTCTACCCCATGTTCTCTCTCTCTAAATCTCTATTTCTTCTTCTTTTTTCTCTCTAACTCTCGGTTTATTTCTCTCTTCTCTCTCTAAGTCTATGTATTTCTACTCTTCTCTCTCTCTCTCTCTCTCTCTCTCTCTCTAAACATTTCTTTTCTCTTTTCTCTCCAATCCCTTGTTTGTGATGTGGTTCATGGAGCAAGTCATGAACGGTGTGCCGCTTCGCCTAGCATGTACTGATGTCCCCCATCTACAGCTATAGTACGTCGCGCGCATACTTACAGATGACTTCAAACGAACGGCTACGACAGGCACAAGGAAAGCGACCGAAGTATTATCCGAGAATAATGTCTAACGATCGACGGAATGTTTAATTCTCATTATAAACATTTATTATTTTTCATTGACTGTATACTACTGACAATGTATCTTTATTATTCGCTCACATCTGTTTATTGTTGTATGTATATCTTTAACACTTGATGAAGCTAGCCAAAAGAAATTTAGCCCCATTTACATCCGCTATAGATTCTTACTGTTTACTAGGTAAACATTGTCATATACTATAATACGGTAACCACTTACTCTTTGATATCATCTGCTTACTATCGTAAACTAAGTGCTTACTATCCTAGAGTAAGTGCTTACTATCCTTCTCTTGCAAGCCAGAAAGCACATAGCTGCAGTGTGAGAGGGACTAAAAAGTAATTAATTGAAAAAGGAGTGACTGAAAAGCAACCTATCTTTTCAGCAAAAAGGAGATTTTGGGCAGCAAGTAAAAGGGCAATTTCATGTTTTGCAAAATGTTAACAAGTAAAGTAACATGAGGGACTAAAAAGTAATTAATTGAAAACGAAGGACTGAAAATTATATATTTTTTTGTCAGAGGGACTGAAAAGAGATAGTTTGGTAATAGAAAGTAAAAAGAGGGGTAGAAGTAGACCGAGGATTACATGGAGAGAGATAGTGTCTAAAACCTACATCTATTAGATGTTGACCCAGATCTTATCTTTTGTGAGCTACATGGAGCGGAAGGGAATTCATATAGCCGATCCCATCTAATATGGGATTAAGGCTTAGTTGTTGTTGTTGTTGTAGAGGGACTAAAAAGGAAGAATCTAAACTACCAAGGACTTTACGGTAATTTACCCTATTTATTTTTTTAAATGATTTTTTAATTTTAATAAAATTATTATTACTTCTATACATTTAAATTTAAAGGATAAAATAAATAAAGTTTTGATTATCATATTAAAAATTGATATCAAAATTTAAAAAACTTAAAATTAATTTAAAATTTTAAGAATTAATAATTTATCTGATGCTTTCTTAAGCTTTTTTTAAAAATTTTAAAAATAGATGCTCATGTTAAAAATAAAAATGAATAATTTTTCTAAAAAATAGAACTTAAACTTTAAAGGGGAAATTATCTATAGGTCCCTGATATTGTTTCCAGGGATGTTAAAATCAAATACACACACAACATTAAATAATAAATAAATATCCCCAAGAATTCTAAGGCAATTAGGGTATTATTTTAGGAACCAATAGTGAATTAGTGATAGAGTTCCTTATATATATTATATTTATTTATATTTATTTTTCAAATTTAGTAATAATATAAAAATGGAGCCATTGTAAACTTTATTTTATAAAAAAGAAATGGTGAAATCACCGTTTAAGCATTCATATATTTTTTTTAAACACGTTTTTTATTTCACCGAAAGTATCTGGAAGAAAAAAAATGAGTAAAAATCTCACTGCCTTAGTCCTTACTGTTGTTGGAAAGTCAAAAAATTACATTTATGGTGTGTATTTTCATTGAAGTGAGAAGACACCAGAGTTATTCTTATGTACTATTTTATGTAACAAAGAACTACTTGTACGGCTTCCACTTTTAATCATTAAATAAATATAATTTATGATGTTTTCTTTTTTTCAAAAAAAAGAAAACATCATAGTAGCTAAAAATGAGTTTTTATACATTATGGTTCACTTTACCCACTTTGATAAAAAATAAATAAATAAATTAATTAATTAATTAATCCTAGGAATGAGCTCCATCTGGGTGTTTGGTTGCATGATTTTGTTGGGAGTCCCTCCCATTTGGAGGGATAGACGCAGCTAGTCCCTCGAAGAGGGATGAGTTTTTTATTATTTAATTATACTAAATATTATTAATAATATTTAAATTAATATATTTTTATATTATATATTACATGTTATTAAGGTGAAAGTCGAATTTGATCTCAACTTCACTCTAACGGTTGAATTTGTATTGAGATCAAGATTCAGAACTTAGGGAAAATCAAAGAAAAATCAATCACTCAGGGAGAAACACAGGTTTAACATGAAAACCTTCGAATCGGGAAAAAACCACGGGCTCTGGCAGTGGGAGCAAGATGCACTAGTTATTCATTATACAAATGGGGAGGGTAGAAAACTGGGCCGCTTGTACACATGATGGGGAAGAAGAATATGGGAGGTCAAGGTGCTTGCCAGTTGCCGAGGGGTTATCAGGTTGGAAATTGTTCGATCCCTTCTGGGTGTCCTCTTTCCTCCTTTTGAAGGAGAGATTTCAAATTGATGAAAGGATCCCGCCTTTCCCTCTCGGATCCACGCCATCACCCTGATCTCCTCCCATATATCTTGCATGTGATTGACTTTCCATAACGGTTCGAATGCTTGATGTAACCTTGCTCTTGTGTTTGGATGGATGCCACGTGTCTCGCCATTATTCTCCGTATCATATATTATATATTAATTTAAATACTTAATTTATTATATTTGAATATTTATAATAATTTATAATTTACCATAATGATTATATACACTATTTTATAATTAAAAATATTTTAAATAATAATAATTGTTATTAAATATTAATTATAAAGGTGAGATATTATTATTTTAGATTAAAAATTATTATTATCTATTATAAATAATAAATATCATTAATTATTTAATTATAAATAATTAATATTTATAATTATATATAAATTTATTTTATCTATTTTTATCTCGCCAAACAAATTATAAAAAAATTCTCTATCTTCTTCTTTATCTTAAAATCAAATACCTTTCATGTATACTTCCAATGGATATCCTCATTTACAGATATCCTTATGATATAATCAACCAAAACTAAAATCACACAAGTGTGGAAAGAGAGAATATATGTTGGGTGCCTGCTTCACATATGAAATGGAGAGCTAGCCGAGCCTGATTGCAGAATCACGTCAACATTGGTGGTAGGTTTTGACACTAATGATCCATCCAGCACCTTGAAAGAGACCTCCATGACTATAATAAGTGAAAAATTGGCATGGAGGCATCCACTTATAAATGACGATGATCACCAATCTCCATTCTATCCTCCATCTATCATTATTCAAACCCATGACAACCACTCATACCAACACTACTACTAGTAGTAAGAGGAAGAGGGGATATCTTAATCTCGTCTTCTTCTTCTTCTGTTTACTCTTCTCATGCTCATCAGCTGCCACAGACTCAACCCCTGTTGGTTATGGTTACAATCTCCTCTCCGTCACCGCCGATCCCTCCGGCGACTCCTTGATCGCCAAACTCCGCCTCATTCACGACTCTCCTATCTACGGTCCTGATGTCAAGAATCTTCATCTTCTTGCCAGGTATCAATCTATTAAACAAGATTAGATCAGATCTCTTATTTTTTAAGTTCATTTAACAATAAGTATTTCATGTTGTTGCTTGTCTCATGGCCGGCATTTGTTTGTTTAGATTGGTTGACAGTGAAGGCAATAATCAACTCAACTTAGTTATTTTTATAGAAACCATCAAGTAATTTATTAGTATCTCAGTCCTCATAAAAATTTTAACGATCAAGAGGTCATAAGTCAATTCACGGGTGATGGTACATTTTGTACGGACTGCACTCACGTCTCCTCTGCCGGGTGCGCACATCTTTGGTTTCTTAGCAGCATATCATTCATATTACAAAAAAATAAAAATTTAATTAATTAATTATTTATTTTTATAATAAAAATAATATATATTTTTTTATGTTAAATAATAATCTCGTGAAACTCGAGTTTTTTCTTTTTTTTTTAATTTTTTTTTAACTCGAAATTGACCGACCGTTGTGTCTCGTGTGTGTGAAGCTTTGAAACGAAGGATCGGTTGCGAGTGCGCATCACCGACGCTGACAGCCGACGATGGGAGATCCCGCCGGAGATCATCCCGCGCAAGGCGCCGAATGTCATCCTTCGATCGCGACGCGAGACCCTTGTTCTCTCCTCCGGCGAGTCGGACCTCATCCTCACCCTCCGCCGTACCTCTCCCTTCACCTTCTCCATCACCCGCCGCTCCAGCGGCGATGTCCTCTTCGACACCGCCGTGGCAGGTATCACCCCGGGGATCGTGTTCAAGGACCAGTACCTGGAGATCTCCACCTCCCTCCCCGGCGACCGCGCGTCCATCTACGGCCTCGGCGAGCACACGAAGAAGACCTTCCGGCTCGTCCCCAACGATACCTTCACGATGTGGACCGCCGACATCGGATCCGCAAACCCTGATCTCAATCTCTACGGCAGCCACCCGTTCTACATGGACTTGAGATCCTCGCCGGCCGGCGCCACCCACGGCGTCCTGCTCCTCAACAGCAACGGCATGGACGTCCACTACGCCGGATCTCACCTCACCTACAAGATCATCGGCGGGGTTCTCGACTTCTACTTCTTCGCCGGCCCTTCCCCCTTATCCGTCGTCGAGCAGTACACGGATCTCATCGGCCGGCCGGCGCCGATGCCCTACTGGTCCTTTGGGTTCCACCAATGCCGATACGGATACAAGAACGTCTCCGATCTCGAATCCGTCGTCGCCGGCTACGCCAAAGCCCGCATCCCTCTCGAGGTCATGTGGACGGACATCGACTACATGGACGGCTTCAAAGACTTCACTCTCGATCCGATCAACTTCCCGGCGGACAAGATGATCAAATTCGTCAATCAACTCCATCAAAACCAACAGCGGTATGTCATGATCATAGATCCAGGGATCAGTATCAACAAGACCTATCCAACCTTCTTGCGAGGATTGAAATCCGACGTCTTCCTGAAAAGGAACGGAGTGAACTATCTGGGCAGCGTTTGGCCCGGCGATGTCTACTTCCCCGATTTCTGGAACCCTAATGCATCCATCTTCTGGGCTGAAGAGATCGCCAATTTCAGGAAGACGATCCCTGTCGACGGTCTATGGATCGACATGAACGAGATCTCCAACTTCATCGATCCATCCTCTGAGAACAAACTGGATGATCCTCCATACAAGATCAACAACGCCGGCGTTCAAAGGCCGTTGAACAACAAGACGGTCCCGGCTTCTTCTCTTCACTATGGGAATCTAACAGAGTACGACGTGCACAACCTCTATGGATTCATGGAGTCCAAGGCCACACATGACGCGCTGGTGAACAACACCGGGAAGAGAGCCTTTGTGTTGAGTAGATCCTCGTTCGTTGGCTCCGGGAAGTACGCGGCGCATTGGACTGGTGACAATGCCGCCACTTGGAATGATCTTGCCTACTCCATCCCCACAATTCTCAGCTTTGGCTTGTTTGGCATTCCCATGGTCGGAGCCGATATTTGTGGCTTCTCCGGCGACACTAATGAAGAGCTTTGCGGCCGGTGGATTCAGGTAACGAATGATACCAACATTGTGGTTGTTTGATTTGATGATGTATAACTATGTGTGTGTTGTTGTAGCTTGGAGCATTCTATCCATTTGCAAGGGATCATTCGGAGAAGAATTCAGCACGGCAAGAGCTCTATCTGTGGGATTCGGTTGCCCGATCAGCAAGGAAGGCGCTCGGGCTTCGATACCGGTTGCTTCCTTACTTGTACACTCTAATGTATGAAGCTCATTTGAAGGGGAGACCTATAGCAAGGCCACTCTTTTTTTCATTCCCGGAGGATAAACAGACGTATGGGATTAGTACACAGTTTCTGCTTGGAGAAGGGGTGATGGTGTCGCCAGTGTTGTCACCGGGGACGGTTCAGGTGGAAGCTTACTTCCCCCAAGGAAAATGGTTCAATCTGTTTAACTTTTCCCAAATGGTGATGGCCAGTTCTGGGGAATTTGTGACACTTGATGCGCCCGAGGACAGCATCAATGTGCATGTTAGGGGAGGGAAAGTTCTTGTACTTCAAGAGTCAGGGATGACGACAGAGTCCGGTAAGCGGAGCGGATTCGAGCTTGTTGTGGCTCTTGATGAAGGTGGTGAGGCAAAAGGGGAGGTGTTCGTGGATGATGGGGAGGTGGTGGAGATGGGAGGGGAGGTGAGTGAATGGAGTTTAGTGAGGTTCAGTGCTGGTGTTGAAGGAGGTGAATTCAAGATTAAGTCAGAGGTGGTCAATGGCACATATGCATTGCATGAGAGGATGATGGTGAAGAAGGTGTATGTACTTGGATTGGAACATAAGGTTGCTGTTGGCATCCATTGTTGTAGCAATGGAGGGAGCTCTGGAGTTCCAGAGATTAATGGCTTGTCTTTGCTGCTTGGAGAGGGTTTTGAATTGAAGGTTAAGGTGACAGCTTTGAGTCTCTGAACATCAGTTTCTCAATGAGCATCTTATTTTTTATCTATCTAGTTTTTTATGATAAGGTAAAACTTATTATGGGTACCAGAATAAGTTGATGTTATGAAGAAGTTAATAATTTAATGTATAATAGATTTTTAGTTCAGTTAAATCTTCTATCTAATTTATTGTCTTTTATCAAGCTCTGGTTTGTTATCTTGGTTTTACATGCAGGAGTTTTTAAATTTTCATTATGTTTGATATAAAATAGATCTTATAGAATCCCTTACTTCATCGGTACAACACATGGAGTCAAAATGACCATCTAAATATAATAAATTCAGAGCAGGGGAGCAGTAATACTAACAGATAATCAAACCTACGAGAATTCTCAAACAAGAAGCCCTTGATCCCAATTGGAGAACTGAGGTGGTCAGGAAATGTATAGTCCTATTGCAGAAGATTCATGAACGGGAGATTCAACAAATTGGAAGGGACAAGAATGTGATTGCAGATGCATTGGCCAAGGATGCAAGAATATCTGGGATGGAGAGTAGCTATGAAAGCTTGGAACAATTGCCTCAAACTCAAAGGCTGCAACATTAGTTTTGTACTCTTGATTTTGTGTATTTGTAGTTAGCTGACAAGCTTTGATTTACCAAATAAATAAATATATATAAGTGGAGCAATATATATAGGTGACAAGCTTTGACAAGCTTTGATTTACCCCATATAGGGGGTGTTTGGATTGGCTTTTTTTTCCTCCAAAAGTGCTTCAGGAGTAAATTAAGCACTTCTGGAGAAAAGAAAGGTGTTTGGATGAGTTTTTTAAAAAGCGGACAATTAAAAAACCCTGTAAGTGCTTTTTCCGTAATTTGAGTGGTTTGGTGTCTCTGAAAAAAGCCGTTTTGTAGAAGTTGTTTTAGAAAATATTAATTACCAAAACATCCTTCTGAAACCTTTTTAAACCTATTTTAAAAAAGGTCAATTACCAAAATACCGTTATCACTATTTTTATTATTTATTTTTATTATTTTTTATTATTATAAAAGTACTTTTAGATTAACATACCCAAACATAAAAATGACAGAAGCGCTTAACTTACTCTTATAAGTCCTTTTTTTAAAAGTCCTAGCAAACTCAAAAAAGTGCTTTTTTCAAAAGCCAATCCAAACTGCCCCATAAAAGTACTTGCGGCCAGCCTTAACCTTATATATATATATATATATAGGGATGTGATAAGGTACTTACTACCGCTTGATCAGACATCTATTAAGTCAAAGATCCTATTTGGCTCGAATATGTTTGAAGGATTTCCAACCCCGTATGGATGGGAAGATCATTGAAAATAAGCTAGTTTGTCAATTTTCATACAATTTGGTAACCGTTTGGTCCTCCCACTTAACGGTGACAGGCTAACTTATTTTTCGATGATCTTCCCATCCATATCTTTAGAAATCCTTCAAACATACCTCGAGGAGCCAAATGGGTAATGATCGCTAACACCTTGCATCTACCATATGCTATCAAAGATCCTATATATATATATATATATATTTATTTAATACTTAATAAATATAAGAAAATTTTGATAAATATGGTAATAAATTTAATAAATATAATGAACAATTTGATAAATATAATAAAATTAATAAATATATTTAATAATTAATAATTAATAAATATAATAAAAATTTGATAAATATAGTAATAAATATGCTACGCCCAGATCTCGCTATCAACGTGTCAGCCCCCGACACCCCTCATTAATGTGGCACAACTCTCAAGAGAAGCCGCCATGTTGCTCCTTCTCCAACGCAACACTCGAAGGATGAACGGAGAGAACACGCCATCGATCATCATAACCAACAAGATAGGTGCCTGAATCCCAAAAAGCTCTAAAGGCATAAAGGGAAATGAGGGCCCATGTGAATTCTACTCTCTTGAGATCTCAAAAAGACTAACTACTTCACTACCCTCTCCGGTGACTTTATGGCTAACTTAACCATTGGAGCGGGTTTGGGTATCAAAGCCCTCCCCCTTCACAGGTATTTGTCCTTGTCGCCTTTTTCTCAAGTGAACTCGAAGAGAGAACGCCTTCTACATCGTCTCCGAGTGGAGCAGACATCATCAGTTAGTTGGAGCTGGAGTTAACCCCAAGAAGACCTTAAGGAGAACCAGTTTCCGATTAACAGATTGGCGCTGTCTGTGGGGACTCTGAACAAAAAGTCACCTACCCCATGAGAAGAACAACCTACAACCCATCCTCAGTAACCGGCGAAGCGCCGGCAGGAGAACTCAATGAACAGATGGAACGTTGTTGTAATCTGGAGCGAAAAGTGGAAGCTCTAACTCAACCCTGCTCGCTATAGAGGAGAGAGTCTCGTAGCTCCCATCTCCTCGGGACCCCCTCCTCGACAATCCAAAGGGAAGCCTAAGCTCGAAGTCCACATCATCTTAGGAGGACCAAGTAGGAGAGGCGATAGTGCCACACCCCGCAAGTCATATGCTCGAATACCCATACGAGTATAACCATCGAAGAAGTCAAAGCCGGAATTCTCATCACCTTCTTGGATGAGGATTTTGGGAGAGTTACCCACCTGCACGACGATACCTTGGTCATCACGGTGATCATCGCAGACTCCAAGGTAAGAAGAGTCCTCGTCGATAGCGGAAACTCTGTGGACATTATATTCTGGAGTGCCTACGAACAGATGAATCTATGCACCCAAGGTTTGTAACCCATGAAGACCCCATTCGTCGGCTTCACCGGGAATGTGGTGCAGCTCGAATGAATGGTCGCACTTCCTCTTACCGTCAGATTCCACCCGCAACAAACAACTGTCACTATCAATTTCTTGGTGGTCTGGTGCTCTTCGAGTTATAATGTTATCTTGGGGAGACCGGCTCTGAATGGTCTGAAAGCAATCATTTCCACATATACTTATTGATGAAATTCCCCATGGAAAATGGATGTGGGGAGGTAAGGGTAGATTCGCCAATGTTGTGTAGCCACCTCAAGAGCAGGGCCCTGCAAACAAAAACCATGATTATCGAAGCTCTGCTCGCAATCGAGAAGCCAAGGGAGCGAGCGACCCTGGTCGAGGACTTGGTGGAAATCCCTTGGCCGAAAGACTCCCCGGGAAGACGGTACATCTAGGATCAAAGTTGTCGCCTGAAGCGCAGAAAGAAATAATGAGTTGTTTACAAAGCAACAAAGACATCTTTTTGTGGGGATCAGAAGATATGCTTGGGTTGGACCGGGATGTATCGAAAACCGTCTTAGCACAAACCCAGCTGTTCGACCCGTGATCCAAAAACTACGACATTTCGCCCCTGAGTGCCAGTAAACCATTGATAAAGAAGTCAGCAAGCTCCTTAAGGCAGGATTTATCAGAGAAGTCCATTATCCCGAGTGGCTTTCAAGCGCTGTCCTTGTAGAAAAGCCCTCGGGAAAATGGCGAATGTGTATTGACTTCCCCAATCTGAATAAAGCTTTCCCTAAGGACTACTTCCCACTCCTGCTCATTGATGCATATGAGCTAATTGATGCCACCTCAGGCCACGAGATGATGAGTTTCTTAGACGCCTTTTCGGGCTACAACCAAGTCAAGATGGCTAAACCCGACGAGGAAAAAAACTTCATTCACCACGGCCAGAGGTACATAGTGTTTTAAGGTCATGCCTCTTGGTTTAAAGAATGCAGGTGCCACTTTTCAAAGACTAGTGACGCGGGTGTTCAAGAAGCAACTCAGGAGGAATGTAGAGGTGTATTGTAACGCCCCGGTTTTCTTTGAGAAAATTGTATAAATAATAATAAATAAATGTTGGAGCTACTAGTAAATAGATGTTGTTAGTTTTTATTAGCAGGGAACATATATTAGAGATGAATGAATGGTGTTACTAAATATAATAACTTGAAATAACTTATTGGAGGGTAATTAAAGTAAAAACTTAGGCATGTGACAAGTGATATATTAATTAAGTGAACTTTAGTCATAGGGCTGGTCACTAGACATAAGATCAAAGGGCTGGCTGGTCTTTAGAAGAGAGTGGAATGGAGCTTGCTGGTCAACAAGCTGGAGGTAGCGCTAAAGCTGGTGGTGGCGCGATGCACGCGTAGGTGAAGGAAATTCGGCCACGTTGCTCCCAGGTGTGCACAAAGGTGATGAAAAGGGCTGTCAAAGGGGAAGAAGGGGAGAGAGAGGGGAGAATGATCTAGAGAGGATCAGAGTATTGGCTGAGGACTGAACGAGCACCGCTGCGATTGAACCCACTCGCCTCATTGCGATTACCGGCCGGGGCATCAAACCCCGCAACTACCACCCGCTTCTCGCCGCCCACAGCGATTTTTTGGTACCTTCTCCGTCACCGCCTGAGCATCAAAGAGTATTGTGATTCAAAGCGACCTCCTTTCCTACCAAATTGCTGATCAGTCCACACGCCCGGTTCACGAGGAGCGTGAGAGGTTCTGCAAGGTATACACTGAGTACGAAGATGTTGTGCATCGAAGTGTGAATGAGAGCTTAATATTGTTCCTCGTGCTATTGATGCTATAACTTGTAGTTGTTGTTGCTTTGCTTATTATCACATGTTTGTATTTATCTGGGATTCAAGATTCAAAGAAATGAGATGGGATCAGACCTTATTCTTGCTTATCAGCTGTTTGATGAAATGACTCAATGAGCTTGTGTATATTAATTAGTTTGTGTTGTGTTTGTGTTTGCGTTTGAGGATCTTAGGTGGAGTTTAAGAGGGAATGGATCTGTAATTGCCCTGTTTGAAGGTTGTTAAGAAGGTGTTTTGTTGCTGTTGATGCGGCTGTCTGGTTGTTATGGTTTTAGTTGTTGTTGATTGCTACGGCATTGCTGTTGTAGTGCTGTTAATGTTGTTGTATTTGCTGTTGATGAAATGGTCCTTATGTGCTCTGTAAACTAGCAAGAATTTAGGTTCAAGAAGAGGGAATTTTGGTGAAAATCTCCTTAGCTCATAAGGTGTTTGAAGGGATGCTTATATGAAGAATGGGTGAGAATGTGTAACCATTGAGGTGAGGTGGTTCCTAATGGTTGAGCAGCAGTATTCTCCAGTTGAATAGTTCCCTTAAGAGCCTATGAACACCTGTTTAAATGTTTGGCTCTGGTTCAGTTAGAGTAGAGGAAATAAATTGTTGTTAGTTTTATGGTTAGCTTACAATTTCTGTTAAATAGGCTTAAAGAGCAAGGTTGGACTTGGGCCATAAATAGATATTGTTGTAGTTGTTGGTTGTGTTGAAGGAGTTTGGGCCTGCTCTCCATGTATTTAGGTGATGCTCTTGGTGCAGTAAGGGGTTGCAACTTGTTTTGTATTCATTGGAAATTAAGTGAACAAAGAATAGAGTTGCTCTTTTGGAATTTCGTTATGCCCAACAGGTGTTTGTTGGATTGTCACTGAAGAGCTCTGTAGGAAGTGTGATTCATGAGGCTTTCATGTTAAAGATCAAGTTGTTAGTTTAGAATGAAGCCAGTATCTTCTTAGTACGTGGCTGGTCTGTGAACGGTAGGGCATGAGCTGAAGTATAAATCTTAACCAAACAAGACTAAGAGGTTGAATAAATGAGCTAAGTACCCATAGACAGTCTTGCAGAATTCTGTCCTGCAGAATTCTGTCCACTTCCAGGGGCTGCTGCTCCCTGCTCACTACTCCGTTTGAGTTGTGCAATACGCCGTCGGAAAGATCTCGAGGTCTTCTTTCTAATGAAATTTAAAAGAGAGAATTTGGACTTACACTTCAAAAGTTATAACTTATTCTTTCCAACCGCGCAGGGCAGCCAGAATTCTGCATAGTCGTATTTTGGCTTGTAGACTATCGTATTATGTTTTAGTATTGCTTAAGGGTCTTAGAATACTACTTATTAGTTTATATGATCTTTTACACATCCTAGGGAAAGGAAAGGACAAGTCGGGGACTCCGGGAGGACTTAGTCAGACTTGAATTACTTAGGACTTCAGGTGAGTGGACCTACTGTATATTCTTGTGTTTTATCGAGATTTATCGGGTTTTCAGTTTATATTCCTCGGCTATGATTTATTCTCGGTTTTGAGAATGATGTCAATTATTTACAGCTATTGTAGAATGAGGTTTTCTGCATATGACTAGCTGTAGATCATTGAGATAGAAACATGACGTGAGCATCGATATTTGCATTTTGTTTAGATGATCCTTGCTATGCAGATGCGGCTCCGTTGAGCTGAGACGAGCGTGATACCGAATAGGGGAAAGGTTTCTCCTTGCTTTAAAAATGAATTTCGAGCATTAAAACTTGCTTTCAAAATGTATTTCTCTTAAAACCCTTTTCCAACTCTTTGGGGTGCTCGGTACCACGAGTGAAGACCCAGATCAGGGGAAACCTCGCGGCTTCACATACGGCCCAGATTGGGGGATACCTCACGGCTATTTATCTGAGACCTTAGCAAGTGATCCTACAGAGTTGCATTTTATTCGATAGACGCTCACTTATTTAGACATCTTATTGAGGCATAGTCAGGCATGTTTGTGACTGATGACTTTTCGGGTTTTCTCGGACATTGCATTAGATGATCTTCTTGGTTGGGAAGAAAATGCATAGAGTTACATGTTTTACTATCTATCTACATGTATGGCAGAACAGAATATTTTCCATATCCAAGAATATTTTTTTCGAATGCACAGGTCTATTTGACCCGACAGTAGGGGTCACATTTCACTGAGCTCTGTAGCTCAGTCCCTTTTTCTCACCCACCTTGTGCAGGTAGCAGAGATGAGTCCGGGTAGAGACTAGACCCGGTGAGATGTGAGGACTCGTAGATGGCTCTGGCGTCCTAGATTAGCTTCCTTATTCCGCACTCTGTATATTGCTATATTTTACTTTTGGAGACTAGACACAGGCGTATAGTCTGTGGAGTGTTGTATCAGATAAGACTCTCCTCTTGGATGAGCTCCAGACTTATTATGTTTTATTATTTCTTTTTGTCTCCAGTTTCCAGATTATTCCGCAGGTTTGGTTTCAGATTCGACAGCCTTGGGCTCAGGACACCCTCCTGAGCTGGCTGGTGTGATACGTGTCCCTATTGGGGATTAGGGTGTTACATGTATATGGATGATATCCTAGTAAAAAGCAAAAGGGCAGATCAATACATCGCCGATTTACAAGAAACCTTCCGGGAACTTCGAGCCCACGGGATGCGTCTAAACCACGAAAAATGCGCCTTCGGAGTAAAGTCCAACAAATTTTTGGGGTTTATGATCATAGAGCGAGGGATTGAGCCAATCCTGAGAAGGTTAGGGTGATACAAGAAATGAGCCCACCAAGAACTATGAAGGAAATCTAGATGCTGAATGGGCGGTTAACCACCCTTAGACGTTTCATATCAAAGGCCAGAGAGTAGAATCTACCCTTTTTCCGAGCTCTTCAGTAGGCCCCAAAAGTGGAGTGGACCGAGGAATACGAGGAAGCTTTCAAACAGATGAAGGAGTACCTTGCTTCGTCCCTCGTGCTCGTTTAACCCCAACCAAGAGAGGATCTATACTTTTACCTGGCAGCGGGTCCCCACATTGTCAGCTCCGTATAGCTCCGAGAAGACACGGGTATCCAAAGACCTATATATTATACTGGCAAGGTACTAACCAATCCCAAGGCCCGATACCTACGCATAGAGAAGCTCGTCTGTGCCCTGGTCACCTCTGCTTGCCGCCTCCGACCATAGTTTCATGTCCACAGGGTGGTAGTCCTCACTATCAACCACTACAGAATATTTTACAACGACCCGAGATGTCGGGAAGGCTGGTGAAGTGAGTGATTGAACTCGGGGAGTACGACATCCACTATAGGCCCCAGGCGACGGTCAAAACCCAAGCGCTAGCCGAATTCATCATTGAAATAAGTGGGCAAGTGGACCTCACCCCTCCTGTCATGAAGATGCCCATTGAAGTTACACTATCAACCGACCGCTAGGACTTGCATGTTGACGGGTCGGCGACGGAGAAGGGATCAGGAGCTGGTATGGTGTTATACTCTCCATCAAGATGGAAAACTTCAACCGCACTTAGCTTCAGGTTCAAAGCCACAAACAACGAAGCAGAGTACTAAGCATTAATTGCTAGCCTAAGACTAGCCCGAGGCCTAGAAGTGCAAGACCTACAAGCCCCCACTGATTCCCAAATGGTGGTCTGGCATTGGAACGGGGAATTCGAAGCCCGAGAAGAGAATATGATTAAATACAAGGCCACGGTAAAGAGGCTAGCAACAGGATTCCGACATTTCCATGTAGTAAAGATCTCCCACACTGACAAAGAGGCCGCAGACTCCTTATCCAAGTTGGCATCATCATCTGACCTCGGTGCCAACACTCCTATCAATATCCAACACCTGAGCAGTAGGAGTATCGAGACCCCACAGGAACCTGAAATGCAGAAGATTCAACTAGAGCCCTGCTAGATCGACCGCATTAAGCAATACCTGCAGGATGACACGCCCCAAACCGAGCCTGGGACGTCAATAAACTGGTCTTACTTGGGCAGGGATGGGCCCCACTCAGATAGAAGGCCTCAGACAGACAAAATGAATATTAGAGTAACAGCAAAAACTCTAGTAAAAATATCATAGTGTGGTACAAAAGTACACATATGGCAAAACATAAACCTAGGATGCAAAACCCTATACAGACTCAGCTCCACTGAACCGACCAAGGGTTCTACAAAAACAAAAGTCCTCACACTCAAGGAAATAAAACAGAGATTCCCAAACCTCAACAAAAACCCAGTATCCCCGCACGGTGGCTGTGGAGCTCGCGTCGCTTTATTCTTCAGGATTTAAAAATGGTCAACAAGGGTGGTGAGTTTTCGAAAAACTCAGTAAGTACCCGCTATAATGCATGATATCATGCCTCGAATCAGAAAACTCAGAGTTAAACAATAAAATTTATCAACGGAATTAAGATAACTAGGAATGGGTAGCGGCAAGCAGAATCAGACAAAGTAAAATATCAGAGTGTCAAAATAAGCAAGAAATTCCCGAGAAAATCCACTGATCATCTCCCCGGCAACTATAGTGGACTTACAAGTCCGGTGGCGCTACTATCGTAAATAAAACATGTATGACGTGATACGCTAGTGTACCACCCCACTGACGGGTATACGAGATAAGCAGTCACCAGCGTATAATGGTACAATATAGTCAAACAAACACCAGTGGTGTCCTCCCCATTGGCACAAGGCCGTACTCCAGTGGGTTAGGCTCACGGGCTGCCCGTGATCGGCGGTTGCCAAGTAGATCTAGTCATGCCAGCGTGGGTAGCCTTGCGTCATGGCGAGGAGATGAAGGAGAGATCGTGAGGGAGAGAGATGAGAACCTCTCTCTTTCTCTCTCACTTTCTCTTATAGTGGAAAGTAAAGTCACTTTAATAAGGTAGTAATATTTTAATTGAATTATGATATGTCTTTCTCACTGTATGAACACGGGCGAAGAATCAAAGTCCCGACCAGATCCGCTTATCAAGGATCAACATGATTAATTTAATATTTTATTCGTTTATTAATTTATTCATTCTTTACGTCTTCTCAATAGGTCACGAACTCTACTGTAACTACATGGGTCGCATTTATACGCTCTACCGAGATCCATGCTTTCCGGCTTTTGACTCTGCCAGTTGTACTTTATCGAGACTCACATTTTTGTCCCGTATATCCAACTAAATAATTGAAATTAATTAACACTTACTAATTCATCCAATTAATAGACAAGGATTAATCTCTTCAGTCCATCTCCAATTATTTCATGTCTACTTGGCCTGACCCAATGCAACCTACTCTGGCCCAAATTGTTGCGAGACTGGACTTTAGATTCATTAATTCTCTATTTTCCCTTTAATTAGGTTTACAAGTAGTTAATCTCTTTTATGTGCTAATTAATCTCAGTAATTATTTCCAAAAATTGAATTATTTATTCATAAAAATTCCGGGGCGTTACATTTCTCCCACCCTTATAAAATTTCGTCCCCGAAATTTCCATACATAGCTCACTAAAATAGATGAGGGTATTGTGCCCTCATTTGGTCTTCTCTTTCCCAAGTGGGATCCTCCACTTGGTCATGACTCCATAGTATCTTTACCAGGGGTATACTTTTATTCCTTAATGTTTGTTCCTTCTTGTAGAGGATCAGTACTGGCCACTCTACGTATGTCAGATCGGGCGCCAATTCTACGCCCGGTCCTATCAGCACTTGATTCGCATTTGAAAGACAGTTTTGCAGGACCGACACGTGGAAGACATCATGGATCCTCGATAACTCCTCTGGTAGTGCAAGTCGATGGCGATCGGGCCCACCTGGTCAAGAATCTTGTAAGGCCCGATATATCGCGGACTCAGCTTCCCACGTTTACGAAACCTCATAACGCCCTTCCAGGGAGACACTTTCAGGTAGACTCTGTCTCCTACTTCGAACTCCAGATCTTGAAGGCGGTTATTTGCATAACCCCGCTGCCTGTCTTGGGCTTTCCTCAATCGTTCCTTGATGAGCTTCACTTGCTCTGAGATTTGTTGTACTAGTTCAGGGCCAAGTATTTGTCTTTCTCCTTCTTCATCCCAACATAAAGGAGTCATGCAGCTCCTGCCGTATAGGGCTTCGTACGGTGGCATTCCAATACTAGCCTAGTAGTTATTGTTGTAAGCAAACTCTAACAGCCCCAAGTTGTCTTCCCAGCTCCCAGGCAGTTCTATAACACATGCCCGAAGTAAATCTTCGAGTATTTGTATTGTCCTTTTGGACTGCCCATCTGTCGAAGGATGGAATGCCATGCTAAAACTCAACTTTGTCCCCAAGGCCTTGTGCAGACTTTTCCAGAAGTGTGAAGTGAATCTCAGATCTCGATCGGATACGATGGACACTGGTACTCCATGCAGTCTCACAATTTGGTCTACGTATAGCCGCGACAACCAATCCCGTGAGTGGGTAGTCTTGATAGGTATGAAGAGGGCGGATTTGGTCAACCTGTCAATGATGACCCAAATTGCATCTTTGCCTTGACTGGTACGAGGTAGACTAGTCACAAAATCTATCGCTATTCTTTCCCACTTAAATTCAGGAATTTCTAAGGGCACCAACAACCCTGCTTTCTTCTTGTGTTCACTTTGATCTGGCATGCATCGGACACTTAGCTACAAATTCAGCGATTTCTTTCTTTATATTTCTCCAGATGTAGTTTTGCTTGATGTTCTGGTACATCTTCGTACTCCCAGGGTGCATAGCGTATGCTGAGCTGTGAGCTTCCTCCATGATCTGTAACTTGAGAGCCACCTCACTGCGTGGCACGTAGATCCGAGCACCCACCATAACTGCTCCATATGGAGATAAAGAGTAGTCACCACGTCTTCTCTTCTATAGCTTCTTAGCTAATTTCATTAACTTGGGGTCTCGTAACTGAGCCTCCTTAATCTCCGATATCAACGTTGGATGTATGTGGAAGTTTGCCAATAAGGCCCCCAGCTCATCTACTGAGAAGCCCCAGTAGATCTCAACTCGTGAAGCTGAACAAGGTTGGTGGTCCCCAACCGTGCCATACTTTTCTGCTCAAGGCGTCAACTATTACATTCGCCTTGCAGGGGTGGTACTCGAAGGTACAGTCGTAGTCTTTCAACAGTTCTATCCACCGCCTTTGCCGCATATTCAGCTCGAGTTGGCTCATCAACTACTTTAAGCTCTTGTGGTCGGTGAAGATTTTATAGGCTTCACCATATGGATAGTGTCACCATATCTTCAAAGCGAAGACCACAGTTGCTAATTCCAGATCATGTAAAAGATAGTTTACCTCGTGAGTCTTGAGCTGTCTAGATGCATAGGCAATGACTCTGCCCTGCTGCATTAAGACACAACCCAATCCCCTATACGAAGCATCACTATAGATTTCATATCCTATACTTGTAGTAGGTAAGGTGAGGATCGGAGCAGACACCAGTCGGTTCTTCAATTCTTGGAAACCTTGCTCACACTCCTCGGTCCACTCGAACTTTACGTTCCTCCGCAACAACTTAGTCATCGGCTGGGAAATTGAAGAGAACCCTTCAACGAATCGCCTGTAGTACCCGCTAACCCCATGAAACTCCTGATCCCCTTAACGGTGGTTGGGGCTTGCCAGTTAGTTACTGCTTCAATCTTCTCGGGGTCCACGTAGATCCCAGTCGCCGAAACAACGTGTCCCAAGAACTTCACTTCTCCCAACCAAAAGTCGCACTTTTTGAGGTTGGCATATAGTTGCTGCTCCCTTAATGTTTGCAGCACTATTCTGAGATGATGTACGTGCTCCTCAACACTTCCAGAGTACACCAATATATCATCGATGAAGACCACGATGAACTGGCCCAGATAGGGTGTGAATACCCTATTCATCGTTCCCATGAACGCCACTGGTCCATTCATCAATCCAAAAGGCATTACTAAAAATTCAAAATGCCCGTATCGACTCCGAAAGGCTCTCTTTGGCATGTCTTCTTCCTTCACCAGCAGTTGATGATACCCCGACTTCAAGTCGATCTTTGAGAAGACGCACGCTCCTCGTAGTTGGTCGAAGAGGTCATCGATACGGGGCAGGGGGTATTTATTTCTAATGGTGACCTTGTTCAACTGTCAGTAATCGACGCACATCCTTAGGGAGCCGTCTTTCTTCTTCATAAACAATACAAGCGCACCCCAGGGGGAGACACTTGGTCTAATGAACCCCTTCTCCTGTAATTCATCCAGTTGAGTCTTCACTCAGTAGTTCCACTTTGGGGCCATCCTCGTAGGGCGCTTTTAGAGATTTGAGTTGTTCCCGGATATAACTCAATCAAAATTCGGCACCTCTATCACGGGGGGTAGCCTGTAATTCTTCTTCTCGTGAAATACATCCGGGTATTCACATGCTACCGTTATTTCTTGTATATCTTTCTTGGGAGCTTCAGCTTCCTCCAGATTCGCCAAGCAGGCTTCCTCTGTCTGAGCTTGCCTCCCGTAAAAGTAGATCTCCTCCTCTCCAAGTCGTCGGAAGCATACCATCTTCGAGTGACATTCGGCGGTAGCGTGGTGGGTATACAACCAGTCCATACCTAAGATAGCGTTAAAGTCTATGATCCTCATAGGGATCAGATCAGCTAACAGTAGATGACCTTCAACCCTCAAATCACATCCTTCATACACTATTTTTACAATCATTGAACTCCCAATAGGGGAGGATGACATCATAGGTTCAGCTAATTGTGTAGCATATATGTGTGTAGGCAAAGTGAAAGCAGTAGTTATGTATGAGTGTGTGGAGCCAGGGTCAATTAATACACATGCATTGACGCCAAAGATCTGCATCATACCTGAGATGACGTTTGGGGTGTTCACAGCCTCCTGCTGTGTCATGGCAAAGGCCTGAGCCAACATCTGAGGCTGAGCTCCATGGCCTCCACGGCCTCCTCGAGATCACCCTCTAGAAGATCCTCCTCGGTGGCCTCCTATACTGCCTATAACAGTTGCTCCCTGGCCCGGTGGTGTGTACTGGCCGACAAGTACAATGACCTGTGGAGCGGTCCCACTCTCTTGAGTTAATAAGGGACATTCATTTCTGTAGTATCCCAAATTACCAAGAACGAAAACATGTAATAGTCACCGGAGTAGCCGTAGTAGTAAAGCAGCAAGCACCAAAATACTTCCTCTGACAGGTCTGGCACTTGGGCTTCCATTGTGAGGAACCTTGTCACACGCCCCAACCCACTTCCTGACCTCGAAAGCATCGCCATCAGACCGCCAGAGATTTCTAAGCAGCAGGCAAGCTTCAACTCAAATACAAGGCCTAAATGTGATAAGCGTATAACAATCCATAATATAAAAATAAACTCAAGTTCAAGGAACATAGAGTCACAAGGGTCCATAGGCCCTATAAATAGTCTGGTCCCTATACGGGTCCTACACAAAGTAAAGCTCACAAAATGAAAGATAAAGGAGTCCCCCAGACCTTGGATCTCCTAGTGACCTCTTCACAGCCTCCACCTCTTAAAACCTCAAATCAGAAAAGAGAGAAAGAGAAAAACGCATGAGCTTTTAAATGGAAAGCCTAGTAAGCACCCCTGCGGGGTCATAAAGACATCAGAAAACAATATGTCAAATAATGAGGTCACAATCCCAAGAAAAACATAATCCTAGGAGTCTACCATAAATAATCCAAAGGTACGACCCCAGATAACAGAAGCCCTCAAGCTATGTGATGAGTTTCAAGAAAACTCGTGATCACTCCCGCCAAGATGTCCAAATTTACTAGTAAAGCACGCACCTTCTCGGGTCGCTCGACCCTACTACGCCACCTGTAGAACTACCTCCCTCATACGCAGCTAACATGATCGCATACCATGCCCACTGACGTAAGACCACCAGAGAATTGCCTCTCCGCAAGGCGCAAGCATGTGAAATGCCGGGTCCCGCCCCCTCAACACTTCCCTAACGAAGCCCCTACGCTCCACTGAGTCGGGGCAGTTGACCACAACAAATAGGGATACCAACATCCCGAAAAACAACATACATGCTCAACGGGAATTTAAAGTAGTCAAGGACGCATGTATGATATCAATGAGCATAATCAAACAAGGCATAAGCAAGTCCAAAGAAAAACCCGAAAACCGGGTAGGAACGAGGCAGGTGTACTTACCTCTTGTTGGAACTAGAAGCCCTTCTAGCCTCCTCTTGAATGCCTTACAACCCCCGAGAGTATCTGGCATACAAAGTTTCTTTAGAGTCATGTCTCTAATAAATCCCTATGTCTCTAGTTGCACATGCATGTTTGTCGTTGTTGTTGGGCCTGGGCCCACTAACGAGTCCTAAAGACCTTCTCATCGGGTTTCTGGTCCTCTTCCCCTGTTTTCAAGTCCTTTAGTTGACTAAGTCCCTATCTTGGTCAAACCGAGTCAACTTTACTCTACTTGTCGAGTCTAAACCCTACTTGATCAACTTTTGTCATTTATTCAGGTTGGGC
Source organism: Dioscorea zingiberensis (assembly GCA_026586065.1). NCBI lineage: Eukaryota > Viridiplantae > Streptophyta > Magnoliopsida > Dioscoreales > Dioscoreaceae > Dioscorea > Dioscorea zingiberensis. The sequence goes on from CM048821.1 coordinate 53,403,431, forward strand.
CCACTTACTAAGCCCAATAGAACCACTTGGTTTTACCTTAGTCTTTTATAACTAAGGAAGGGCATTTTAGTCATTCGGGAAACAATGTCTCTTGGGGTGCAAAATCCTACCCTATTTAGGGTTTAGTTCCTTCCCATTACCCCTAATTCTCATTCTTAACAACTTAATAATAAAATTTGATTTATTTGGGCCCAGCCCATTGGGTCTTTACAATAATGGATTTAATTGTTCATAGATCAAACTAGATATCTTGATTAATTAATTAACCTTCTTAGCTTGGTTAACCCCACCAACTTATGTGATTAATCGTTTACTTAGTTCAATTTTATCGGTTTGGGCCCCAATTGGCTTGAACCATTTAGCTCATCAATCTAACTTAGTTAACCAACTAAGTTCTTAGCCCAATTAAATTGAACCTAAAATGATCAAATACTTTATTTATTAGATGAAACCCAACTTTTTAACTTAACCCATATTAAATTAAATCCATGTCGAAGTACCAAGTTGATTAAATCCCATTGTACCCAATCTTCGGACTTTCAACCAAATTATTTTGATTTAATCAACTTAATAGATTGATTCAACTTAATTGATTATTCGTCGTCACATTATAAGGTCTATTAAAATATTTAATAACCTTCATAATCATGTCACACATATAATAATTAAATTATTCCGAAATTACTTATTCTAATTTGTCACACTAACTTATTTAATCTTACCCCAACATAGGTATTTTTAGATTAATGTTGTCACACCGTAAAATTATTTCATCTCCCACCATAGGTTGATAATGTCACAATCTAACTAATCAATTAAATCCAATATCACTATCTAAGTTAATAATACCATTAATATGTCACACCAAATATAGTTAGAGATAAATTATTCAAATCAACTAATTGATTTCTATTTTGTCACACTCCTATAGTTACCGTTTTAATTAAAACATTTAATTTTTTATTTTTTTTTAATTCCATCTTCTTCTTCCTCACTGTCTCACTTTCTCAACCGAGCCCCGACGGTGGTTGTCGGAGAGAATGCTGCGGCCGGGCTCTGCTGGCATTGAGCCCTCCTTCCCCGATCTCTTACAGTCCCTAACCATCTCCTATAGTCCCTCTTTCACTCTCTGTATGCACCTCGCCGGAGAAGATGGCCGGAGCATTGAAGCTCCACGTCCGAGAGCCCATCCTCTCTGAAAACCATGCCTCTAGGTCCCCCTTCTAGCGAAGAACACGCCTGCACACTAGGGTTGCTCCCATGGCTCTCCTCCCGCTCTATTCACTACCGGCCGTGAGCCTAACTCCGGCGAGCCCTAAACTACTACAATGAGCATGCTAAACTTGCAAATAACCTACTGGGAGAGATCATACCTGTCTGCGCAACCTTCCAGCAACGGTTGAGGACGATCGGAGCTCCCAACCCCTCTTTCGTCTCCTTCGGTCAACCTCGCCGGCGATCCCTACAAGTCTCTCCTTTTTGATGTCTCAAGAGGAGCCAGGGGATGGTTTTTATAGCCCAAGGGTAGACGAAGCGAGTGGCAATGTCCCCATGTTAATTCGTCGTCCAGCGAGCGAGATCCCCGCTCATAACGCCCGGGAAGGGGGCGGCGCTCGCGGTAGTTCGTCTGGCGGAGAGAAACGGCAGCTGTGCCTCGGGATTGATCTTCGGTTTGATCCGGCGGCTTGGTCTTTCCGTTTGGGTTCGACGGTGGATGCTCCTCTTTATCTGCCTTGGATCTAACAACGCTCAGATCAATGGTTTTGATTAAAAACGAAGCAACGGCCCCGATCAGATCTCGTTGCCTCAAAATAGAAACGATCAGGTGATGTGCGTCTTAGATACACCCGCACCGTGAGATCAACCCCACTCAAAACCATTATTTTGCCTTGGATCCCGACCTTGATCGGATGGATCTAACCTTGGCTCAACACGTGGCACCATCTAAACCCTTTTAATGCTCCGCGATCAGCACCATCCAGGATCTTCTAATCCTGGCCGTTCATCCATTACTATAGAGATTTTTCTCTTGGAAAATTATCCAGTGATCCCTGGAATGTTTTTAGGTTACATTTGAGTCCAAGCCTGTGAGAGGGGACTATTCTCCTTTAGTCCTCGGTAATTTCCAAAATTACCAAAAAGTCCTCCAAGCCCTCCCTTAACCCTAGTTAGGGTTTTCGTTCCTAAATTTTATTTCCTCCCATTATTTAATCCTTAAGGAAAATTTTCTCTGATATTCCAATTTAAAAGGAATTTAAACACATTTTTTTCCATAAAATCCCTGGATTTTAAACTTGCCCTTGCCCTCCTGAGGTCGAGCCATCATTGCTACTACTATTACTTTTCTTTCTTGGTCTAGAGCTGTCTCATGTCTGGAAATCTGGCATGTTTCTCTTCTTGGACCTTTCCAGACGTTGTTTCTGTCGTTCAAGGCTTAACTCAACCCTGAGCGGAGCCTCTACCAACTCAGTAAAATCTGAGAGCCCCGACAATGTGATGATATTCCTGATCTCGTCACGATTGCTCAAATCTTCGGCACTTTTCATGTTCTTCATTCATGTAGGAGGGTGCATACCTCCCCAAATCTGTGAACTTGGCCTCATAATCAGCCATAGAAAGACTCCCCTGGATCAGGCGTAGGAACTCCTGGTGTTTCATATCTCTGTAGATCTGGGGCATGAACCTCCGGTCAAATGCCACTCGAAACTCGGTCCATGTGAAGACCGTCTGGTCTGCACAGCGTCTCTTGTATGTCAACCACCATTGCAAAGTTCCCTGTCCCAGCAGCAAAGTGACGGTCGTCACCTTCTCCTCCTCGGGGCACACTAGAGCCTGGAAAACTAGCTCTAGATGGGTGATCCAGTTCTCTATCTCTATTGTATCGGTAGTGCCCGTAAACTGAGTGACTCCCATCTGTCGGGCCTTGGTGACGTAGTCATGCTTTTTGGGCCTCGGTTGTTGGTAATTTGGGAAAGCTGCATGACTGAGCCATCTGATAAAAGAAGTGTTGCATCCCCGGGTTATGCTCCAGCCCTGGCTGTGCTCCTGGGTTGTACTCAGGTCTATGTTGTGCTCCCGGATAATATCCTGAACCATACTGCATTCCCGGGTTGTATCACGGTCCGTATTGCATCCCTGGTTGATATTCGGGTCCATATGGCATCCCCGGTTGGAATCCGGGTCCATAATGCATCCTTGGCTGAAATCCGAGTCCATAGTGCATCCCCGACTGAAATCTAGGTCTATAGTGCATCCCCGGCTGGAAGCCGGGTCCATGATATGAATAAGACCCTTCAGCCTGGACTCCTTCTTCTGGTTCTGGAGCTTATTCTTGTTCTGGAGCTTCCTCCTGGTTCAAGACCTTCACAAGGGTCCATAAACAAAGTTCCTTCTACTCAAGCACAATGTGGTGGCCTTCCACTTCTCGTTGGTGTCATTCTGAAAAAGAGAATGTGTCAACAGTATTCTCTAACACTTAAAGCAATTATCAAACTTTACTCTACTGACACACACTCCCCCCTAAGGCTCTGACCATAATTAGGTTACCTAGCATTAACCTGTTTTGATACCACTAAATGTAACACCCTTATCCTTTTCAGACCTGTGTCACACTGTACCGTGTCGTGGATGAACCCCGCCTAAGGTCAGATAAAATAAGAATTTACTCATAATCAACACTAATATTACGAAATCATAGAGTCAAATACAATAATAATACAAACTATAAAGTCGTAAAATACAATACAAGTCTGCATAAGTGTTAACAATACTCCTCAAATCCTGAACACAAAACTCAAATACAAGATATGGGCCAAACGGTCAGAGCCAACTAAGGTAGACAAGACCCTATCTTCCACTCTAGGCAAGATCATGACCCTGTTTACTACCTGCAAAAGATCATACAATAATAGGGTGAGCTACAAGAGCTCAGTGAGGTACTAACACCACTGTCAGGTATAAACATACCTGTATTTCTTTAACAATAGATAATAAAAACAAAGTAAAGTAAAGATCTGAACTGTACAATATTAAGCATGAAGACAGGATGCTGATCATAGATATGATTCATGCCAATATCCAAAGAAAACAAAATGATATGCACAAATGTATTTCTTTAATCATTTATCATCAGTACGGGAGATGATTTCCACATTTGTCCTGGCTGAACACTGAAAGCCAGTAGCCATCACGGTTGGATCACCTCAACAACCGAAATGTTGACAATATGGGAATCAAATCATCATCATCAATCATATTAGTGTCATCTACACCTCTACTTCCATACTGCGGAACCAGAGTGGTAATGAGCGGATCAACTCAACACTCGATAGCTCTCCGGTAGAAACACTCAACAACCATTGAGCTATAGTATCTATATATATACGTATACTAAGCACCTGATGGGTACGAAAAGGTGGTTTTATTTCTTGAAATCAGGAGGGTTTAAAAACAGATAGTTGGACTAAAGAAAACAGAGTTATGATAAAACCACCCATTTCCTACCTAGTATCGTACTCTCTGGCTCCATCGTAAAGCCATCTCTGGTGCAGGCATGTATGTGAGTACGGTGCAGTGCAATAATGTAACGCCCTGAAAATTTTCATGATTTAATAAGTTAATTTCTGGAGAAAATCATGGGATTAACTAACCCGTAAATTAGATTAATTATTTGACAAACTAAATTAAGGAAAATCAGGAAAACTATGGAACTAAAGACCGAACTCGCAACCAATTGGGCCGAGAAGACCATATTTGGGCCAGGACAGATTGGACAAGGAATAGTCGGTGATAGACTGGAGAGATTAATTGAGGTTGATTAATTAGAGGATTTAATAAGAGTTAATTAATCTCAATTAATTGGTCAGGAATACGGGACAAAAACACGAAGTTCCGGGAGAAGCTGCAATTTACTCGTCAAAAAGCCGAAAGACCGAAATCTCGACGGCGCAGTAATTGCATCGTGAGGTTACGAGGGATCTCGTGGACTACCTTTGAAAGGACATAAGAATGAATAAAATAATGGAATAGTAAAATAACAATTAATAAATTAGTACCTCGAATCTGTAAAATACGGATCTGGTCGGAGGTTTAATCAAGTCTCCCGTGTTCGAACAGTAAAAGATAAAATAAAAGAAAAAGAATCCAATTAAATACTAATACTTTAGATAAAGCTACTTTATGGGTTAAATAAGAGAAAGTGAGAGGGAGAGAAAGGCATTCATCTCTCCCCCTCCTTCCTCTCGATTTCTCCAGCTCGGTGAAGCGGTCGTCAGAGAACAAAAGCGACGCGCGCCTCTTCCCATCTCCTCTCTGATCCCTGACCGGCGGACCACCAGCCCCAAGTCTTTCCCCTCACCACCTTGTGCAACCCATGGCTGATCGGGACCACAAGAATGGTACTCTCAGGCGCTGCTTTTCCCGCGACGCCGAAGCTCCACCACTCACCGCCGCCCCTCAAGGGGCCAGAGGCCTAGCCACCAGCCGTGCGACACACTGGCCGACCCATTACACGCCAAGCAAGACAAGACAGACTAGCGCCACCACCGAGCCGAAGTTTCACGCCTTGCACCAGTAATTTCACGATCGCACCTCCTTCGACATTTCGACATACACGGCAAATTCTTGCCGTAAGTCCTTGCGCTACCGCTAACGCCGCCAGGTAAATAAGCTAGCTCACGCAGCCCACGCCGCCGTCAGGCCCTTTATTTTCCTTAGATCTGAGAGCTACGCCACCTTTGTTCCGATCTAGTTCAGTAAGTACTAAAGTGCTTGTGTATAAGTTTTGAAAGAAGGATCTTGGACTATGGATGAGATGGTTGTGAGATTAATCGGCTTGAGTCTTCTTTAGGTGGTCGACGAGGATCGGAGGCGAACCCAAAGCTATTGAGCCGCGAAGCATTAACTGGTGATTAATATTTATGAATGTGATTGAATCTAGATTAAGTGCAGGGAAGTGGGGTTGTATATCCCCAATTTAGTTGTTCAATCATGTGATTAATTATAGAGTATTATGTGTATGTTTGTACTAATTTCTGAGCCCGAAAAACAGAGGAGACTCTGCCGAAATTTTTGCTTACTCTCCTTGATCAATAATTCGTGAGTTAGTATTGCAGATTATCATGACCATATGAGCATGCTAGAGACTACTAAACAGGTTAATGGTGAAGTTAGTAAGACTCTGGGCTTAGGGCATTAACCGTATTATTTATACTCCTTGTTAAATGTGTGGACGCATGTTAACTAGAAACATGCTTAATTAGGTTAAAGAACTTATTGTAATTGCTCGAGCTTAAATATGAAATACATGTTAAGAATACGGATTCGTATTCCTAAATATTCGTATTTGATCTCTAGGACAAGAAAGGGGCAAAGGTCGTCGCCACGCCAAGAGCCCGACCAATCCTAGAGATCTACTACACTGAGGTGAGGGAACACAACTGTACATTTACCGTATTCTCTCATATTTTGTACGTATTGTCTTCTTGAGAATGCATGATATGAGTTGATTAATTTTCATAAATACTGTAAGCTTTCTAGCATGAAAGTAGAGATCATGTATAGTATTTTCAGGAATTTCATTTATGGACTACTATAAATTTTCAAGCATGAAAGTAGAGATTATATTATATAGACATGTTAGTGCACTACACCATACTCACATACACGCCTGCGCCAGAGGTGGCTCTATGACAGAGCCAGATAGTACGATACTAGGTAGGGAAGGGGTGATTTCTATAACTCTGTTTTTACTAGCCACACTATCTGTTTTCAAACCATTCTGATTTCCCAAAAATAAAACCCCCTTTCCGTACTCTCCGAGTGCTTAGTATACGTATATATATTTATAGCTCACGGTCGTTGAGTTGGTCCGACCGGAGAGCTATCGAGTGTTGAGTTGGTCCACTCGTTTTCACTCTGGTTCCGCTGTATGAAAGTAGGGGTGTAGAGTCATTAACATGTATGTTGATGAGGAATTGATTCCATGGCTTGTCACCTCCACGGTTGTTGAGTTGGTCCAACCGTGAAGGCTACTGGCTTTGAGTTGGTCAGCCAGGACATACGTGGAAATCACCTCTTATAGATTTGACATTAATAAGGATGATGACAAGGATTTGATGCCATAGGGTGTCACCACCACGGTTGTTGAGTTGGTCCAACCGTGGAGGCTACTGGCTTGAGTTGGTCAGCCAGGACACATGTGGAAATCATTTCCTGACCTAACGATCAAAGATTTAATAAATATTTGAAAGTATGTCATATGACTTCACTAAATAATTCCATGAGATATATTATGATCAGCATGTTATGGTCTTTTCATGATTTAAACATCGTTATTTCTTGTGTTTCTCTTTCGATATTTCATTACTTGGTATAAAAGACTTACAGGTGTGCTGTAACTCCTCGACAAGAGTGTTGTACCTCACCGAGCTCCTCAGAGCTCACCTTTTGTTTCTCTCTTTTGCAGGTAGTAAGTAGGGTCATGGCCCTGCTTAGAGTAAAGTTAGGTTGGATCCCCTTAGGCTGGCTCTGACCACCTGGCCCGTGACTGTTATTTGAGTTTATGATGTTTTATTTGGGGAGTCTGTGAACTCTCATCTAGACTTGTGTGAGGATTTAAAACATGTTGGGTTGTAATAATGTTGTACTCAAGTTTATATTTCCTTAATGTTAGTTTGATTATGAGATAATTATGTTTTGATACAGCCTTAGGCCGGGGTTCACTCCCTGACCTGGCTGGTGTGACACCTGGGTCCTGGAAAGGATTAGGGTGTTACATTTAGTGGTATCGTGAGCTCTAAGCTAATCCTAGGTAACCTAGTTATGGTCAGAGCCTTAGGGTGGGAGTGTTGTGTCAGTAGAATAAAGTTTGATATTTGTTTTTAGAGAGTTTGAGAATACTACTGACACGCCCTCTTTTGCAGAATGGCACCTAAAAGAGCTGGAAGGCCACCTCGTATGCCGCGGGAGGAACCCGCACCAGCGTATGGACCGCCAGAACCAGTGGAGGTTCCGGAGTTTGAGGATGTCCCGGAACCCGAGGAGGTTCCGCGTAATCAAGGGAGACCAGTGTAAGGGTCCTAACTCCTTTCTGGCGCGCTCTGAGCCCTCAACAAGGAATGATCAAGGACCCGGATTTTATCCGGAATGTACTATGCCCCTGATTTCAAATGGAGCAGCCTATGGACCCTGATTCCAGCCGGAGTATCAGATGGGCCCGGATTTCAGCCGAATGCCTTATGGACCCGGATTCCAAATGAATGTATTACGGGCCCTGATACCAACCGAATGCTATATGGACCGGATTCCACCCGAACACAAAGATGGTTCGGGATATTATCCGGGAGCACAACCTGGACCCGATAACCAACCCGGAGCACAAGCAGGGCCAGCTCAGAACCCTGGTATGCAACAAATGTACGATCAGATGACCCAATCCTTCACAAGCGCTTCGGATATCAGCAGCCGAAGCCGAAGAAGCACGACCATGTGAATAAGGCTCGACAAATGGGAATCACACAATTCGAGGGTACTACAGACCCTACGGAAGCCGAAAATTGGATCACTCGACTGGAGCTTATATTTGAGGCTCTTATGTGCCCGGAGGAGGAAAAAGTAGCAACTGTCACTTTGTTGTTAGCCGAGAGAGCCTTGCAGTGGTGGCTCGCATACAAGCGACGTCGCCCGAACCAAGCTGTGTTCTCTTGGACCGAATTCAGGACGGCATTTGACAGGAAGTTCATGCCCCAAATATACCGTGACGCGAAGCACGAGGAGTTCCTTCGCCTGTTCCAAGGCAGTCTCTCTGTGGCCGATTATGAGGCCAAATTTACAGACCTTGGGAGATATGCACCGGACTATACCAATAGTGAACACCAGAAGTGTCGCAGATTTGAGCGAGGATCAAGGTGGATTTAAATTCGGAACATTGTCACGATGTCAGGATTCTCGGACTTCACAGAGCTGGTGGAGGCCTCGCTTAGAGTTGAATCAAGCATGGAGCAGCAGAAGCGACGTATAGAGAAGACGAAAAAGAGAAGTATGCCCGATACTCAGGCTGGCGGCAGTTATAGACCCACTAAGAAGAGTAACTCCAGCAGCAGTGGTGGCTCAACCTCAGGAGGGCAAGGTTCCTCACAAGGGAAGCCCAAGTGTAAAGTTTGCCAGAGAAATCATTTTGGCGTATGCCGTTTCGCCGCAACGACTGCCCCTGCAACCGTCACATGCTTTCATTGTCACGCCCCTGGCACTACGTAAGCCAATGCCCTTTATCGACACTGTGAGAGCCGAGTTCCCACAGCCGCCAGACCGGCTAAGCATAATCCCCACCAAATTTCCGTGGAGCCACTTATGGTGGGCGCATTGTGGATCATCCAAGGGAGGATCCCGAGGAGGCCGCGGAGGCCGAGGAGTTCAGCCTCAATTGATGGCCTGTGCCTTGCCATGACACACAGAGGTCATGGAACACCCCGACGTCATCTCAGGTATGATGCAAATCTTTGGCGTCGATGCATGTGTGTTAATTGATGCTGGCTCCTCTCACTCATACATAGCGACTGCTTTTACTCTACCTACACACATATATGCTACACAATTAGCTGTACCTATGGTTGTATCCTCCCCTATTGGGAGTTCTATGATTGTAAAAATAGTGTATGAGGGATGTGATCTGAGGGTAGATGGTCATCTATTGTCAGCTGATCTGATCCCTATGAGGATTACAGACTTTGACGCTATTTTAGGTATGGATTGGTTATGTATTCATCACGTGCCGTTGCCGAAAGTGTCATTCAAGACTGTGATGCTTCCAATCGACCCTGAGAAGAGAGGAGATTTATTTCTACGGAAGGCGAGCTCAGACAGAGGAAGCTTGCATGGCGAATCTGGAGGAAGCTGAAGCCCCCAAGAGAAGCATACCTGAAATACCTGTCGCATGTGAATACCCTGACGTATTTCCCGAAGAATTACCTGGGCTACCCCCTCATAGAGGTGTCGAATTTTCAATTGAATTATACCCAGGGACAACTCCAATCTCTAAAGCGCCATACAGGATGGCCCCAGTGGAACTGGAGGAGTTGAAGACTCAATTAGATGAGTTACAAGAAAAGGGGTTCATTAGACCTAGTGTCTCCCCTTGGGGTGCGCCTGTACTGTTTGTGAAGAAGAAAGACGGCTCCTTAAGGATGTGCGTTGACTACCGACAGCTGAATAAGGTCACCATTAGAAACCAATATCCCTTACCACGCATTGATGACCTTTTCGATCAACTACGAGGAGCGTGCGTCTTCTCAAAGATCGACTTGAAGTCGGGATATCATCAACTGTTGGTGAAGGAGGAGGATGTGCCAAAGACTGCGTTCCGGAGCCGATACGGACATTTCGAATTCTTAGTGATGCCTTTTGGCCTGATGAATGGACCAAATGGCGCTCATGGGTATGATGAATAGGATATTTACACCCTATCTAGACCAGTTCGTCGTGAGTCTTCATCGATGATATATTGGTGTACTCTGAGCGCTGAGGAGCACGCATACCATCCTCGAGAGGATTGGCCGCAAAACATTAAGAGAGCAACAACCGTATCGCCAACCTCAAGAAGTGTGATTTCCGGGTTGGGAGAAGTAAAGTTCTTGGGACACGCTTGTCTCGGGCGCGTGAATCTACGTGGACCCAGAGAAGATTGAAGCAGTAACAAACTGGCAAGCCCCAACTAATGCCAAGGAGATCAGGAGTTTCCTGGGGTTAGCCGGATACTACAGGCGATTCGTTGAAGGATTCTCTTCTATTGCTCACCAACGCACGGGTTACTACTTAAGAACGCCAAGTTCGAGTGGACGGAGGAATGTGAGCAAGGCTTCCAAGAATTGAAGAGCCGCCCCGCGCTCCGCCCTATCCTCACGCTACTCCATCAAGGGAGTAGGATACGAGATTTATAGTGATGCATCCTATCGGGGGTTGGGTTGTGTCTTGATGCAGCAGGGCAGAGTCATCGCCTACGCATCTAGACAACTTAAAACTCACGAGGTGAATTACCCCGTTCATGATTTAGAATTAGCGGCTGTGGTCTTTGCCTTGAAGATATGGCGACACTATTTATATGGTGAAGCCTGTAAAATCTTCACCGACCACAAAAGCTTAAAGTACCGATGAGTCAACGGAGTCGAATATGCGCCGTAGACGGTGGATCGATTCAATGGGCGATTACGACCGCATCTTCGAAAGTACCACCTGTGTAAGGCAAACGCCGCGGGCCGCAATTTATCGGGAAAGCGTGAAAAGCATGGCACGTTGGGGACCACCAACCTCGATTCAGCCTTCACGAAAGTTGAGATCTACCGGAGCTCGGGCCATGAGAGATGAGTTGGGGCCCTACTAGCAAATTTTCACATACCAACATTGATATCGTAAATCAAGGAAGCGCAATTACGGACTCCAAATTGATGAAGTTAGCTAGAAGGCTCCGTAAGAGGAGTCGCGGGCGACTCATTCCTTATCTCGCAGATGGAGCCATTATGGTGGGTGCACGGATCTATGTACCACGCAATGAGGCGCCTCAAGTTGCGTGCATCATGGAGGAGGCGATAGTTCATCCTACGCCATGCACCCCGGAAGTACCTAAGATGTACCTAATATCAAGCAAAACTACGCCCTGAGGAACATGAAGAAGGAAATTGCTGATTTTGTGGCTAAGTGTTCACTTGTCGCCAGATTAAGGCGTAACACAAGAAGCCACCGTGGTTGTTGGTACCCTTAGAGATTCCCGAGCTGAAGTGGGAAAGAATCGCTGATGGATTTCAAAGGGACTGATCTACCTCGCACTACCGTGGCAAAGATGCGATTTGGGTTGTTATCGCATGTGTTGACCAAGTCCGGCCACTTCATACCGATCAAGACTACATACTCGATGCATCGATTAGGACGGCTATAATGCGGAAACCGATCGTGAGATTGTATGGAGCGCCAAATTGTCCATCGATTCCATCGAGATCCAAGTTTACATCACATTTTTGGAAGAGTCTACACAAGGCCCTAGGGACGAAATTGAATTTTAGCATCTACATTTCCATCCTCCGACGGATGGACACCGAGAGGACGTATACAAATACTTGAAGATTTACTTAGGGCATGTGTCATGGAGTTGCCTCGAGTTGGGAGGATAACTTGGGGCTATTGGAGTTCAGCCTACAACAATAGTTACCAAGCTTAGTATCGGGATGCCACCATACCTAAGCTTCTCCTATACGGTAGAAGTTGCGTAACTCCTTTATGCCGGGATGAAGAAGGAGAAAGACAACTACTTGGCCCTCACTAGTGCAAATGCACTGCAATCGTGAAACTCATCAAGGAGAGATTGAGGAAAGCCCAGGACAGACAACGGGGTTATGCTAATAACCGCCGATGAGACTTGGAGTTCGATGTTGGAGATAGAGTGTACCTGAAGGTGTCTCCCTGGAAGGGCGTGATGAGATTTCAGAAACGCTGAAGCCGAGTCCATGATATATCTGGGCCTTACGAGATTCTCGACCGAGTAGGCCCGGCCGCCATCAATTTGCACTGCCTGAGGAGCTATCGAGGATTCATGATGTCTTTCATGTGTCGGTCTTGTGGAAGTGTCTCTCTGATCCGAATCAAGTACTGAAGGGACCGACCGTAGAATTGGCGCCCGATCTGACATATGTAGAGGGGCCAATACGAGTTCTCGACAGGAAGGAGCAAACACTAAGAAACAAGAGTATACCACTGGTGAAAATACTATGGAGTCATCACCAAGTGGAGGAGGCCACTTGGGAGCGAGAAGACCAAATGAGGGCTCAATACCCTCATCTGTTTTAGTGGAGCTATATTTGAAAATTTCGGGACGAAATTTTATAAGGGTGGGAGAAATGTAACGCCCTGAAAATTTCCATGAATTAATAAGTTATTTTCTGGAGAAAATCATGGGATTAACTAACCCGTAAATTAGATTAATTATTTGACAAACTAAATTAAGGAAAATCAAGAAAACTATGGAACTAAAGACCGAACTCGCAACCAATTGGGCCGAAAAGACCATATTTGGGCCAGGCCAGATTGGACAAGGAATAGTCGGTGATAGACTGGAGAGATTAATTGAGGTTGATTAATTAGAGGATTTAATAAGAGTTAATTAATCTCAATTAATTGGTCGGGAATACGGGACAAAAACACGAGTTCCGATAAAGTGTACCGACGGGTCAAAAGCCGAAAGACTGAAATCTCGATCGGGCGAGTAATTGCGACCCGTGGGGTTACAGTAGGATCTGTGACCACTGAAAGGACATAAGAATGAATAAAATAATGGAATAGTAAAATAACAATGAATAAATTAGTACCCTGACCCGTAAAATACGGATCTGGTCGGAGGTTTAATCAAGTCTCCCGTGTTCGAACAGTAAAAGATAAAATAAAAGAAAAAGAATCCAATTAAATACTAATACTTTAGATAAAGCTACTTTATGGGTTAAATAAGAGAAAGTGAGAGGGAGAGAAAGGCATTCATCTCTCCCCCTCCTTCCTCACGATCTCTCCAAATTTCGGTGGTGTCGCCGAGAACAAAAGCGCCGCTACGCTTCTTCCCATCTCCCTCTCTCGATCCTCGACCGGGCATGACCACCAAATTTCCAAGTCTTTCCCCTCACCACCTTGTGCAACCCGCTACATCGATCGTATCACGCTGCAGGTACTCCCAGGCTGCTTTTCCTACGACGCCGAAGCTCCACCACTCACCACGCCTTCCCTCAAGGCTGCCGCCGCCTGAAGGCCTACCAAAGTCAAGCGACATCGCCACACTGACCACCCACACGCCAAGACAAGACAGACTAGCGCCACCACCACTGAAGCCGAAGTTTCACGCCTTGCACCAAATTCCCCACGACCGCACCTCCCTTCGATCAAATCGATACCCGGGCAGCCTCTTGCCGTAAGTCCTTATACAAGGCCGCTAACGCCGCTGCAAATAAGTAGCTCACGCACACGCCACGCCGCTGCCCTTTATTTTCCTCCGATCTGAGAGTTACGCCACCCTTTCTTTCCGATCTAGTTCAGTAAGTACTAAAGTGCTTGTGTATAAGTTTTGAAAGAAGGATCTTGGACTATGGATGAGATGGTTGTGAGATTAATCGGCTTGAGTCTTCTTTAGGTGGTCGACGAGGATCGGAGGCGAACCCAAAGCTATTGAGCCGCGAAGCATTAACTGGTGATTAATATTTATGAATGTGATTGAATCTAGATTAAGTGCAGGGAAGTGGGGTTGTATATCCCCAATTTAGTTGTTCAATCATGTGATTAATTATAGAGTATTATGTGTATGTTTGTACTAATTTCGAGTCTCTAAAATGTGAGGAGACTCTCACAAATTTTTGCTTACTCTCCTTGATCAATAATTCGTGAGTTAGTATTGCGATTATCATGACCATATGAGCATGCTAGAGACTACTAAACAAAGTTAATGGTGAAGTTAGTAAGACTCGGGCTTAGGCATTAACCGTATTATTTATACTCCTTGTTAAATGTGTGGACGCATGTTAACTAGAAACATGCTTAATTAGGGTTAAAGAACTTATTGTAATTGCTCGAGCTTAAATATGAAATACATGTTAAGAATACGGATCTCAGATTCCTAAATATTCGTGATTTGATCTCTAGGACAAGAAAGGGCAAAGGTCGTCGCCGCCAAGAGCCCACCAATCCTAGAGATCTACTACATCGAGGTGAGGGAACACAATCGTACATTTACCGTGATTCTCTCATATTTTGTAATGTATTGTCTTCTTGAGAATGCATGATATGAGTTGATTAATTTTCATAAATACCGTAAGCTTTCTAGCATGAAAAGTAGAGATCATGTATAGTATTTTCGTGAATTTCATTTATGGACTACTATAAATCTCCTTTCTAAGCATGAAAGTAGAGATTATATTATATATAGACATGTTAGTGCACTACACCATACTCACATACACGCCAAGGCCAGAGGTGGCTCTATGACAGAGCTGCATAGTACTATACTAGGTAGGAAGGGGTGATTTCTATAACTCGCTTTTACTAGCCACACTATCTCTGCTTTCAAACCATTCTGATTTCCCGTAAATAAAACCCCTTTCCGCACTCTTCGAAAGTGCTTAAAGTATAATTTGATATATATTTATAGCTCACGGCCGTTGAGTTGGTCCGACCGAGAGCTATCGAAAGTGTTGAGTTGGTCCACCTGCTTTCACCGGGTTCCTACTGTATGAAAGTAGGGGTGTAGAGTCATTAACATGTATGTTGATGAGGAATTGATTCCATGGTTTGTCACCTCCACGGCTGTTGAGTTGGTCCAACCAGAAGCGCTACCGGGCTTTGAGTTGGTCACCTGTGACATACGTGGAAATCACCTCTTATAGATTGACATTAATAAGGATGATGACAAGGATTTGATGCCATAGGGTGTCACCACCACGGTTGTTGAGTTGGTCCAACTGTGGAGGCTACTGGCTTGAGTTGGTCAGCCAGGACACATGTGGAAATCATTTCCTGACCTAACGATCAAAGATTTAATAAATATATGAAAGTATGTCATATGACTTCACTAAATAATTCCATGAGATATATTATGATCAGCATGTTATGGTCTTTTCATGATTTAAACATCGTTATTTCTTGTGTTTCTCTTTCGATATTTCATTACTTGGTATAAAAGACTTACAGCGCTGTAACCCTCGACAAGAGTGTTGTAATTCCTCACCGAGCTCCCTCAGCAGCTCACCTTTTGTTGCTCTCTTTTGCAGGTAGTAAGTAGGGTCATGGCCCTGCTTAGAGTAAAGTTAGGTTGGATCCCCTTAGGCTGGCTCTGACCACCTGGCCCGTGACTGTTATTTGAGTTTATGATGTTTTATTTGGGGAGTCTGTGAACTCTCATCTAGACTTGTGTGAGGATTTAAAACATGTTGGGTTGTAATAATGTTGTACTCAAGTTTATATTTCCTTAATGTTAGTTTGATTATGAGATAATTATGTTTTGATACAGCCTTAGGCCGGGGTTCACCCCCTGACCTGGCTGGTGTGACACCTGGGTCCTGGAAAGGATTAGTGTGTTACAAATAATATTTCTATCAATATTTCATTTCTATTTCTGTAATATTTTTGTTTTCCACATGCTTTCAGAAACAAGATTTCAAATCCCGAACATAATCAATAAAGGCATACTGTAATGCTCAAAGTACTTCATGAAGAATAGTAATCTCAATTCATGAATTCTCAAAGAAACATGTATGATAAAAATATGGAAGAAATACGGTAAATTTCCAGTTGTGTTCCCTCACCTTAGTCTGAGAAGTTCCTAAGGCTGGCTAGGTCCTTTAACAGCAACGGCCTTGCCTTTGCCTTTTCCTTGTCCTTGAAATGAAAATACGGACTTTTTCAGGAATACGAAAACCGTATTCTTAAAGCATACTCTAATCTAACTCATTAGAGCACGATAAATACATCAATTGAATAGAGCATGATTTCTCTTAACATGACTTCATATTCTAAAGCATGAAAATATGAAATTACTAAACTCCATAACTTAGCTTTTCTTCAACTTATCCTCAATTAAAGAGTCCCTAACATGCTCTTAATCAATACTTAACTATTCTACTTAATAATGGGGCATTAACCATATATATTTGACAAAATTTTGACAGAGTCCCCTTTGTTTTTAGGGCTCCGCAATTATACAAACATTCATACCACAACTAGGGATTTCATTTCTACATATCATATTTCATCCACAAACAATCTCTACAAACATACATCATTTTCATTGAGTTAATTAGCCCAATTCTCCACCATGTCCATGGTCTACCCCAATCATTCATTCATGAATCAAACATCCACATCAACCCTTAAATTTAACCAACCTTACTGTCCGAGAGCCTAGTTGCTCACCTGAGTCGGAGGAGAGGAAACCGGTGCACAATCCTCGCCGGGAAAAAAACTGGTTGGCTGTCGGTGTACTACAAATCAGGGAGAGAAAGAAGGGTGCGGTCTCGCTGGCAACCTCCACCTCTCGCCAAATCTGAGGACGAGATAACCTATGCCAGTCCGCCTCGGGCGGTGGCAAATACCGTGGAACGCGGCGGCGTGGACGGACAAAGACACGCTGGGTAATGCAACGCTACGGATAAGCGCCGGACGGGCGTCAGACGGGGGTATCGCATGATTGGTCGGGCTCGCCAAATGCAGGTGAGGCTTAAGGTCATGAGATCTAGCCGCCGACGTGGGTAGCTCCAAACGGCCGCAGTTTAGCGAGGAGATGAAGGAGAGATCGTGAGGGAGAGAGATGAGAACCTCTCTCTTTCTCTCTCACTTTCTCTTATAGAGGAAAGTAGAATCACTTTAATAAGGTAGTAATATTTTAATTGAATTATGATATGTCTTTCTCACTGTATGAACACGGGCGAAGAATCAAAGTCCCGACCATATCCGCTTATCAAGGATCAACATGATTAATTTAATATTTTATTCGTTTATTAATTTATTCATTCTTTACATATTCTCAGTAGGTCACGAACTCTACTATAACTACACGGGTCACATTTATATGCCCGACCGAGATCCATGCTTTGCTAGTTGTACTTTATCGAGACTCACATTTTTGTCCCGTATCTCCAACTAAATAATTGAAATTAATTAACACTTACTAATTCTTCCAATTAATAGACCGGGATTAATCTCTTCAGTCTATCTCCAATTATTTCATGTCTACTTGGCCTGGCCCAGTGCAGCCTGCTCTAGCCCAAATTGTAACATCCCGGTTTTTTTTTCACCAGTTACTATCGTAAAATAATAAATAATTACCAGGGGGTAATATAATATTGGAGATGGGGTTTTATGGAGTGAACTAATAAACTAAATAAGGGAGGTTTATTACCTTGAACGTTAGCTTAAAACAAAATGAAAGATTAAAGAGAGTTTGGAAATATTACGTTAATATGTGACAAATGAATAAATTAAAATGAATGGGCTCAATGGTTACTGTCACACTAGTGGGCCGGGCTCAAGTGAGAGGCTGGGTATTGAAAAGAAGATGAGAGTGCTGGTTTGAAACAGGGGATTGGGGCTCATGCGTTTCTCTCTTCTCCCGGCAAGCAGGAGGTGGCGATATGAGGCTGTAAGATGGCTGAACGTGAGAGAAGCTGGAGGTGGCGCTTTGCATGTCGGGGGTGGCTCGAGCAGGAGCTGTTAGTATGCATGCTAAGAAGGACGCTGCGGTCGCTTACAGCGCCCCCAAAGGCTCAGTGCATTCTTAGTGCGCCAAAGGGGAAAAGGAGAGACAGAGGGGAGAAAGCCGAAGAAGATCGCTTGTATTAGTGAGGACTGAACGAACAGCACCGCCTGCTTGAACCCTTGCCTCACCTCGGGCCCCTCGCAAAGACCGGCCAGCCCGCAATGGGTCCCCTGCTTTCCTCGTGTTCGCCGCCAACTTCGGTGCAAGGTCCTGCAGCGTTTCCAACCAACATTTGCACCATCTCCTGCAAGGTTCCAGTCATGTTGGTCAGTCCTCACACTTAGTTCAAGAGGAGAAGAAGCTTTGTCAGGAAAAGAGAAGAGCAAGATGGGATCTTCAGGAGGGCCGAGTCTGACTTGATTTGCGTAGGATTACAGGTGAGTGGACCTACTGGACATCCCCGTATTTTTATCGAGATTTATCGTGTTTTCAGTTGATATTCATCTGCTATGATTTATTCTTGGCTTGAGAATGATTTCGATTATTTACAGCTATTGTAGATTGTTGCTTTCTGCATATGATTAGATGTAGATCATGAGACAGAGATATGATATGGGCACTCGATGTTTGGATCCTGTTAGATGGTCCTTGCTCTGCAGAGCGTGATACCGAGTAGGGGAAGGGTTTTCTTCCTTTCAAAGGATTTTCTTTTGCTTTATTGAAAACCTTTCTTTTCAAATGAATTTATCTTCAAAACCCCTTCCCAACTCTTTAGAGTGCTCTTGCATCAATGAAAGTGAAGACCTTACGGGGAAACCTCACGGCTTCACATATATGCTTAGACTGGGATACCTCATGGCATTATCTCGAGATCTTAGCAAGTGATCATGCAAATGATGCATTCTTTTTCGATAGACTGACTTATCTAGACATCTCATAGAGACATAGACGGGCATGTTAGCGATCATGACTTTTCGGGTTTTCTCGGACATTGCATTAGATGATCTTCCTGACTGAGAAGATAATGCATAGACGTTCATAATTTACTGTCTTTCTACATGTATATGAGCACAGTTATTTTCCATATACATAGATACATATTTTCGGATGCACAGGTCTATTTGACCCGACAGTAGGGGTCACATTTCACTGAGCTCTGTAGCTCAGTCCCTTTTTCTCACCCACCTTGTGCAGGTAGCGCATGTAAGTTCGGTAGAAGTTAGACTTCGGTGAGGTGTGATGACTTAGTTGGCTCAAGGCCCCATAGTCATTTATTTTGTTGCTGCATCTGTGAAATACATTTATTTACTTTTGGAGACTAGACCTGCATGTATAGTCCGTGGAGTATCAGATAGATCGATATAACTCTTCTTTTGGATGAGTTCCGATTTATTATGATTTATTCTACCGCCTCCAGCTTATTCCAAGCAGATTTTTGTTTCAGCTTTGGATGACCTTGGGCCTCGTGGTACTCACACAGGGTCGGCCGGTGTGACACGTCCCTATTGGGATTAGGGTGTTACACAAATTGTTGCGAGACTGGACTTTAGATTCATTAATTCTCTATTTTCCCTTTAATTGGGTTTACAAGTAGTTAATTTCTTTCATGTGCTAATTAATCTCAACAATTATTTCCAGAAATTGATTTATTTATTCATAAAAATTCCAGGGCGTTACATTTTGTGTCACGACTAAGTTTTGGATGACCACTTCCTTTTGCTTTTTGAGTGACTTGTAGCAAATTACGGGTCGTGGCAAGGTCCGTATCGACTACACCTTTCTTATTCAAGACAAGTGCCACTTTAGTGCGTAACTCGTCGGGTAGCCGACGCGAGGCCTCGCAATCTGCCCTCCAATAATCCCGCTCCTGCTCAACACCTGTTAAGGCCGCTTGAAGCTTCTATCCTGACCTCTTCAAATCAACGACCTTAAACTCCAGCTTCCCTAATAGCTCACCCACAAGATTCCCCTCTTCCGCCTTGCTACGAAGCCGCCTGGCGGTATGATCTAAGAAATAGCCAAACTGAGACAAGGCATGACATAAAGACAATAAATACCCAAACAACCTGTCACAAAGATGGTAGAGAAGGCTATACCGTCGGATTAAGTGAGGAAAGGTGATCGGCCAATAATCTATCAGGTAAACTCAATAACTTGCCCTCGATGGTCAGGGAGCGAATAACCTCCAATGCTGCAGTAGCGGAAGCAACATTGGGTGGAAGATCCCAGCTGCGATTCCGCAAGAGGGCCTCTCCCGCTTTGGCCGAAGGGGCCCCTCCGTCTTGGGAGGTCCCCGCCCCTTTATCTCGAGGGGCACCGGCCCTACCTCTCCTAATTAAAGGGTTAGTGACCCTGACTCCCTTTGGCGGTTTGCTCACACATACTATCCGAGCAACGACTCCTCTTAGAGTTGGCTCAGGAGCACGGACCTCCGAAGCCTGTGATGCCAGATGAGAAGAACTTATTAGCACAACATCGTCCTCCTCTTCAGTAACCTCGACTTCTACGTCTTAGGGACGATGATGATGCAGTTCTAGGCTGGGGACCTCCTCCTCTGTCTTAGAATCGTTCCTCGGAAGCTCGAATCAACCCTCCCGAGTCCTTTTCCTCAATTGACTCAACTCACCGGCGAAACTCTTTTCCCCTTCAGGAGGATTAACAGGAGCGGGGAGGGTCACAGCAAGGAGAGAACCCACCAGCTCATTGAGATTCATACGGGGACCAACAAACAACATATCGTTAGCACACAATCTCTCCTCATCCCGGCCATGCCACAATCCCTAACAATGCAACAAAATGTATCCTAACACTTGCTAGGAAAAGGCCGTGGGCCTAAAGGTTCCTCGGGGTGATTAGTCGGTCTAAAGGGATTTGGGGAAGGCTTTGGAGAATTACTAGCTGAGCCCTCTCTCCAGCCGACTCCCCGGTTTCACTGGCTGGGCTAGTCTTGGGAAGACCAGAGCGGGTTGGGACCCTCCAAGCTAGGCGATAAGAGGTAAAAAAGAACTTGTCCGTCCATTCGTGGTTGGAGGACAAATCGAGACCCAAGAACCCCAAGGAGGACTTCCCGACCTGAGCACAAAAACAATACCAACCAAGGGACGGGTGGACTTTAGGGAAAACAGAAGATGGAGCCTGTGTACGGTCGGTTTATACCCGAGATGCTCGAAGATCATGACAAACCCACACAAAACTCTCCAAGAGTTGGGGGCTTACTGAGTAGGGGACAGCTTATGATAATAGATGATCGCTCGAAATATGGTAGAAAAGGGAAGACGGAAGCCGGCAGCTAGGGCATCAATATAAATCACGATCTCACCCTCTGGGGGATTGTTTGCTCTCTCTTGGGGCTTGGGAATTCTACAAGAAAAAAGGAGGAGAAGTGACACTCAACTTATGAACCGACTGCTCAAACTGGACGGGTAAAACAGAGCTACCAATTGAGCCAATACTCACCCTTCAGGCCTTCAGGCAAAAAGGGGGAAGACCCAGTCATAATCCCCCTCCTCCTATCAACTAAAGAAGATCATGCCATTACCTTTAAATAAGATAGAGGATGGACAAGAAGATCAAAATAAGAAGATCAAGAGAACTATTCACGAATGATAAAGTAGAGTGATAGGGAAGGAACTCCCACACTTATATAATAAATCCAAGGTCTGTGTCAATTACTAGGATCAACCCCTGCGTTTCACATCAATGGTTGGGAAGCACTTAGGCAGATGTGCTTGAAGGAAGATAACTCGTGGCCAATCAGGAAAACCCCATCATTACCTCGATAATCACGTCGCTACAAGTGAAAGGCTTCGGAAAACAAAAAGGATGCGACTCCCCGTAAGGGTTGCACAGTGCCCATAATGGGCCCACACCTTAATTCTCATCATCAACGACACACAGTAAAACACCCCGCATTCCCCACGACCAGGTCCATCGATCAGTTACTCGAAAGGATCCTATCCCCCATACCTCCAATCATTCATGATAGACCCTTGAGACGCGGCCAAAGCCTTGTCCTCTGTTAGTGTATCCCGCGCCGCCTCAGCATCACATTTTGGCCAAGTAAGCAATTTCAGCGAGCTTGACCCAGCCCGAGGTTATGAAGACCTCGGGATCTCGAGGAGGGGTGGACTAGTAATACACCCAGATCTCGCTATCCACGTGTCAGCCCCCAACACACCTCATTAATGTGGCATGACTCTCAAGAGAAGCCGCCATGCTGCCCCTTCTCCAACGCTACACTCAAAGGATGAATGGAGAAAACATGCCATCTGTCATCATAACCGACAAGACATGGGCCCGAATCCCAAAAAGCTCTAAAAGTATAAAGGGAAAGGAGGCCTCAAGGAAGCGCCAGGTGAATTATACTCTCTTGAGATCTCAGAAAAGACTCACCACTCCACCACCCTCTCCGGTGACTACATGACTAACTTGACCGTCAAGGTGTTTGGGCATCGAGCCCCTCCTCCTTCATCGGTATTTGCCCTTGTCGCCTTTTCTCAGGTGAACTTGAAGAGAGAACGCCTTCTACATCGTCTACGAACGAAGGAGACATCATTAGTTAGCTAGAGTTGGGGTCAACCCCAAGAAGACCTTGAGGAGAACCAGTTTTCCGGTTAACCAAATCTAATAAATATAATAAATATAGTAATAAATTAAATAAATATAATAAATTTATTAAATATAATTAATAATTTGATAAATATAATAAATAAAATTAATAAAATTAATAATTAATAAATATAATAATTTTAATAAATATAGTAATAAATTCATTTAATACAGTATTTCTACTTATATCTAACCAAACACTAGGTTTCACTGCACTATTTTTTAAAATCCATATATTTTTAGTTACATTATAATTAGAAATACAATCAGATTTACAGCTATATTAAAACCAAACGCCTAACGTGATCTAGGGTCATCCAAACCGATCAAGCCGCTCGTGTGTAGCTCGAGATCTAAGTTAGTAAAAGCTCGAACTTCGCCTCGGGATTTCGAAGTTTTAGTCGAAATGCAGCTTGAGCTTCCAATTTCGAAATAGCTCAAATTTGAAAGTTCAAAATTTAATATTAATATATTAATATATAATATAAATATTAATAAAAAAAATTTAATTAAAAATTAATAAAAATTAATAAATATTATAATATATGAATAAAATATTTAAACCAAACCAAACCAAGGATAATATATGAATAAATATTAATAAATATTATAATAGTATTACTAAATTTTAAATATTTTATTCATATGAAAAAGATAGTATTATAATATTTTATTCATATATTATAATATTTATTAATACTACGAGGCTTATCCTTTTCTTTTTCATTACCAGCTTCTAATTGTTTAAGTAATTTTTGGGTGTCTTCCCAATCCATTTTATCTGGTGGTTGGCTGAAGTCATCAAATTTTGGATAATAGGGATCTAAAGACTATAGGATTGAGCTAAATTCGACTTCTTTTTCTTTTTGCAAAGTAGTATTTATCATTTGTTGTAACATCTGTTTTATCTTTTTATTGTCTCCTATCTTTTCTTTATCCTTATCTGTTTGGATTTTTGGGAAAGCCACACCCGTCACAGGATTTGAGGAGTCTTTACAAGCCACCTGTTGAGCTGGACTAGCCAATGATATTATGGTTTCATTGGTAACCCTTGGTTGTATTTTTAGCAAATACTCAGCCATAAACGAACTTGATTTGCCTTTACCGACTGTCGTTTGAGTTGGGCCTCATTACTGGCCTGCTGGGCTGTCTGAAGCTGTTGTTGCAGAAGAATATTTTTGTGTAGTAATACTTATTTTTCTCTCTCAAGGGTAGATATAATGGTTGTATTCCTTTTTATCATTACTTGGAAATTATCACAATTTGAGCAAAACTCCGCCTATGCGAGCATAGCCGGTCCCAAGCCCGGATAAAGGAGGAGGGTTGCGGTAGGTTGACAGCCAGCGTAAAACTTCGTCACTCTTATGATATGGATTCTCTAATATATACCGTTGGGACGTGCTCACCTAGGCACGCGCTACATCGGCACCCGGATGTAGTGTTAAATGAGCAAGGGGTTTCATCACATCGCCGCCCGGGTGTGATGGAGTATAGGCAAGGGTTCCCACATCATGGACGGGTGTGGGTAAAAAAGTTAGTCCCTCCACATCGGCGCCGGATGTGGTGTTAAATGAGCAAGGGTTCTCACATCTAAGTGGACGGGTGCGGGTAAAGAAGTTAGTCCATGAGAGTAGGATTAGGATTGGTAGTTGGAATATAGGATCTTTGACAGAAAAATCTTTGGAGTTAGTTGACACTCTAAAAAGGAGGAGAATAGATATAGTATGTTTGCAAGAGACTAGGTGGATAAGAAACAAGGCTAGAGAGATTGGTAACACAGGTTATAAATTATGGTATTGTGGAGGGGATAAACATAGAAATGGTGTGGGTATAATTGTGGAACCAAAAATAAGGACAAAGTGGTTGAAGTGAAAAGGGTAGGAGACAGGATTATACATTTGAAGCTAGTGTTGGGAAAAGAAATAATTAACATAGTGAGTGTGTATGCCCCTCAAGTAGGCTTTGGAGAAGAAGATAAGGTCAAGTTTTGGGAAGATTTGGATATGGTAGTTCTAGGGATTCCACATGAACAAGAGCTTTTTATTGGGGGTGATCTTAATGGACATGTAGGTAGATTTAGTGATAGCTATGAGCAAGTGCATGGAGGTTATGGATATGGCAACAGGAATGAGGAAGGAAAATCTATATTAGATTTTGCTTTGGCTCATGATTTGGTGTTGACCAACACTTGCTTTGAGAAAAGAGAATCACACTTGATTACCTTTAAGAATGGGGGTATTTGTAGCCAAATTGACTTTCTTGTTACAAGAAGAAGGGATAAATCTATTTGTAAAGATTGCAAGGTTATACCTGGGGAAGCATTAACCACACAACATAGGTTGGTGGTGTTGGATGTGAAGAAAAATGGCATATTAAAAACAGAAAGGATGGTTAAGCAAAGTAGGATTAGATGGTGGGCATTAAAAGGAACCAACCAATTAGCATTTAAGGATAAAATATGGGAAGAAAGAGGCGCAAATGTGAAAGATGATGCAAACACCTTATGGAAGGAGATGTCGAATCGTATTGAGAAAATAGGAAGTGAGCTCCTAGGGGTCTCTAAGGGACTGGGACCTCGACCATAGGAATCATGGTGGTGGAATGAAGAGGTTCAAAAGGCTATTAAAGAGAAAAGATATTGGTATAAGAAATTACCCACAACTGAGGATGGAGAAATCTTTGAAAAGTATAAAAAGGCAAAAAAGGAGGCCAAGAAAGCGGTTAGCGAGGCCCGAGGTAAATCCCTAGCTGACTTATACCAAAAGTTAGGGACACGAGAAGGGGAAAAGGAAGTATACAAGATTGCAAGGCTAAGATATAAAAAATGGAAAGACTTGAACCAAATCAAGTGTATTAAGGATGAATCTCAAATGTGTCTCTTGGACAAAAGAGATAAGGAAATCAAGGAGAGATGGAGAAACTACTTTGAGCGGTTGTTCAATGCAAGTCATGAGGATAACTTTACGGATTTTATGCATCAACGATAGAAAGGAACTTTAGCTATACACGCCGATCGTGCCTAGCTAAGTCAAGGAGGTAATCGGAAAAATGAAGGTCGGAAAAGCTTGTAGCCCGGATGGTATCCCGATTGAAGTTTGCAAGTGCCTTGGAGAAGTAGGGGTAGAGTAGTTAACCAAACTCTTCAACTCTATCCTAAAAGGGGAAAATGCAGTAATTTACTAGAGAAAGAGCATTTTGGTTCCTATTTATAAGAATAAGGAGATATTCAAAATTACACCAACTACCGTGGTATTAAGTTAATGAGTCATACGATGAAACTCTGGGAGAGGGTAATAGAGCATCGACTCAAGTATATCACGAAGGTGTCAGAGAACCAATTTGGTTTAATTTATGCCAGGTAGATCCACAACAGAAGCCACTTTCCTATTAAGAAACTTGATGGAGATCTACAGAGAAAAGAAGAAGGATCTCCATATGGTTTTTATTGACATGGAGAAAGCATATGATAGGGTACCAAGACAAGTCCTTTGGTCGGTATTGGAGAGGAAAAACTTTCATGTAAAATATATAAATATTATTAAGGATATGTATGAGGGAGCGGTTACAAGTGTGAGAACAGTAGGAGGCGATACGGAGGAGTTTCCTATAACACTACATCAGGGATCAGCCTTAAGCCCATACTTGTTTACCCTAGTAATGGATGAATTAACTAGTTGTATCCAAGATGGCATCCCATGGTGTATGTTGTTTGCAGATGATGTTGTCCTAGTGGATGAGACTAGAGATGGAGTAAATCAAAAGCTAGAATTATGGAGAAACACTTTAGAAAGTAAAGGCTTTAGGTTAAGTAGAAGTAAAATAGAAAATATGCACTGTAATTTTAGTCATGAAGGAGAAGTGAAACTAGGGGGGTGGTAGTGGCTAAGGTTAACCATTTTAGGTATTTAGGTTCCATTTTCCAGGATGATGGGATGATAGATGAAGATGTAACCCATAGAATCAAAGCTAGATGGTTGAACTGAGAAGTTACTGCAGGGTGTTATGTGATAAAAAGATACCTAACAAAATAAAGGAAAAATTTTATAGGACGACAGTTAGACCGGCCATGATATACGGGAGCGAGTGTTGGGCAACTAAAGTTCAACATATGCATAAGATGAATGTGGTCAAAATGAGGATGTTAAGATGGATAAGTGGTCATACAAGATTGGACAAGATGAGAAATGAACACATCCGACAGAAGGTGCATGTTGCACCAATTGAAGATAAAATACGAGAAGGGCGTTTAAGATGGTTTGGGACATCGTGACGCGGAGACCCCTGTGTGCTCAGCTGAAAATGTGATAGTTTAGTTGTAGAAGGTAAGAAGAGGGGTAGAGGTAGGCCTAGGATTACGTGGAGAGAGGTGGTGTCTAAGAACCTACGTATGTTAGATATTGAGCCGGATCTTGCTTTTGACAGAGCGACATGGAGACAAAAAATTCATATAGCCGACCCCGCCTAGTATAGGATTACCGATAAGTCGGCTAAAAGGTTTTCCTTCATTAGCTTAGCTTTGTTTGTAGGGATACTGTTCTGCTTCTAACATCCCAATCTCTCATAGAATTATTTGTTGTTATTATTATTTATCTATGTATTTTTATTTTTAATTTTATTGCATTTTATTTCAGTTTATTTTATTTTATTTTTATTTCATATTTGAGAGCGACATGAAGACAGAGAATCCAAATAGCCGACCCCATCTAGTATGGGATTAAGGCTTAGTTGTTGTTGTTGTCGTTATCACGATTTGAGCAAAACAAAATCTTATCGGACGGATCTTGAACAATAACAGATGTTTTTGGTATAGAAACTTGATTTGGAAGAGTTTTAAGAGAAGTAGAAATGTAATAAGTCGGCCTAATATGTTTTTGTGCAAAATTAAATGCTTCGAAATATAATTAAAACCTTTAAAAAGCGGGCAATCATAGTTTGTAATACTTTCTAAAACTTTATTCCAATATCCGAAAACACCGCGAGTTCTTCCTTGTACTACAGTATAAAACTTAAAATTATTTCATATGCTATGAAAATATTTTGATAAAGCATTTAAACAGGCTAGAAAATACAGTTGATCTGTAGAAATGGTATTTCGTGAAATTCATAAGTTATCTAATAAGCATTGTTGCTCTTTTGATACTTCTATATGAGATAATGGTTTAAAAGATATATTACTCTTCTGATATACTATTAGTCTAGTATTACTGAAACTTAATTGTTCTTGCAAGAGAGAAGCGGACAATCTTTTGAGCTGAGGTCTAGAAGATGATGCTGCGTTATTAGGTGTGATTGGTTGCATCTGTCAAAAGATTTCACAGTAGAGTCAATCAATGCTCGACTAAGTAAATCTGCTAAACTATTATCTACTCCTTTTATATGCTCAAAATGTATGTTATAACCATTACCAATAATTCTATCTATAAAATTTAGCCATCTTCGTTTACTACTCCATTTATCATTCATTTTATTATAAAATCTTACAATTGCCTCACAATCGGTACTGATTGTAAATTCTTTTTTAGATAAAATATGAATTCTGAAGGCATCTAAAGTGTAATTAATAGCTAATAATTCAGCATCTACGCTACTGATATTCCCTTTTCTTTATATTTTCCATTAACATATCCACATATTTTTTTCGTCTATTTTATTTTTATATTTATCTGCTTTTGCTATACGAACTGCTCCCCATCTGATATTTGAACCATCAGATTGTATTATGATGGGGGTAAAAGTGGAAAGACACGTGGCGCACATCAACAGCAGCCAAGTGTCCCGATACTAAAGCGACGCACCCCCGCAAGACGGTCTAGCACTGGAACAAACACTCATCAAGCATCAGCCCCATGGGACCGCTCTCGAGGCTTAATTCGCATATGACTCACCGTCTAACGTGATTCGATCCGGCCCAACCCGACTCACCGGTTTAACGCATCTAATCGGTCCGCCGTGACTCATCAGTTTTGCATGGCTCATCAGGTGCAGATTTCTCTCCCCCTTTTCATGGGAACGATCGCGAAAGACTTGGGAGGCAGATAACTAAGCACGCAGTTAACGTGCACGTGCCTTGAGTGATGGCTTGCGCCCCAAGAAATCCTGGCCTATATAAAGGAGCTGCTACAGTGAGACAAGGGGAAGCACACCAAAAAAAACCCTAAAAGATATTCATGGAAAAGGGAGCTGCCACCTGCAAGAAGAAGCAAGACATAGGTCATCATCCCCAATCTCACCTCCATCTGAAGGTTAATGTATTCATCCCCCCTTAAATGCCTCAAAGGGCCCCTTATAAACATTGAATGATAGTGCATTTCCTTTCCCCATGGTTTTTTCCCCATTAATTAGGGGTTTTTCCACATTAAATTTGTCTCTCCTTGTGATTGCTTGCTTGAACTTCGTCTTCTTCATACTGTTCAAGGGTCCCAACCTTAAAAAAATTCAACCGTTGGTGCGAGATCGGTTCTCAATCCCGAGGCAAACCGATTTCAACGTCAACATATTATAATATAATCTGTATCTAATGGTAAATTTAAGGGAGGTAGGTTTTTGACTAATGCTTTTATTTTTCTACCAATTTTCTATCTTCAATATTAAATGATTTTTGACCTTTTTGAGAAGTTTTTGCATATAAAGGTCCAGCTATTCTTCCTAGGTTCTTAATAAATCCTCTTGCATAATTTAATAAACCTAGAAAAGATTGTAATTTTTTCGTTTCTTGCAAATCATCTATTGGCATATCTAAAATTTTTGTAGTTATATGTTCTTGTAATTTAATGGTGTCATTTCCAATTTCTAGGCCCAAAAATTTTGTATGGGTCTTAAAAAGTTCCATTTTCTTTTTACTAATTATTAATCCATGTTTCATAAATTCTACAAATACTAACTGTAAATGCCCAATATGTTCTTCTATTGATTTACTAAATACTAAAATATCATCTATATAAATTAATACAAATGTATCATATTTCTTAAAAATTTCATCCATTTTTCCTTGAAATACCGCTGGGGCATTTTTTAAACCAAAAGGCATTACTAACCATTCAAAATGTCCTTCAGGACATGTAAATGTTGTCCATTCTATGCTTTCTGGATGCATTTTAACTTGCCAGAATCCAGATTTGCAATCAAATTTACTAAAAATCTTTTTATTCTGAATAGTATTAATTAATTGTCCTTTGTTTGGAATATCATAACTATCTTCTTTAGTATTATCCTTTAATCTTTTATAATTTATTACCATTCTGGATTTTCCTCTAACAATTTTTGCATGATTTTTTAACAATAAAAGCAGTTGATCTATGAGGGGATACAGATTTTCATATTAATTGTAGTTTTAATAAGTCTTCTATATGTATTTTAAAATCCTCTCTATCACATTTGAATACTCAATTTTTGCTGTTTTTATAATATATTCTGGATTTAGTATGTCTAGCTTACAATAAATTTTATTATTTTCCCAATATTTTAGTGGATTCTCACCTATTATTTCTAATTGATCTAATTTACAAATTAAATTGTTATTTTTTAATATTATTAATTCGGCATAAAATTTATGAATATTTACAAAAGATATTTCAAAATCTATATTTTCATTGTTAGAATCTAAATAATCTTCACCGTTAAAGTTTAACTTTGCTTCTAAATTATCCATATTTTCATTATTAACATGTTCTAAAGTTTTGCACTCATGATTAATGTTTTCCAAAGTCTTACACTATCCTTTTATTAGACATTTGCATTTATTTAGATTGTCTTTGTCATTGTCTTTTTTGGTTTTAAAGGTTCCACCAGGCTTCGGCGCGAACTTTGACGAAGTAGAAAGAACCGAACAAGAAACAGTAGTGGGACTAAACTGAATAAAGTCTTTAGTAAGAGTTAACTGTCCATTAAGTACAAAAATAAATTCTAATCCAAGAATAAAATGAACTTGTAAGTTTAAACTTCGAACCCATGTTTGGGGTAAAGGCATATACTATGAGAATGTATTACAAGTTGTATATAAACTAATTAATGTTTGGACAATATATTCAGAATATCTATTAAAAGTACCATCCATTTGTTGACCATATGTAACTTTGTTTGTTTGTTGTATATATTTTTCAGGAATAATATCACGATTGAGTATGCATTTGGCACTACCAGTGTCTAATAAAGCAACTAAATGAATATCATACTTATTATGAAGAAATAGTTTGACTGGAATTGTTAAGCTAGAGATTTGATTTATATTACAGATTAGATCGTCTTGTATATAGGTGGTATTAGAGGAAGATGGGTTTGAGGGTCCAGGTTCTCGAAGTGGCAGTCATAATTTTAATAGTTTTATTTCATTTTTGAGAACATTTATTTCTTTTTCTAAAAGATGAAGTTGAAGTTTATCTATATTACTTTCTCGAATTTGTGAAGAAAGAGATATGTCAAATTGTTGTTGAATACAATTTATACACCCTTCAAGATAACATAATAGACATTTTGCGCATTTATCTTTGCTAGGATAAAAATGACAAATAAAACAAGGAATATTAATTATCTAGACCAGTTTTAACTTGCCATGTATGAAGACAATCAGTTTTAGATACTTCTTCAAAATTCATAAGTTCTAAGTTTGATCGAGCGTCTTTCCAACCATGATATTCATAGTCTTCAAATAAATATTTAAGATCTCTTTTGTTAGTCCAGTGATAATAACCTTCTTCACCATATATGTAGTTTAACCAAGTTTGATAATAAGCAATGTCTTGAGAATATTGTTGTGGGGTGATGATCATAGTCTGGTTTTTAATGAAGTAATAATAATCCGATACGGATGCTATATGAAGCTGATGAATATGTTTTAATAAAATAGAAGGTACATTTGGGATTTGAATTAATATATTAAGTATGTATTGTTTGAAAATATATTCAAGATACCTATAATCGTGAGAAATAGACCATAAATCTGTAAAACTCCATAATTGTGTTAAACATTCTTCTTGTAAGTGTTCTATTTTAAAGTACTAAATAAATTTAAGGAAATTTGTTAAGGATTAGGAGGGTCTATATTCATTAATTCAAGCCCGACATTAGATGAATGACAATCTATCCAATAAGTCGTAATAGAATTATAGCGAGAAGGTTTATAGTTAGATGGTATTAGCTTAAGCGCTAATGGGAAAGGAATTTGAGGGCTAATCCATGCTTTCTGTCTATATGTATTATATGCTAATAAATCTATTTGATATTGGTCTAGATTTGTAGTTAGTCTGTTTTGAGTAAAAATATAACAAAGTTCATCCTTTGTAATAACCGTAATTTCATTAAGATGTTTGAGAAGAATTGTAGGAACATTTGATATTTGAATGAATATATGTTTAAGGTACTGCTTATAGACATAGACCAGGCGAGAGTAATTTGTTTGAATTTTCGCTACTGTTGATGTTTGTTGTAAAAGCTGTAGACATTCTTTTTGTAAACTTTCTATATTAAGAGAAGTAAACAAATTTGTTATATCAAGTTCTTGATTCATATAATTTAGATCTAATTCCTTTGGTTGCCAAATTGGTTGCCAATTTAGATCTTCTGGTTTTAAGTTACATATCTGATTTATAATGACATCATTGCTCTTATTATCACTATCACTATCACTATCACTATCACTATCAATATTAGTTTGTTCAAATGTTGCTGATACTATACTATAGATAGATTCCGTATCAGATACTAGTTCATCTACTTCTATAAGATCTTCATGTATATTCTCAATAAGCGTAGATCTCATATTATTCATATTTATTCTTCTTGGACAACTATTACTAAGATGGTCTTGAGCTCCGCAAGTAAAACACTTAAGTTTATTTCGATACGTTCTTGTTGGTTTGTATTTTCTAACATGTTTGTTGGATTTAAATAAGGTTTTTTGACTATCTGATTTTCTTATATAATATGTCTTTTTCCTAAAATGTTTATTGTTTTTGTTTTTATACTTCTTATAAGGTTTTTGCTTATCTAATCCATAAGCTTGACTTGTATAAATCTTATTACAAAAACTATATTCACCTTTCTTTAGTTGTTGTTGAAGTTGTATGTTGGTACATTTTTCTTTTAGAATATATAGAATAAAAGAAATGTAATGGCCGATTGAAGTAAATGGAGTAACTGGGTGTAGATTCCATTTTTCAGTGATCTCTTTTCCTAACGCTCCAGGTAATTTTCTTAATAATTTTAAACCTAACTCATGATTAAAAGTATTTCCGGAGATACAACAGTAATAAAAATAGTCTTGTACAAATTCTTTAATGTAATTCCAATCATGTAAGCTTAATTTTTCTAATTGTAACATCGCATCTTTCTGGAGATCTACAAGTCCAGAATTGGGGTCTTTTCTGGTAACTAAAAACAGTATTCTATTAACAAAATTATATGGATTTGGTCCTACACTTAATAGATGTTGAAACTCTTGAGGTCTTTCTCTTTTATATGCTTCTCATAATGCTTTAACACTTTCACCAAGAAATGTCTCTAAATATATGTACATTTCTTCTATGCCAACTTCATTAAAATTTCATATACAGTCTGTCACTACTCAATTTTTCCATACATCAAGTATACTAATCCAATTTTGAGGATCATGTGCGGTAAGATTTAAAATTTGTCCTTTATTTTGACCCGAAATTTTAATGGGTTGTTCTAATGGTTTTCTTTTGCCTCTGGGCTTAATGTTTTCATATACATGGACAATTTCAGTATATGGTGGTCTAGGTCTATTACCTTCTCTATATATTGGTACTGATAATTGTGGTGTATTTGTTGAACTACCAGCTTCTTCCATGAATTCAATAGTTTGGGGAATATTAAAATCGATAATATTATCATTAAGATCTATCTCTACTAGCTATTCTTCAGATAACATTGTTCTCTTTCTAATATTCAAGTCAGAATCGTAGTATAAACCTTCATTCTCATTTAATTGATTTTGGTTTATTAAATGTTCTTCTAGTTGCAATAATTCATAAGGAGATAAATTCATTTCTAATTCTTTTGGAAATAAAATTGAGTCTTCTTGTGTACAAACGAGTTCTTCGCTCTTTTGCTCTATTTCGACAAAATTTATTTCTAAAGTAGTCTCTGAATCTACTTGAGGGACGTGAGTAGTAATATATTTATTAAAACGTACAGAAGTTTCTCCCTGATTATTAATGTAAATTACATATTCTTTTGGTACTAATGTGTCTTCTTTTTTAGTAAATAAATCTAAGTTCCATTCCATTCTAGCCAGAAGATATTTTTGTTGGTTTTAATAATTGTATACCATGATGTCCCATTAGGTTAACGACATCTTTTACATAAAACTTAAACTTTGTTGTACTACTATTTGTTAATCTTCCTAATACTCCTATGCATATAAGTAAATTTTTTTCCTTTAAAATCTTCAAAGCCTCTTGTTAAGATACCAATTTTTGTTTTATGTAAAAATTCAACAAGATCCATCATATAATATGGACTACAATAAAATATGTCGTCATTATTATTCATATCAACTTTTGTAGCTCCTAATAAAGCTTTTAAAATGTTTCCCCATCTATCATCAAAACAACACAATAAGGTCTTTGTACCTAAATTTTTTCTAATTAAACCTTTTACAACAATTACAATTAAACCTATATGTATAGAACTATATTTTTTGAATAAATGTTCTATGATTTTGGAGTTATTAAATTTAAAATCATAGGATTTGTGTCTGTGCAACTTATTGGTACTTCTCTGTAGTGGCTATATAAACTTGTATGAAAATCAAAAGATCTTGTTCGATATAATATTTTTGGATTTAGTAGTTTTAATTGATGGGTACTAAAAAGTTTAATATCTTTATCTATATCTACACCTTCTTCTAGCTGTAGATTTTCTTCTTCTTTATTTCTTCCTAAAATTTTATCCCATATATAATTTGTTAAGTTTGGAGTTTCTGAAACACTCCTTCTTCCTTGTTCTACCTCTTGAACAAGAAGGGTTCTTGGGGATCCGGCAAAAAGGTCCATGGGGGTAAATACTTTCTTTTTAATTGGTCTTTTGTCAATAGTAGTACCTTTTAAGTTTTTAAATTGATCTATTAATTCGTTAAACTCGGTATGTTTTCCTTTGTTGAATTTAGATATTGTCTGTTAATTCTTTATGATGTTCGGGATTAACCATTTTAGTTAGAGTGTTGATTTTTGCAATAATTATTTGATCTGTGTCTTTAATAAAATCTAATTTATTATTTATTTCGTTTAAAGTTCTAGTTAACTCGTTTAATTTGTCTAAACGGTCTTGGATATTATTTAATATTTTGAATATTTGCTCTCTTACCAAATTAAAGGTTGTTGATTAAAGATTAAGATTAAGGTTCTTTAATTTTGAGAGATTTTGAGTAAAGATTTTTGTTTGCAATATGTTTTATGCTCTACTAGGTACTTGCTTTTCTTTGGTGTGGATATGACCCTTTTTTTCGGCTTCTACAAGAATCTTGATACTTTCTCTACCGCTACAAATTTTCGAAAGCTACTGATTGTTTTTGCTACAGTTGGAGAAATTTTTTTTACAGTGAAATATCTACAGTGATTTTGCCATTTGTTTTTCATGGAGAGAGAGTAAATCAAGCTCATAACCAACGAGATTATCAATGAACCAGTTCATTCAAAAAGAGAAGGATAAACAAGAGCGAAATCATATCCAAGAACACCCATAAACCCTAAGCGCTTGCAAACTACATAACGAATATAGACTGGGAATTTGCATCTCGGTCTTGATTTCCACCTACCTCTTGGTTTACCAAATCTTAAGGATTGCTTCTCTCTTTACTAAAAGTGTTAAAGCATTAAGGGAAGCATATAAAAGAGAAAGACCTCAAGAGTTTCAACATCTATTAAGTATAAAACTTAAAATTATTTCATATGTTATGAAAATATACTGTAGTACAAGGAAGAATTCGCGGTGTTATATATATATATATATAAAATTTAATAATACTTCAATTCTGAACTTGGCCACCAATGAGTTATAAAAATATCAATAAGTTTATTATATTTTTATCAGAAAGCATTTTTATCAAATTGTTAAATAAACAACAATATAGTTCATAATGAAGTGTGAGTCTGTCAAAA
The DNA here is from genome assembly GCA_026586065.1 of Dioscorea zingiberensis. Lineage (NCBI taxonomy): Eukaryota > Viridiplantae > Streptophyta > Magnoliopsida > Dioscoreales > Dioscoreaceae > Dioscorea > Dioscorea zingiberensis. Next base: position 53,439,362 of record CM048821.1, read on the forward strand.
TAAATAAATATTTTTTAATTATTATCTGGAATAATTATATCACTCTCTCTTGCCCTTTTATAAAGTTTGAAAAAAAAATAAAAATGTCACAACGGCTATTTTCCCGTTGGCTTTCCATATTGGCAGCTCCACTCTCCACTGCTGCTCACAAAGCCCTAGAGAAGTCCCTCTGATCTGAGAGACGGCTGGGCTTTTCGATCTCCAATTCCCTGAGATCTGGATGGGTTTCTTCAAAGACCTCATTCTCAGGAAGAAGACCACAGCCAAAGGTGAAGCCTTTTCTCCAGTTTTCTAGGGTTTTCTTCTGCCGCATTTCACTTCTCTTCTCTTTGATTCTGATATTATGTTCTTTTTCTTGTGAAAATTCATTGATCTCTTGAAAGACATTGAAAAGATCGCTTTTTTTTTGTTGAGTTTCATTGATTTCATTAGGATTTCGGCATCTGGGGTTTTTGTTTGGTTTAATTTCTACTTTTGTTACTATGGTTTGGTGATCTTTAAATTAATCGGACTAAACTTTGCAGATGCTCTCAGGGAAAGCAAAAGAGAGATGTCAGTCGCCACCCGAGGTAAATAAAAAAAATCTGGTCTTTGACGCCAACCTGAGTGTTCCTTTTTGAAATTCAGCAGAGTTGGAATTACTTTTGAAATCTGATTTGGTTTCCAGATCTTTTCCTTTCAATGCCACATCATACCTCAAAATTTCATGAAAGAAAGAGCTTAACTTTTATATGTTCATGCATAATGGAACCATTTTCATTGTACTGTCTTTTTTGCTTCTTGTTTATAGGGGTGGAACGGGAAATTGCAGCTCTGCAACTAGAGGTTTGTGATCTGATAGATTTAATTGGAATGTGAGATTTTGCATCTACTGTTTCAGATTCTTATAATGTATGGTGGCAGGAGAAGAAATTGGTGGCAGAGATAAAGCAGACAGCAAAAAAAGGAAATGAGGCAAGTTTTCTGGGGTTTGTTTGTGATCCTTTTGCTGGCATTTGTTCCCATGATCCAGATGAAATTGCCTGCTTTCCCCTTAACAATCTATTCTTTCTATTTATTTTTTTATGGATCTGTAAGCCCATGAGTTATATCAATTCTATCCATGTACTACTACCTAATGGGTTTCAAGCTTCTTAAGCTTTCATCATAGAAGTAGAAGGCCTCAGTGTTTTGTTGCATCAATTATGCATTCTACTCTGCTTTCTCTCAGGCAGCTACACGTATCTTGGCTCGCCAACTTGTTCGGCTTAGGCAGCAAATCACTAATCTTCAAGGAACTCGTGCACAAATACGAGGGGTGGCAACTCATACACAGGTCAAGAGTACTAAAGATACTGTGATTGTCTAGAATCTATAAATTTCTCTCTTCCTGAAACATGGACAATTTTTGTTCTTTGTTTTCTCAGGCAATGTATGCTAGTACCTCCATTTCTACTGGAATGAAAGGTGCGAGTAAAGCAATGAAAGCCATGAATAAGGTAACTAATGAACTGTATTTCAGAAGTAAAAAAACTTGAAATTCAGTCATTTCAGCCACTCAATATTTGTAGAAAGACATGGCTCAGTTATTGTGGGAATTTGCATATTTCAGCAAATGGAACCAGCAAAGCAGGCAAAAGTGATTAAAGAATTTCAAAAGCAATCATCACAGATGGACATGACAGTAAGTATTTCTTTTGGGATTTCTTCTGATCCATGTTCTGTTGTTGAACTTTTGGCGCTTGCAAATCTATGATCAGCTTGCCTTTAAAAGTAAAATTGCCTAATTCCATAGATTTAAGATCATAGCGGTGGATGCTAGAAATATAAATATAACTGGATCATCAACTTGAGAGAATTGACAGATGATCCCAATAGTTGTGCTGTATTATCAAACTTCTATGAAATAATCAGCTGACCTCTCAAAAAACCAGTGATGATGTAATACCAAACTTAAAAAAGCATTTAGTAAGATGACCAGGATGTTGCATGTTGAAGAAGAAAACTGATAAGTGAAAAAATGTAGATAAATACAACCACCAAAACAAATTTGTTTTACCTTGTTTTGTCAGCTTATATCTCTAGACAAATCCCTAAAAGTCATTTAACATGGCTGATCCAAGAATCATAAGATATGAATTTATATGTAAATGATTGAAATGAAAGAAGGTGAGAGAGTATTTCATGTCTCCCACAAACAACATGCACAAGTGATGTTAGAATTGATTTGCTCAATCTTCATCTTCTGGAGGGGATATATATTTGATTTTGTGCTCTGTGCAGATTGAGATGATGTCTGAGTCTATTGATGAAACTTTGGACAAAGATGAAGCAGAAGAAGAGACGGAAGAGCTGACTAACCAGGTAGGTTAGAGAATTAGATTAAAATCATCATAGAACTAGCGTTTTGCCGTTAAATAATATGATGCTATATTACTCTGATCTTTTAATGTGATTATCTTTTAGGTGCTTGATGAAATTGGAGTTGGTGTTGCCTCCCAGGTAACTACTCTAAATTGATAAGTTTACTAAATGCCCTCTTGCTTCATCAACTTGATAAGTTTACTAAATGCCCTCTTGCTTCATCAACTGAATTATTGATTAAGCTTCACCCATATAATTTTCATGATTCCTTATGGTTATCTTCTTCTTCTTCTTCTTTTTATCCAACTCCTTACAGTTATCTTCAGCTCCTAAAGGCCGGATAGCAACAACAAAGAAAGTTGAAAATGTCTCAAGGTATCAAATCTTTCTATATCCTCAACTATAGTTGTTGATGCCCCAGGATTAAATGTAAGCACTATAGATATTGAGTAAGGAGAAATGAATTTTCTCATTCTCATGTTTTGAATTCATTTTTAGAGATTCAGGTATATCACCTTTGCTGAGTTGGTCATACTCCACCATTCTTTAAATAATATATGGATGGTTGTAGAAAGTTTCAAAGAATAAATTCTAAAAGAATGAAAGTGGAAGCATATCTTTGGGTGTTATACAATAAATGTCGGCCAATCTCATTCTCCCGAACATGAAAAGAATTTAGCTTTCCCTTTGTTCTTGCTTTTTGTAAACATCCTACTGAATGAGATACACCTCTTTGATACTACATAAGATGCTCTGTGCAATTGATGGACCCTTTATTCTATAGTAATTGAAGTACATTTTCAGGAACACAACTCCTGAGACTCCTGGTGTTGACGACCTAGAGAAAAGGTTTGCATCCCTTCGGCGCAACTGAACCAACCCTATGATAAAGACCGAAATATACATGATGTGTAAAGTTTCCTTAATATTACTAGGAAAGTTATTCTTCTGTCCTTTGCTGGTAGAGAAACTTTCATTGCTACCATGTTCTTTCATCTCTATTATACATTGTTCTGTTGTTGACTATTGACATAAACTTGGAAGAAGATGTGATCTATTTCTCTCTTCATTCAAGATAAGAATGAAAATACTTATTTTATTTCTCTTATTTCTGGTATCTGGTTGCTAATTCCAACTTATCGGCAGGGAATATATGTTGAATTAGTTTATAATTTTATCGAAAAAGAATATGTGGGTTGACTACTATGTTTGTATCCTGATTGAACTGAAGAGAATACTTTGCAATTATTCTTTCTTTTTATTGAGCAAATGGTTCGAAGGTCAACAAGTTACAATCTATGCAGTTGACCCAGATTTATGTATTCTTTTGCCCCACCTAATTAAATATTCCATGTGATGTTAATTAGCTCTTAAGCTTCTTTTTCTATCCACTTAATCCTGAATTATTATATTATTTATTTTGTTTTTAAAAGTTAAAGGCATGGCCTACAAGTGCATTTATAGTTTGACTGGAAGATAGCATTGGGTTTTGATTCAATGGCCATGATTCTTTCTTTAAACTTTATAATGATACTTAGAGGTGGGGATTAGTGATAATTCTCAATTAATCAAGAACCATAAAATAATAACTTGATTCCTCTCTTTTTCTCTTTCTCTCACTTTCTAGAATTTAGATCCCTGTCAAAGTCAGAGTCATATTTAGGAATTTCAATTGGCAACCTCATGATAATAAAGGACTCATTCAAACCTTTTTTTCCCAAGAATCAAATAAAATTTAAATATATAAAATTGAGAAGAAATATTTGTTAAATTAATTTTGATAATAATAATTTATTGAAAAGAAAACTCAATTTTAGAATTTTTTTCCCCCCCAAAATCACACATTTTCATTTAATTTGTTTAAAAATTCAAGGTAAAAAAGTCAATTGTTCAAGTTTATACACAATTTTCAAAAATAATTGTTTAAGTTCAAAAAGGTCCCACCCTATGGTCAGCTCATAGGAGACTTGGCGAGGGAATTCAGAAAAGGTCCCCCTCCAAAATAAATACCATATTTTCAAGAAACTAATCTAACAAGTGAACTTCCTCTTCCTATCTTGGTTTGAAACATCTCATGCCACCAAAAAATAACAATTACAGAAGATGCACACCATTATCAGGCGCAGCCTCACTGTCACCAGGGAAGATCTGGAGCCGAGACCACCGGATTTGGACTTCGAGGAGAAGCAAGAGTTCCGAGATAGAGGATGAGGCACCCCGACACAAGAGCCTTGTGGTCTCATTTTACTCATGTATAATTCTATGTAACATCAGTTGATTTGAATCTTTTATCATATCAATGAATTTGGTTATCATCTTTTCAAAAATTGTTTCAGAAGTCAAAAAATTATTTTTTTTTTTTAAAAAAAAATAGAGGGGTTGTTTTGATAAAAGGGAAAAGTATAGGGTTTAAAATGAAAAAAATATCCCTATTGTTAAATCAATTCTTCGAATGAAGAAACTGTTGGTTTTGAGGATTAGACATCGAGAAAACGGATCCTTCGCGTCCTCATCCTTCGAACGAAATCCAGTTTCCACGCTCTCTCCCTTCGCTCCTTCACCCCCGAATCGAGAAAAGCGCTGTAAATCTCTGAAATCTTGAGACCAATAGAATAGATTCGTGAGTATCCGCGTGGGATCGCTCTTCTACGCCATTGATTTTCATCTCCCGATCTGTCCAGAGTTCCGGGTAGGGCATCCAGGGTTTCCCTTCTCCTTGATCTCAGATCGTCGGCTTCCTATTTGATTGTGCTTGAAGGTGCTTTATTTTTTGTGATTTCTTGTTTTTGTTTTTCTTTTTTGTTTGATTAATTGGAAGAAAAACGATGTCTTTGATTCTTTGTTTCCTTTTTGAAAACGAGACGTAATGGCCTTTAATTTGCTAGATTTGTGTAGAGCAATGACGGTATGGTGGAAAGATTTTAATTTTTTTGGAGGATTTCACTTGGTGTTTGTGATGATTGAATGAAATCTTGTGTCCTCTACGCGCATAAGATGTTACTTAGGTTATGAAGGCTTTATTCTTTAATTTCTGAGTATAATGGAGCCTTTTGGTGAGGGCCTAAGTCATTTAGACATGTTGGTAGAATCCTAGTCGAGTTTCTCTTTGAGATGGGTTAAACATTGTGATAAGGAGAGCAGATTTGCTAGTGTCTGTTGAAGGATTAATAAAGTGGAGAAAAATATTTAAGGTATGTTTAATTGAAGGTTTGGTGAAGGATGTTTTGATGGTAGAACATTAAAAAGTTTTTTTTTTAATGGATTTGTGATACTTAAATTGTTAGATTAAGCATATTAAAGTGAAATTTTACATATTGAATCCTTCCAAATAACTAGTATGTTGGGTGATGGTAAACACATGAAGGGTAGAATCCTCAAATATAATCCTCTAACTTGATGAAACCAGAAGTTCCTTCCTATACATGAATATTTCATAGGCATCATCTATGTTCTATCTACATTTCTTGGATATTTTATAGCTAATTAGCTGCACTCAGTATTAATAGTTTAGTATAAACTGCTTTGATGTTAAGCTGTCAACCCTATCATTGAAGTGAACAATGTATAAACTTACAGTTTACTCTGAGAAAATTGTTCTTGTGAATAATTGTGGAATGTGTATTTGACCTGCTGCAACAGAGATTGTTATCATATTTTTTTATCGACTGTTAGAACCGCATCCCTGTGTTGCACAGGATCCAAACAATATACAAAATACTTTCTGCTTGCAGAAACAGGATCAGAATATGTAGGAAAATTGCACTGCTTCAGCATTTACTTGAAGAAACTAGTGCCAGAATCATTTAGGGGAATGCTTGTGGTCAACTTTTTGAGCTTGTACTTTGATTCATTAATGTATGATATGTGGTCGTGCCATAGGCTTTTACACTCCCTTCTAAATTATTGGCTTCAAACTTATTTTTTAATAATTCTATTTTGATAATCATAATTTGGGGCATTTATTGATCATTCATTTTGTTGGTTTCGGTACTCTACTGAACATCCTGGATTGGATATAATAATCTAAGAAGTGGGTGTTAATTTTGTTTGGACTTGCTAATTTTGTAGGTATGCAGAGCCAGCTTGTGTGCAACGGATGCAGGAATGTTCTTCTTTATCCAAGGGGAGCAACTAATGTCTGTTGTGCAATATGCAATAGCATAACACCCGTGCCTCCTCCAGGTTTTTTTTTTAATGTGCATTTTCTTAAATGTTGGGTTGGAGAATGTTAGTCATTTAGTATTTCAATGTTGCATGTTTTATTTTCCAGAGACTAGAGACACTTGCAAGTTATCTTGGCGCTAACTATTATACTATCCCTTATTTAGTCTATGCAAAACAATTATCTCATTCTAACACATATATCGTTGCTCTTTGTTTTACCTGTTCTGGGCAACTTATTCAAGTTAATGTATATACTTGCCCTTTCTTTAACCTGTTCCGGCCAACTTATTGAAGTTTGCAATCTGTAACATAACCTTGGACGTACATGCCAATGAATTATCACCATAATTAGGTGCCAAGTGTTGCCACGAGACTGTATATTTGTTAAGCTAGCAGCTAAATGGCATGATACAACACACATTACTCAAGAGTTCGACCTTAATGCCAATACTTTATATAATCTACAAGCTCCTAATTCCTAAATATGAAAATATACTTGGAGGATACCTGTAATTTTCATTTATACATAGGAAAAATTGAATCCACCAATAGGTTTTGGAGGTGAAAACATTGTCCATTATTCTTAGGCATGACTATTGGTGAGGCTTCGTGGGTTTGGTGAGCCTCTCATTTTTGTCATCTTCTTTTTCTGATTAACCATTATCTCTGCATTTTTTAAGTATGTCTTCTACTTTTGTACTTTAGGGCTACATGTCTATTGTTTTTTATTCTCATCATCAACTTTTGTTAATAAATTTATTATTATTTTTTAAAGCATTTCCCAATGAAAGAATTGTTTCCTCTACTAGATAAGATTCTTTTCTTCATTAAAGGCTGACTTAGAACTTTTGCAGCGACAGAGATGTCTCAGCTATATTGTGGCGGCTGCCGAACATTGCTGATGTATGCTCGTGGTGCTACCAGTGTTAGATGTTCTTGTTGTAACACCATAAATCTTGCAAGATCATCAGGTATTCTTATTCATCTGATGCTACCTCAATTCTAAGAATGACTGGTACTTTTACATAACTTTCATTACTACCCTGGTGGTTGGTGTCCGGAAAGTAAAAGGGATTTCCTTGAGGTTTACCATAGTTTTTCTTCTCCACACCACAATTTGGTGATTCTTCCACTTAGACAACTCCCACCAATGAACACAGGACTATGAATGTTAAAAGAGTATCCTATAATGGCTTGTCTTGTTCTAAGAGCTAATTAGCCTACAATACTGCTTCAATTGGTTTGTGCATGCAACATTTTGTGATACCTTTACTCTGTCTTAATGGAGAATTCAATTGATCCTATAGCTGATCAACCTGCTTGAATTTGGTATATTTAGAAGAAATTTGAAAGGGTGGCAGATACTGAAAGGAACAGAAAGGAGAGATGTGTGAAAATTATTATAAGCATAACAAGAACTTGTGCACTATTTGTATAAATTTGGTTTTATGATCTTTATTGTTGTAAGTCATTATTTATTGAAGAAGGTACATCAAGTCTGATTTGTTTGTGTTGAAATGACACTTCACACAGCTTAGACTATGTACGGTTCATACTATGTAGTTTGTTAAATTCTTTATAAGTAACCCTAGATGTCTGACATATGCCTTGCTTGCAAAGGAGGAGGTCATGTTGCTCACGTGAACTGTGGTCAGTGCCGCACAACTTTGATGTATCCTTATGGGGCACCTTCTGTCAAATGTGCAGTATGCCACTATGTTACAAATGTCGGGGTATGCTCAATACATGGTCTGTTCCCCTTTTAATGCATTTGACTGAAATATTTTAACTTCATTTTTGTTGTTTTCTGTTTCTTGCTTCTTTGCAGATGAACAACACAAGGGTGCCAATCCCTGTAAACAGGCCTAATGGATCTGCAACTATGCCACCATCAACTTCAGCTGTATGTCACTAATTTGCCGAGCCAAGTTGACAATAACCATATTCAAGTATCTAGTCTTTGCACAGTCTTATCTTTGTTCTTGATGTTTGTAGCCACAGACACATACCCAAAGCCAGACAGTCGTTGTTGAGAATCCTATGTCAGTGGACGAAAAAGGGAAACTGGTAATTCTCACTTCTTTCGGTAGTATATATTGGCTTCTTCTAGAATTCCTTAATTACAGATTCATAAACAATATAGTGACTTAAATCCTTCCTAATGCAGGTGACCAATGTTGTTGTTGGAGTCACCACGGAGAAAAATGACGTCAGTATTATCCAGACGCACCCCTCAGGGAAATTTCAGTTGTAAATTTGAAGTTGGTGATTACTAGTATTATTATTTCATTTCATGAAACTTGTCTACATGCTAGAACAATCGATCGAATTGGACAATGGGTTTTCTTTGTCAAATACCAGCAGAATTCATCGCATGTGGAGTCCCATAAAATGTGCTCCTTTGAAGTAAAAAGGTTTATCGGTAACATAACTTTTTGGTGAAATCTCGTTATCTTTGTATTTGGTATGCTTGCAAATTGTTATCAATCTATCAGAACTTCAGTATTGGTTAGTTGAAGGTCAACATGTTTTGATGTGAGTTTGGGACAAACTTTCATAGCAAGTAATGCTTTACTATGTGTTTGGAATGAATTTAAATGACAAGTCATTTGAGTTTGTAATGGAGTAGTTGATACAGTAATTAACTTGGATTTGGAGCTCATATGACTTGGATTTGAACTTAAGTTAGGGTGAGTTTTCAATGCTTGTGGCATGTTATCCAAATTGTTTGCTGAAATATTGTTTGCAATGGATGTCCGATGAAAGTGTATGGATGTAAAAAAATGTTGGGATGGATGAAAAGTGTACGTAAAAAAATGTTTGGTTGTTGGGACAAGAGGTAGGGATGTAAAAATTTTATAATTTGTTTGGCCGGATGACAATAATAAAAAAAATTTATAAAAATTTAAATATTTTAATTTAAATTATAATATAAAAATAATGTTAATTATTTAATATTAAATAATTAATAATATTTGTTACTAATTAATAGATAATAATAATCATAACTCTAAGGGCCTTTTTGGATAGCCATATATTATGGAATAATTTTAGATTTTGTGGAGAAAAAAATATTATGGGGTGTTTGGGTTTTTTTTTTTTTTTTTTGATTAAAGTAGATATACCACATTCATTTATTAGTTGGAAAAAACGAAACATTGGTGAAACATTGATGCTCGTATTTGAGCCCCCGGTGTTCCCAGGGTTACATGGTAATGTTGGACTACCCTTGTGGTGATTGGCCCTATGATCCCTCCTCGAAGTCATCCCCTTTCGACGGTGTATGTGATAGGTTGGCCTAATTGAGGGCTAGGGAGTTGCGAACAATGGATGTCATCGATACAAGCTTCAACTTCATGGTGCCATTGGCAGCATCAACCCAAGAATGCAAGAGGAAAGTGATCCCTCGAATAATCCCTGAATAAACGTATTGTTTGTTATGGAAGTATCTTCGATTTCTTTCCAGCCAGGTGCTCTAAGTAATGGCCATAACCACAAGGTTCCAACCCATACGCACATCTTTGTGCAGCTTTTTGCCCATGTTTCCTTGTCCCCATAGCTCCTACATCGACTGGGGACAAATAGGTAGGTTGAACATTGGGCAGAAGTGGTCCCAAATTTGCCTTGTGACCGCCTGACCAAAAATCCCGTGAGCAAGTGTTGCATTGTTTCATCCTGTTCGTTGCACAGATAGCATAAGGTACGGTTCCCTTTCCATTGTCTTTTGGCGAGGTTGTCTAATGTGAGTAATTTGTTCTCCATTACTAGCCATGCAAACAATTGGGTCTTCCTTGGGCAAGGTAGTCTCCACAGGTTGTTGGGGAATTGGCTTCATGCACCACCGTCCACTATAAAAGTATAAAAGGGATTTAACTGAGAACACCCCGTTTGACCCGATGTTCCAGACCCTGGCTTCCTCATTGTCCTCCTGGGTCGCAATAATTGCCTCCAGCAGTTCATCCAGCTCTTGTGTCTCTTCCTTGGTTAGTGGTCCCTGCTTTAGGATTGGGTTAAACTACACGAGGCTTTCCCTTGCCCTCTTGAGCGTTAGGTGCGAATCAAGTATTGAGTGGACAAGAGCTGGGAATAGACCCCTCGACGCTTTGCCCTGGATCCATTTATCGTGCCACAGGTTTACCGCGTCAACCTTTCCAGCATTTACTGCAAGCCCTATTTCCACCATCCGCTACTGGTCGGATACCCCTTTCCAGAAGTATGATGCTCTCGCTGGCGCGCTTTTGTGTAGGTTAAGGTAAGAGTTCCGGAAGTACTTATTCTGAATAATTCTCCAACATTTGTTTGTTTGTTCGTTGAAAAGTCTCCACCACCATTTGCCAATCATGGTTGTGTTAAAGCATATGATGTTTGTAATACCCCATCCACCGTATTCCCTAGGGCGACATAGCCGCTGCCAACTAACTAGCCTATACTCTTTGCCCTTGAGCTCTGGTTCGTGCCAGAGGAATTCCCTCCTCAAGTGATCAATCTAATTAATCATCCATTCTAGTAGTCTGTAGATTGCAAGCCAATAATTTGGTATAGTTGAGAGAACCGAGTTTATGAGGGTAATTCTCCATGTGCCTATCCTCCTCCTGATTTTATCAATGAGTTGGTCCTAGTCTGCCCGTTTGGGCTTCTGTCCTGAGATCGGGATGCCCAAATAGTTAATTGGTAGTTGCCCCATCTGGCAGTTGATAGTGCTAGCCAAGACCTCTGTTCTTGCTGCATCCAGACTGAAATGGATTTTGTGGGTCTTGGAGTAGTTGATACAGAGCCCTGGTAACCTTTCAAATAGGTAGAAAATGAGCTTCAGGGTTCTCATAAGGCTTAGGTCATTCGAGCAGAATACCAAGAGGTCGTCGGCATATTGGAGCGAGGTGATTTCATCTTTATCTTGTGCTCCATGTCGAATGCCCTTGTAAATTTTATCTCGACCAGCGTTCGTAATCATAGCGGTGAGGGTGTCTGTTGCGAGGACAAAAAGGAAGGGGGATAGCGGGTCCCCTTGTCTCAATCATCTCTTGTGTCTGATATATCCCCCAGTTTTCTCGTTTATCAATTTGTTGGACTTAGATGAGTAAAGGATATCTTGGGTCCATGATATCCATCGGGGGCCAAATCCTCTTGCTTCCAAGACCTCCAGGAGGAATTCCCAATCCACCGTATCAAAAGCCTTTTCAAAGTCTGTTTTAAGCATAACACCTCCCTTGTTCTGGGACTGCATTTTATGTATTAATTCCTCCGCTGCTATTATGTTATCCTGTATGGATCTTCCTTTGATGAAAGCAATTTGGGATTCATCTATTAGCCTTGCGATGACCCCTTGTAGTTTGTTGGCTAATACTTTAGTGATTATCTTCATAAAGCAATTAACCAGACTGATTGGCCTGTAGTCCCCAATCTTCCTCGGGGCCGCCTTTTTGGGGATAAGGATGATGTGGGCCCAGTTTAGCCGTTCCATCTGTACTTGACCCTGGTATATGTCCTGGAATAGTTTGATATGATCCCCCTTTATGAACTCCCATCCCTTCTGATATATGGTCATCGGCTTGTCCTAGTTTAGTTCTTGGACAGCCACGCAGATTTCTTCCTACATGAAAGGGTCGTCCAGGTGATGCAAGTCTGGTGTCAGTCGGTGTGCAAACATCCTGCTCCAATCTGTGGTGTATCTGTCAATGCGGGTTGTGCCAAGGAGGCCTGTAAAGTGGGACTTGAACACATTAACAATTTCTGCCACATCTGTTAAGATGTGCCCCTGATATTCAATGTCATGGATCAAATTACGAAACCTTCTCATGCGCCCGACCGGATCCGGGTCCTCGAAAGCATCGATCTGAGACCGGCCGTATTAAAGAAGAGATAAACTCAACTCTAATACAAGGCCTAACAATATGATAAGCAGATAACAATCCATAAACAAACACAAACTCTAGTTCATAAGAACATAGAGTCATTAGGGTCCATAGGCCCTATAGAAGTCTGGTCCCTATACGGGTCCTACAAATAACAAAGTTTATAAAAATAGAGATAACTGAGACTCCTATAAACCTTGATCTCCCGGAGTCCCTCTCTTCAAGCTTCTTCCCCCTCTAAACCTCTAATGCGAGAAAAGGAGGAAAAGAGAAACACGTGAGCTTTGAAGGAAAGCTCGATAGTACCCCTGCAGGTCACAGTGTCATCAAAATAAAAATGACAATCAACAGGATCATAGAATCAACAACAAAGTCCTAGGAGTCTACCACAAACAAGTCAAAGGTATGACTCCTGCTACAAAAGCCCTCGGGCTCTGTAGTGAGTTCTAAGAGAACTCGGAGTTTACTCCCGGCCAGTATGTCCAGCTTTTTGGATATAATTACGACCTAGATGGTCGTTTGACTCTCCAGTCAAAAGATCGGTAGAACTACCTCTTCTTCGTGTTAACACGTCGATTGGGTGTACCATGCCATTGGCAGTGAGACCTCCGAGATTTGTTTTCTCGGTAGAATTTGTCAGGAAAGTCAGGGGGGTCCTATCCCTGAACGTTCCCAAAATTGGAGCTTCCCTAGCTCCACTGAGTCCGGGCAGTAGAACATAGCAAATAGGGACACCAACGTCCCGTAAACAAGCATACATGCTTAACAGGATTCAAGAACAATTAAGAACAGCATGTATGGCAACAACAGTGCATGTATCAAGATTACATAGCAAGTTCAAGAAATCCCGTTACCGGGTGGAAACTAGGCAAGTGAACTTACATTTGTTTGACGAAACTAGAAGTCTTTCTAGTCCTTTTGTGCGTGCCAACTACTCCCCGAGTGTATCTGGCATATAATGGTTTTATTAGAATCATTGTTCCAATAATTTCTATCTCTCTAGGTGTCCATGCACGCCTAACGTCCTTGTTGGGCTTAGGCCCACTAACGGGTCCTAGGGACCATCTCTCGGATTACCGGCCCTCATTCCCGTTTCAGTGTCCCTTAGTTGACTTTTGGTCCGATCTTGGTCAAACCTAGTCAACTTTAGTCTATTTGTCGAGACCGACTCTTATTGAGTCATTTTAGTTGAGTTGGGCCTAGTAAAATTGATCTTAACCCCTTTTTACCCTAAAAGGGCATTTTGGTCATTTGGCAACCCTTTGAACTTACTTAGCTTCCTTGCTAAATAATTCTTATCGCTTAACCAATTATCCAAATTAGTTAATTAATTAATTAATTTTACTTCAATACTCCATTATTCATTATTAACCATAGTATCATATAGTTACCGATCTATACGACTATTTGATTAACAGTATCATTACTATTATCAGTGACACCTCTTATTTTATTGTCACACTAAGGTTTTAATCTTTCTTTAAAACCTTAAGTTTCCTAATTATTAAATTATGAGTAACAATTTTCATAACCTAATAATCGTCACAAAACCTAAGTTTCATTGTCAAGGAAAATATACTTTTTATCCGATTAATTGAATATGGGTCACCTCTTCCCATCTCTGGAATAAATTAATCAAATAATTACTATTTACCAATTTATTTGTTACAACCATTTAACTAGCATCTTAGTCCATGAGAGGAAAAATAAAAAGATTTTATTTTTGTCACAAGTCCTAAGTTCCTCATTTTAATATCAATTATCCATTAATTATTTACAATAATAGTCACCTAATGTTTTTAATTAAAGAGAGAAAAAAAAATAGATGGCTATAGATTAGTTTTAATTAGTGTCACACCCCTAAGTTTTTTTTTTTTAAATGATTATTATTATCATTTTTTTTTAAAGCATCATCTTCTTCTCTCTTTCGCGCGACCGAAGGCCACCAACATCAACCGTCTCCGCCGGCGAGCTCCGAGCACCTACCCATGCTCGGTCCCCGACGCCGAGAGTTCCACGACCGCGGCCCGACCCTCTGAGGCGCCTTGACCTTCATCGTCGGTGAGAAAAACTAACAAATTCTCGGCCAGGCTTCCCTCTCCGTGAGCTCTCGCCACGTCGGCCATTCATGCTTTCGCGAGAGCGACTCTAAAATACTCTCTGAGTTTTTAGATGCTTACCGAGGGTTTGTCGGCGACGGGGGTGTCGGTAATGCCCGATAGCGCCTCTGTCTCCACTCCGAGCCAGGCTTCGGCGGTAAAGGGTCCTTCTCCTCCTCAGCGTTGTCACGCGGTGGCCGCCTTCCTTTCCCCGTGAGCCGGCGTCCTTGGTCCCCTGACTCGCTGGATTCCTACCGGCTAGAGCTTCCGAGAGCTCCTTCCCCTTCACCGTCCGTCACCTCACCGGAGAATAGAAGCGAGCTTCGAGTCACGGTGAGTCGGGGACAAAGGTGTCACGCCCCTTTATAGGGCTCGGAGACCACCCCAAACGCCGAAAAACGCCACCTTTAATGCGCCGCGTCGTCCAGAACTTCATGCGCTGCTTGGCACAACGGCGAGGCGGTGTTCGCGTCCGTTCCAAACCAAATTTAAGGAGAAGGGTGAGTTACGCCTCGGGATCGGTTTTCGAGGATAAAGGCGTGATCATTCCATTAGGATCAAAGGCTATGATTTAACTGGTTCCCTCGTATCCGCCGTTCTTCCAGACAACTGGCCGAGATATCATTGAGATCGATGGTCGATGTCAATCCTTTGTCTCAAGCGATATGGTCAACCCACAAGATGAATGGTTCACACCGCCCGCACTCCATGGGTTTACTCCCATAAAACCCTCTCCTCCGCCTCGTATCCGTCCCCACGACGGATGGATTTCATCCGGGCTCGCCAGCGTGGCTCTCAGAACCCTTATAATGCCTCGCGATTTACTCTGATCACGAGATCATTTAATCTCGGTACCGTTCATTCTCTCTCGATAGGGTTTTCTCTCACGAAATTTTATGAGAGATCCCTGATTCTTTTATATTTATACTTAGGTCCAAATCTGTGAGAGAGGAAAACTTCTGTAAGGTCCTTATGTCTTTCAAAATTACTATTAGGTCCCTGCAGACCCCATAATAATTTAAATTTCCATTTAAATAATTCATTTAATCCCACATTTACACTAATCGCGTTAAGGAAATACTTTAAATATTTTTCCCTAATAAAATTCGTGGATTTTACACCTTCATTGGTTGACAATTGCGTGGAAGAATCTGGTGTTGTTGTCCCCTTCCTTCAGCCACGTTACTCTCGAGCATTATCGTCAATGCGCTTCCTCCGCTCTTATGATGTCCTCATAAGTTTGTTGCAAGGCTAGGTATTCCGTGCTCTTGCTATCTAGGAGGTCATGACTTTTCTGTATAAGATCCAGCTTCTTCATTTTTCCTAGTATGTCTTCTTTCTGTATTTTGGAGCTCTAGAAATTCTCGTGGCTCCACCTCCTTAACCTTGTCCTGGCTAATGTGAGCATTTTGGCAATGAGGAAGGCCCCATTATGCCATAAAACCAAAATAAAAAGCAGATTAAGAAGTCGATCTCTATCTCTTGTTGGCTTCTCCCCTATCTCTCTCTGCTACTTTTTAACGGTTATAATTATAACGGCTATTTTTTCAATGTATATTTAATAAAGGATATAATCCAACGACTAATTTTTATTATGTAATATGTTAGTGCTAAATCAGGGAAATCTCTAATCCTCGCTTTAACAACTGAATTTATAGAGATTGTGTGGCCATCTCAAGAGGGAATCATTTAGATCTCAAGCATAAAAGAGAAGAGAAAAAGATTTACGTGGAAAACCCGAAAGAAGTGGGGAAAAACCATGGTAGAGAGAAACTTCACTATTAATGGAAGAGATTTGGAACATTCTTACAGAATCTAAGTAGATCAGAGAGGAAAAAGAGGAAAGAACTCTGAATTTCCATATGGGGTTGAGAACCGGTCTCTGGATGGGCGTGACGCTCTTGTATCCAGAAAAAATTAGATGCCTCAATGAACTGTGACGCTTGCCTTTTTATAGGCTCTGGTTTCTTGGGATGTAAGTTGTTTCTAATTTGAGCATGTGTCTTGCCAGCTAAGCGCCAGCTAATCAGTCGAGCTGTCAACAACTGTCATTCTTCTAGAAGTATAGCCTGGCTAAAGCTGTAGCGTTTCTAGAAGATTAAAACTGGGGAATGGATGTGTTCCTTCCTACTCAGCGGTTTCTTTCGGTCTGTAGAACGGATAGCATTCCGAACCGGTGAGTTGATTAATGGCTCTAAGTTGATGAATGAGTATTTTGGAACTGTGGAGCCGTTGTGTGGTCAAGCTGTTGAGGACTGATGAGTGGAAGGGGCACATCCTGCCGTTGATTGGGGACGTCATATCTGAAGGCGGGTTGAGAGAAGGTTGATCTAATTAGGTTGGAAGTCTTCTAGGACTCGGACAAGTGGCTGTTTGGATGAACGCCACGTGTCCTACTGTTCTTACACCCATCATAATAATTTTTATTATGTTAGTCAAACACTTTCGGTCACGGAGGAATAAAATATGTAAGAATTTCTTTAATAATCATCTTCACTTCCTACATAAAAAAATTATGACATAATTTTTTTATTTTGTACCAAATAGGCCCTAAAACAATAATATCTTATTTCTATTTTAATAGATAATTATTATATATTAAAAATATTTTTTTAAAATTATTAAAATATTATAAAATAATTTTTATAATATTTATTTTTAAATAGTAATATTATTATTATTCATATTTAATCATTTTAAATATCTATCTATATTATATTACTAAGTTGAAGTATATTAATTTTAATTTTTTTAAAAAAAAACTAGGTATAGGATTTTGGAATTTTCTTTCAGAATTTTAGATTTTTTAAATTGATAAAATATATATCTATCTATATTACTAAGTGGAAGTAAATCAATATAATTTTGAAAGTAAAAAATTTCTAAAAAATCAAAAAATTAGATTGAAATTTTAAATTTTCTCATATTTTTAAATTATAAAATAATATAATCAATCAAACTAAAAAACAAACAACGTTTTCAATTTTTATGCGATCAACTACTCAATTCTCAATCTTCTTTTGAGGATTCTCGGACTAGTCTTAGAGTGCATGCGACCAAAGGGTTTGGGGGTATCGTCGATAAGAGTTATGTGCAGTAATGAGCCACCGAAATACCTTCACCAATGGAGGATCGTCTTTACGACAATGCCTACGAGAGTGGTGGATTGGTGTAGCACATATCACGGAGGCAGAGATTATGGTGATCCCAAAAAACACGTTAACTCCGGCTAACGACGTTAACCCTTGCTTAGTTGGTAGGGGCATTTTCATCAAATTTTGTAAAGTAGATGCTGAAAATTGCATGAGAATTGTCCTAAATTGGATTTCTTTCAAATCTCCACTTGTTTGAGCGATCAAAGCAAAAAAATTTAATTAAAATACCACGCGCCAACTAAGCGAGGGTTAACTTGTATTAGCAGGGAGTTAGCAGTTTTTCCTTTTTGTTAAGCGAAGTTCACTTACAAGAGATTTGAAAGATGTATAATATTTCTTGGAACTATAACAGGTTTGACTCTCAAGAGATTTGAAAGATGTATAATATTTTTTGGGACCATAGCTAGGAAACGGCATAAGTGCATGTAAATATGTAGGAAATCTATGTATGATCATGCACTTATCATGCATGCATGACCTCCGATCTCAAAATAATAATTGGTAGTCCTCTGATCCCAGAAATACGAAGTGTTAAGTTGTAACATAATGAATTTTCTAAATAAATAAATCAAAAAATTCTCAAAAATTAATGAGATTGATTAGCATAGAAAATAAATTAATTATTTTAAACCACAAGTTTTTTTCGGAAAAAAAAACATTTTCCCTATTGTGCCCGTATGGTTTTGTTTTGAAATTTACCTAATTTTTAATATATACTCAGCAAAATAATCACATTGTTTATGATTTTTTTAAAAAATTGGAGCAATGCAAAAGGTCATTTCCTAGTTTCAAACTATATAATTATTAATATATAATATATAATTAATTATTATTGTTAATTAAATATTCTCCTAGTAATTAAACACGTGTATCGTGAGCGGATGGGTATCTCGAGATCCTAACACAACCTTAGTGCAGGGCAATATGTTTTGATAAATAACCGACATAAAAAATTAGAAAAACACTAAATGTCTATATTGCCCTTACTTATATTTTTAAAATTTCATTCTATTTGTAGAAATATGAATTTATTTTATTTAATTTTAAATCATAAATGTTAAATTTAGATATAAAAGTATCTAATGTAAAAAATAAATTCATTTTTACTAATATATAGAATATTATAACTTTTAAGTTTTTTACTTGCCAACCTCTAAAGAATAGTCGAATCATTTATCAACCCCTTTTTTATTTTAATTTTACTTGCCACATCTTTAATTAGTTCTCCCAATTAGAGACCTTGAATATTCTTGAAAATCATTTTAAAAACCAAGTAAAAGACAAAATCATCTCTTCGTGAACTAACTATAACTAAAAATCAACTAAGAAAAATCTGAAAGTGGTTATAAGTAAATTATAATTTTATTAATGGGGTTACAAGTAAATTTATGTTAATTTGTAAACAAAGAAAATGTAGGATCAACCTATATTTTTTAATTTAATTTTTATTGGCATGCATTAAAAAATATTTGTAAGATATTCAAAGTAAAACAAAATAATTAGATTCGTATTAAAATAAAATATAAAATACATCATAAACCAAAATTGAATATGATAGGGAGAAAGATAGTAGGACACGTGGAACATGTCAGAGCCATCCACGTGTCAACATAATAAAGTCCCTTACTGAGATTGGGCCTGCCCATATTGAATCAACCCAAATCATGATAACCATCTCTCATGCCATATCTGATCGGCCACTCAATATCGGAAGCATAGTTACAACACATCAAATCAGATAGGGCCGATGAGTTAACACATCAGATCAAATCGGGCCGATGAGTCACCATTGGAGCACATATCGGAAGATAATGCCAACTTACCATACCAGAAGCACTCCTCACTGCCTCGATATACATTCTCAACTCGTCGGGATAACGCTAGTTATTACAAAAAACCTTCTAGAAGGGTTACAGCTGTCAAAAGACTCGGTTCAATGACCAGGTGAAGCCTAACTGGAAGCTTAGCTGGCAGAGCACGTGTCGAAATTCTAAAGCTTCTTCTCCAAGCCACCGAAGCCTATAAAAGGGCAGTGACCCCCACTCATTTGGGACATGAAAAAATAGAGA
This sequence comes from Dioscorea zingiberensis, assembly GCA_026586065.1. Lineage (NCBI taxonomy): Eukaryota > Viridiplantae > Streptophyta > Magnoliopsida > Dioscoreales > Dioscoreaceae > Dioscorea > Dioscorea zingiberensis. The sequence continues at coordinate 53,459,044 of CM048821.1, forward strand.
GCGAAGCTCTGCTTCTCTGAAGATTGATCCATTTTTTTTCTTTTCCACTTGTAAAATGACTTTCAAGGCCCAGATAAATGAGAATTTCTCCTTTTCATCAGTGGTTTTTTCTCACTATCAAGGGTTTTCCACGTTAGATCTTTGTCTCCATTACTTGTCTGATTGATTCTCTTTTCACTTTCTTATTGTTTAAAATCTTGTAAATCAAACAAATTTAATCGTTGATTTGGAATTGGGATTGATCGCAAGACAAACTCGATTTCGTAGCCAACAGAATACATCATATACCCTTTGAGTTATTAAATTTCACTTGAAAAGTGAAAAAGAATTAATTGAAAAGATATGATGTATAAAAAGGTCAAAATGATCACTTAACATATATTATAAGAAGACGTTTTACAATTGACCCAAGTTAAAACATAAAAGTTTGGTCCAAAGGGTAGAAGTAAAATAAAAATAAACATTGGATTTATAAGGTATTATTGAAAAATGAGAGATGATAAGTAATTTAAGCTTATTTTTTATGGGGTGACAAGTAAAAAACTTTCTCTGTGTAGATATGTTATGAGCAAATAATTTTAAAGCACATGCGGCATGATGGAGGGGTCTTCCGGTGGAAATCATCCCTCCAAAAAGCTTAGAAAGTTCTAACAGCTACATCTAACTGTCTCCAACCTGGCGCTAGCTGTGTTCTGACGCCTTGCTGGATCCAAACTAGCTCCCTATTGGCATGCAATGAGTGTTGAAAAAGGGGTAAAATTAGAGAAGTATTTTGTCGTTGTCGTTGTGAGACGAATTCATCTATGGAAGCATGTGAGATAAAAATCATGGATTTTTTGTTTAATGGAAGAACAAAATTTGATATTTTGCCGGATAAAATTATTTTGTTGCATTCTTGTTTGTCCAACAAAATGTCCTGATTTCCTATCTAGTCGGAAGGATTTGATAATAAATTTGTAATATTTGTACATCTAAATCTAGTTTTGTTGTGAAAATCTTATTAATTTTAATCGGACCCAAATTGGGTGCGAATATAAGAGAATGTGAAAAAGAATTAATTGAAAAAGATATGATGTATAAAAAGGTCAAAATTGTCACTTAACATATATTATAACAAGACGTTTTACAACTGACCAAAGTTAAAACATAAAAGTTTGGTCCAAAGGGTAGAAGTGAAATAAAAATAAACAATGGGTTTAAAAGGTATTATTGAAATATAAGTAATGATAAATGATTTCTTTATTTTTTAAGGGGTGACAAGTAAAAAACTCTTTGTGTATATATGTTATGGGTATATAATTTTAAAGAATATGCAGCATGATCGCGAGGGGTCTTCGACGGTGGAAATAATCCCTCCAGAAAGCCTAGAAAGTTCTAATAGCTACATCTAATTGTATCCAACCTGGCGTCCAGCTGTGTTCTACCGCCTTGCTGGATCCAAACTAGCTCCCTATTGGCGTGCAATGAGTACCTGAAAAAGGGGTAAAATTAGAGAAGTAGTTTGTCGTTGTCATTGTGAGACAAATTCAACTATGGAAGCGTGTGAGATAAAAATCATGGATTTTTTGTTTAATGGAAGAACAAAATTTGATATAACAAACACAAGATAAAATTATTTTGTTGTATTCTCGTTTGTCCAACAAAATGTCCTCGTTTCCTATCTAGTCGGAAGGATTTGATAATAAATTTGTAATATTATACATCTAAATCTAGTTTTGTTGTGAAAATCCTATGAATTTTAATCACACCCAAATTGGGTGCGAATATAACTTTGATATGAATATTTTCCAATTCTTATCAATAATATTTATTCCAAAATTACTTGTTTGTTGGTTAAAAGACCATCGATTTTTTGAAAAAATGAACCAATTTGTGGCTAAATCATGGGGTATTTTTTTTTACCCATGTAGTTTATTTTTATTTTCCAAAAATTCCAAGATTTTATTTTGTTTCACCAAAAAACCCTCTCCGGTTAAATTTTACTAGACATTAACTCTCTATTATTAAATCCTAAAATAACAGAAATATATTTTTTCACAAATATTTAAATTAATTTAAAATAAATTCTAAAACATAAATTTTCCCTATGCAAATATTTATTTTCACTAGTGTTTTACATAATTTAAATATATTTATGAATAGGGATAGTTTTGTAATTTAAAATTTTATAATATAGTGTCAATGCTCTATGGTAAAATTTTAACTAGAGAGGTTGAAGATTTGAACCATGTCTATAGAGTAATTCTAGTGACTTGTCCATATTTATTAAAAAAAAAAATAACTAGAGGGAGTTTTTTAGAAGATAAAGCTTAAGCGAAATTTTTTTATCAAAAATTTATCTAATAGTTATTTATTTATTCTATGATAAAGTAGATAAATCATATTTATTTATTAAATATTAAAAAAATAATATAGAATATAAGAATCGGATACATGGGATATGAATATCCAATAGTTATTTATGGACTCCATTAATTAGACAAATAATTTTTGGATTTATGTAAAACTCCTCTAAAATCAAAGAATAAAAAAACTTCGAAACAAATTTGAACTTTGGTAGGGGTTAAGATGTAAAAATCCCAAAAAAGGATACTGATAAAGCAAACCATGAGGCATCTCCCACAGCTTTCCTTATTGTTGGTTAGATTCGGGTTTCAGTTAGAACTCTCCTGGGTCGGTTGACTCCTTCCCGGTATACATACCTCCCTATTCATAAAATTTCATATATTTTTCATATTATTATTTTTATTTTCACAAGAATTATATTTTGTCTCCCAATAAAACTAATGATTTCAGTTTTCCCTTCAATTTGATGCAAAAAGCATAAATTTGCTTCTTTGCCCTTTATTTTTCATTTATTTTTCTTCTTTTAAGGTATCTTTTTTTTTTCTCTCTCTGGTTTTTGGGTGGGGATTGTGGGATTGTGGGATTGTGGGTTTGGTGGAGAAAAGCATTCAGATGTTGTGAATTCTATGAAAAGGGTAACCCTTCTTGCATAAATTTGATGTTTTTAGATCTGTAGTTTGGTCAAAATTCCATCTTTGTTATGTTTTGTTATCTGTTCTTCTTCATCTTGGTGGTGTTTTCCCTCTATTGTGAGAATTAGTGTTTGATTTCTATCAGTGTGGTGTGAGATTTCTGTTCCAATGTCTTTATGGCTGTGAAAGTTGTGTCAGGTGTAGCTGGTTATGCTCCTTGTTCTTTTGTTTCTGAGATTGCAATGATCAATAATAGTTAGGTTTAGGTTTCATGTTTTTTTTTCTCTTTTGGTTATTCCTTCTTTATATGGAGTTATCTAGGTGGATAATGTTTGGATGGAAATTTCTAGTTCTTTCTTTAGGTTTTGCTTTCTATATGTTCTTTGATTGCCAGAAATTGCTTTGGCTGTTGGGGTTGGATTGCTGGTGGTAAGGATTTAGAAAGGAGAGGGCTTTAGCTCAATCCAGCATTGATTGTATGTGAATTTACATGTTTGCTGGATATTAATGGATTCGCTTTGATGAGTACTTGACATCGATCACATCGCTGATCGATAACCCTCTGATGGATCTCTCTTCGAGTTCAAAGATTTTGTGGATTGAGCTTTATTATTGGTGAATTTGATTGTGTTGTCCTGATTATTTCATCATGCCATTGTTCTGATTCTTGTGAATTGGTCAAGGACCTGTTATCTACAATCAATCTGTTCGCGTAAGAAGGGAGGGGATTTTTTTTCTTCTTATTCTTCTGTTTGTGTTGATTCTTTGTTATAGATCAATCTAGTAGAAATTAGGTTTCTTCTCCTGTGTTTTCTTTTCCCCCCTTCTCTTATCATTGCGGTTGTATTCATTCCTGCTGTTTTCTCCTATCTGCCATACTTAGATCTTTTCTCTTTGGTGTTTGTTTGCTCCTTTCAATCTATTGTTATGATTATAGATTTATTTATGAATCGGGACTTTCGTCTTTGAACCTGAGAAAGTGAAAATATTGCCCGTATATAAAATTAATCGAGACATCCAGAGCAAAATAACTTGTGAGGTATATTGATGACAGTACCTAGATGATGCATTTTTTGTTAGATCAGGGACGAGGTTTCCATATATTCAATTTTCTTGGTTTTTCAAAATGGTTTATTTTCGTATTTTACTTAATGTTTTCGTTGTAAGTTAAGTCCAAGCTTTGATATGACAAACGGATCTCTAGATAAATTATGAACTCTTTCGTCTGCTTGCTGAGTTTTGCAATATGGTAATTGATGAAAGCAATTGGATATGACTGCCTTTTTGGGAATGCCTGAACTATGTCTTACAATCATGACTTTGATTAAGGGTTCTAATTAGTGTGGGAAGACTCCTATCTGTTCAATTGATTCAGTGAGTCAGGACATATAGATTAATTGTTGGTCAAGCTTTTTCATGGCAAAAAAATTGTTCTCTTTCTAAACTACTTAGTATCTGGGAATTGTTATCAGTGTCAGCTAACGTCCTTATCTCTTCAACATTATTTGGCAGGCAAACATTCATGGAAAAGAAATATGTAACAAATAATTTGGAACCTCCAAGTGAAGGCACAATAACGCAACAAGTACCCCTTGACGTACGGAAAGACTCAGAGAATACTACGAATTCTGGTTATTCCATGGAGACTACTCCGACACCGTAATACAAATGAATGATGATTCTGCTGATTGTGATGAAGTCAAAATTAAGCGTTCCACGCGAGGCGAAGAAATGGGATGCATTATGGTGTATTTGCTTTGAGCTCTGACGAGGAATTGGATTGTGAGAAGCCAGTCAAGGTTGATACTGTTATCCAATGAGCCTTTATGTAATGCTCTTTGTAGGATTAGCTATTGAGTCCACTTTAAAGACATGAAAATGCTACTCACTTTCATACATTTTAGCTATTGGTTACAGTTTCTATAATTGAAAATCATTGACCTTTGAATTTTTACAGGATCGCTCTCCAAAACACACCAAGCGTAATGGTGGAAATTCTAAATGTTCAGGATGCACTAAATTTGGAAAGGTATATTTTAAATTTAGATTGCCTTTTATGTCATAGACTCATCATAATGAATCTAAAAACAGATATCGGCTAGATGGTGTTCGGGAGAAGGATGTAGACCCGTCATTGATGAAGCTCCTGCATTCTATCCCACTGAAGAGGTATTTCTCAAAATTTTCAGGGGAATAAATCATATCCTGAGTTGTGCTACTTCCATGATTGTCATTTCTATGGGATATCAATCTCTTTTTATCTGTCCTATTCTTAGCAAAAGTATTATTCTTCTCAGGAGTTCAAGGATACTCTTGGTTACATTGCTAGTATACGTCAAAAAGCTGAAAAATATGGTATATGCCGGATTATACCACCACCATCGTGGGTACCACCTTGCCCTTTAAGAGTGAAGAGCTCATGGGAGCATGCTAAGTTCACTACTCGGGTTCAACAAGTTGACAAGCTTCAAAACAGAGAGCCAATGAGAAAAAGATCTAGGAATCGTTGTCAAAGAAAAAGGAAAAGAAGAAAGCGGTTAAAGTTTGGCATGACTCGGAGACGTAATATCTCTAGCTCTTCTGAAAATAATGACTGTGCTGCCTCTGACACTGAGGAAAAGTTTGGTTTCCAATCCGGTTCAGACTTCACTCTTAAGACCTTTCAAGAGTTTGCAGATGACTTCAAAGAGCAGTATTTTGGAATGAGGGATATCTCTGAAAATTTTGTTGATGGCGAAGAGCACCCAGTAAAGGGATGGCAACCTTCAGTGGAAGACATAGAAGGAGAATATTGGCCGGATGGTTGAGAAACCAACTGAAGAAGTTGAGGTATGGGCTTTTCTTGACTTATGTTCGAAACTTGCCTTTGTTCAATTTTGATGTAAACTAAAATTTCTTTAAATGCAGGTACATTATGGTGCTGATTTGGAAACTGGAGTTTTTGGCAGTGGCTTTCCTAAAGCATCTTCCTCAACTGATCAGAACACTGATCCGTACCTGATGTCAGGTTGGAACTTGAATAATTTCCCTAGACTTCCCGGTTCAGTTCTTGCATTTGAAAGAGGTGATATCTCTGGAGTATTGGTGCCTTGGCTATATATTGGGATGTGTTTTTCATCATTCTGTTGGGTAAGTCTCTTTGTGCTTTTTTTCTTCTTTCTGTGCTATTCAACATCTGAAGTTCTGAACATCATTGTGCACATCACTTTTGAAAAATCTTCAAATACAGCTAACTGTTGAGAATTTCACCCAGGTATATGGACATTGACAAGTACCACATCCCCCTTATGATTAAAAGAAATTCTATACTGATCATGGATATTGTTCTTAACAGAAATAAAATCAATAAATAACAAAAAAGGATAACTATTGAAAGCTGACATATGCCTTGATACTTTACATATTATTTATTTCAGAGGGCGCTTATTTATTTTCTGCACAAACTTAGTATCAGTTTTTGATTGATCTTGTTTTTCTTCTGCTTGAAACTTGAATGACAAATTTAGTTCAAGATTCTGTTATCTATTCTGGCTTATTATTTTATTTGTTTTCCTAATTGACATTTTACTGTCCTTTGTTTTTTGTATGCATAGCATGTGGAAGATCATCACCTTTATTCTCTGAATTATATGCATTTTGGTGATCCGAAAGTGTGGTATGGGGTTCCTGGAAGTGATGCGGTGAAATTGGAGGATGCCATGAGGAAAAATTTACCAGAACTGTTTGAAGAACAACCAGATTTACTGCATGAATTGGCAAGTCCTAAACTACTCAATATTGCTTATTGTTTTACTCAGGGGGACATCAGTTTTGAACATATGTGCCTGTGTTTACAAGATCTAGTGGACAATACATATATTAACACTATGTATTATTTTTTGTGTTTGAACAAAGTCTATCTACCCTCATCCACCATTTATGAATTATAATATCTATTCTTTTCTATCTTCTTACTGTATATAACATTCACATAGCATGTCTAAACTTCATGGTACTCAATCAGAATATATTTCCTAACTAACAACTGATTTCTTTGCATCAGTTCACTTTCTTGTTCTTTTATATTTAACTGTGTTGGATCAAGTTTATTATTTACTTGTCTCATGAAGTTGTTTCACTAATTCAATCAGGTGACACAATTGTCCCCTTCAGTTCTGAAATCTGAAGGAGTGCCAGTTTATCGAGCCATTCAGAAATCTGGAGAGTTTGTTCTCACTTTTCCAAGAGCATATCATTCTGGCTTTAACTGTGGATTCAACTGCGCTGAGGCTGTGAATGTTGCTCCCGTGGACTGGTTGCCCCATGGGCAGTGTGCTGTCGAAGCTTTACAGTGAGCAATCCCGTAAAACATCCTTGTCACATGACAAATTGCTGCTTGGTGCCGCACGGGAAGCAGTCAAGGCCCTCTGGGAGGTTTTAGTGCTTGGGAGGCAGGACTCTAAGAACTTCAAATGGCAAAGTGTTTGCCACAATGATGGAGTGCTTACTAAAGCTATTAAGGTATTCTTTTTATTTTTATTTCTTTTTGAATGATTAAGTATATGAAGCAATGAGGGAAGTAGAATTGTAGCCCGTTAGGTTTAATGTTTGACGTATAGAGTTTAGGAATCACTTAGAAATGCACTTCTTTGCCTTCATCTAGGGGCAGATAATAAGCCTGCACCATGCACACAAACACACACAGAATCCCACCTCACATCACAACATCAGGAATCACATTATTTTATCATTTTGAGTACTTCTAAGTTCACTGCTGATAATTTTTGTCATCTTAGGCAAGAGTTGAGATGGAGAACAAAAGAAGAGAGTCTATTTCTGGTCATCAGCAAGCAAGAAAGATGGACAAGGATTTTGATTTTTCAAATGAGAGAGAATGTTTTTCATGCTTCTATGATCTGCACCTTTCTGCTGTCGGTTGTGAATGTTGTCCTAATCGTTTTGCCTGCTTAGCCCATGCAAATTTGCTCTGCTCCTGTGATCCTGCGAGAAGATTTTTCCTTCTTCGCTATCACATTGATGAACTGAATATCCTCGTGGAAGCTCTAGAAGGTAATTTGGGTGCAGTACAGCGATGGGCTGAAGAGGATCTTGGGTTAGCTTTACACTCTAGTTCATCACTACATGGAATGTCAGAAAATGCAAAACCAGAATTTGCATCTAGCACCACAGATTCCTTGGAGAAAAGCGCTTCTGAATTGCAGAGGCCAATTTTTGATCTAAACATGCCTGATATAGATGATGACAGTCCTGTATGTGAAGTTAATCATCCTGAAACAAGAAAATGCCTTGTTGGTTTGATGGAAAAAAAGGTTCATGATGGTAATGAAGCCCATGAAGCTCATCATGTCAAAGCATTGGAAGATGTTAAAGCAAAATGGCCTTTAAATCTCAACACATCTGGTGTAAAAGATGAGTTTGAATTTATGGACTTAGACAGATCACCTGTAGCTCCAAATTCAGATTTAATTGGTCTCAAACAATGTGAATTCCCTCCAACCAATGCTTGCTCAAACAAAGGCCAATACAGGAGCTGTTTTGATTTATATACAGACAAAGTACCAACTGTAAACAGAGATAGATGGCTTGCGAGCAGTGGAAATGCCTTACTGATGGCACCTGATGTTAAAGAAGAGCAAGGCTGTTCTTCGCAATCTGCTGTTGTGAGTGCTAATGAATTTCGAATGGACAAATCCGATATAAAAAATGAGCCCTTAATATTCGCAGGTCATCCGATGAGATCAAATACGGAGAATACCCATGTTTCTTTTCTTGATAGAAACTTTGTTGGCTCATCATGTTCTTTGGGTGCTGAATATCCTAAGAGGTCTGGTGCGAAACTTTTTGGTCAGGACCTTCATGGTCTGCCACACTTACCAAAAGCTTCAAGTGGTCACCAAAATCAATCCAGTGTGTTGGTTGACAATTGCGATGATCCTGTAGAGGTCCCTGGGACATCAAGTTACCTAGTTGAACCTGTCAACTTTGGAACACTAATACCAAGAAGAAAGTGGTGCAATAAGCAGGCTATCTTTCCTAAAGGTACTTCTGCATATACTTTCAAGTACAGAATTTTTTTAGCCTAAGTACAATATTCTATTTTCAGAAACAAGAGAATTGCCTCCCTTTTTGGGTAACCACCATGTAATTTTTTGTTCAGGATTTGTAAGTCGTGTCAGGTACTTCAATCTGCTCAATCCAACAAAAACATGCTATTACATTTCTGAAGTACTGGATTCCGGAATTCTGGGGCCTCGGTTCAAGGTGGGACTTTTTACATCTGTAATTCTGATGGTACTTTTTCTTACAAACTTTTGGTAGAATCCATTATTCGACAAGTCTTTCTATTTTGTAGACCTTATGCTTGCATTATATGCCTTGTTGTCTAGTTTAAGTTTATTGTCAACTGAGCCTGCTCATTATCTAGAGAAATATCTGCAACATAATTTAGCTGTAAAATGTCATAGAGATCGGTATGGTGTATTGCCGCAAGGAATTCTACAGCTCAAAAGTCCTTAATACTCCATAAGCTATAAAACAGGATCTTGTGGAACTGCATTCAATCATCACTATATTTACTGGTTTATGAATTTATCAGTAAAAAATGCATATCAAGACTTGAAAATTCATTGAGATCATCTGTCATGCTTTTGCTCAATCAGACCTTAAATCTGCCAAGAGGTCCCAATGTTACAACTTACAAGTTCCCGTTACTCTATTTATCTAATTACCTTCCTTTTTGGTTTGATTGATTGTAGGTTATGATGGAGGGAGATCCATCAGTTAGCTTCACACATGCTTCTCCAGAACAGTGTTGGTTATTGGTGCAAGAAAAACTGAACAAAAAGATCAGTGAAGAACATATCCTAGGGAAGCAAGGTCTTCCCCCATTGCAGTCACCTGATGAAATGAATGGTTTCGAGATGTTTGGGTTTTTGACCCCATCGATAGTAAAGGTACTTCCAATGCCTAGTTGTTTGACCATATAGCTTTGATAAATGTTGTAGAGCTGGTTGCTAATTCCTTTGTGTGATTTTGGATCACCAATTATCTTAATTACACTCATTTGGCTCAGATCTTCAACTGATGAACATTTGAGAGATATATTACAACTGTTAATATTAATTTGCTTTGCAAACAGGTTATTGAGGCTCTCGATCCTCATCACTTGTGCTCAGAGTACTGGGCATCAAAGTTGGATACACGACCTGTATCCAGCATGATAGAACTAGAAGAAACTCCAGAGCCAGTTGCAGCTTTGCATATCAGAGTGGAGGCCGAGGACTACTCTTCACATCCGATCGTAGATACATCAAACAAGCAGAAAATGTTATTTGGAGTTAATTTGTCTAGTCAGGAGAACCATAAACCAAAGACCAACAGCAAGTCATCGATGGAAGAGATCCAAACAATACTCGGGCGATTATTCAAGAAGGCGAACAATGAAGAACTGAACATGATGCAGCAAATACTCAACAGTGGACAAGGGAGTGATGCTTGGAAAGCAGCATTGTCAACTTTGGTGGATGAAATCCAGAAGAATGTACATACATAATAAGATGAAGAAGAAGAAGGAGAAAGAAAGCAACCAAAATAATTCAATTCTTCAGAGGATAAACTTCTGTGGAGAAGTACAGTATGAAAGAGCCACCATTGTTTTTGTTCTTTAGGTACTAGCACTGAATTCCCATTTTTTTTTCTCTTTTCTTTTGTCATCCATTGTTTACTACAGTCACCATTGACTTCATTCTTTCTGTGTCTCATAATATGGTGGAGTCAACTGTCAAGTCACATTTTCAATTCAGCATGTTCTTTATTTAATTTTAGGCTACAAATTAGTCATTTCAGGAAGTTAGATCACTGTGGCCTCTGCATTGTAAAGAACAACTAATCTTTTTGTTCAATTATAGTTGAAGCAAAATTTTGAATTTCTGAAGGTTTAATAATTTCTTCTTAGGATTCCATATCACTTGTAATTTTTCTCCTAATTCTGTTTTAATGTCATTTCACTCTCCCTTGGTGAATTCTAACATACCTGTGCATTATTCACACGGTATGAGACTGTATGAGTCTTAGGATAGTGTTTTCTAGGTTATAATGTTTGTGTTTTGGGTTCCGTGTGAACTACAGTACCATCGGGCCTAAAAACAAAAGCTTTGAATCCTAACAAAAGCATTGAATCCTAAACAAAAGCATTGAAACCAACGGTCTCATACCGTGGATACAAAACCCACGGTATTATAGCATGCACCGTCTCCCTTGTTCTTTTTTTTTTTAATTATTTTGGTAAAACCCTTTTTTGTTTCAAAATTTTCCATGATTTTTTTAAGGTTTTTTGAACCCCAACTTGAAGTTTGTAACTAGATTGTTCAAATTGGGATACTGAAAGTTCATGCAAAAAATAAAATTAGGTTAAGTTTTTTTTTTACCCATTTACCAATATATATTATATATAATTTCAGAAGCATTTTATTTGTCAAAATGATCCTGAAGCTATCTAGTCACCATCCAAGGTGTTGAATGGATGTTGACTATCATTAAAAATAATATTTAAATATTTTTTGGGTATTAAGAAAAGTCATAAAATTTTACAATTAATACATTCTTTTTATGGAGCATCCTAAAGCCAAATGGGCTCGATAGATGGGTTCATGGAGCTAAACAATATTTTAGCTTCAAAGATTATATTGTGTTGGTTTTTGGAGTTAAACAACTTTTCACAAGCTGTTTAGCTCTCGGTATTTGAAAGACCTTTTTTGGTCATTTAAGCTTCTCTAACTTAAAAAAAATTGGTTTTTTTTTCATTTAACACCCTTTTCCTAACACACAAAAATTAATTACTAGTCAGCATCCAATCAACACCTTGGCGTTGATTAAGTAGCCCAAGTGTCATTTTGACAAATAAAATATTTCTCGGGCTAAAATGATTAAAAAAAATTATAAAAAAATATATTGATAAATGACCTTTTTGTTTGTTTGTTTGTTTGTATTTATCTCTATAAAACATCAATAAATTTATTATATTACATCAATATATAAGTTAATAACTAAAGCATAATAAACCGATTCAATCTAACCCACCAACTTTATTTTTTTTATTAGTTCTCTTGTCACATGCTTTAAAGTAAAAGAATAGTAATAAAATAATAAATTAATTTTCTTTCTCAGAAAAGTTTTGGATTCTCTCAATGATCACTTCCTAAAAGCCCTAGATAGCTAAAAGTAAATAATAATAATAATAATAACAATAATAATAACACATAATAGTAAGAAACCATTAGCATAAGTTCCTTTTTTGGGAATGAAACCCTAAAAGCTCTTTCTTATTGAAGCTTATTGATGACTTGTGTTTGAAGAACTTGAAGAGATGGGCATTAGAAATGAGGATCCAATCCCATCCCTGGATACCCTAAAAAAGCACTTTTGCTTGGGTTGTCTCTCACTTATGAGAAAAAAACATAAAGTTGGTCAATGCCAAAAGCTCTGTCCTTTTACCACAAGACCACATGGAGTTGTTCAGATCCTCCTCCAAGTGGTACACACTTGCTTCTTCATCAAAGGCATATATCCCAACATAGATGTATCCTAATGTGATAAATATCCTCCTTTAATTTTTACGTTTAATTATGTTTTATTGTTATATATATTAAATGTTCTATTATTAGAATATTCAAACAATTGGCATTATTGCTTCTGAATTAATAATTAGTAGAAGCTAATACACTTCGGGGCTACATAACATTGGTCTTCTAGTACATGAGTGTCCTAGTTGCTCGAATATGGGGTCTGCCCAATGTACAACCTTCAAAGGTTTTATCACCCGTAATCTTGTGGTTGACTCTTACTCAAGTAAAGGCGAAAGGCTTATTTATTTGTGTCTCTGCTTACTAAAACTTTTGTTGTTTTGGATATATGAGTCCCAACAAACCAATATAACACAAGGAAATCAATATCATGATGTGTAAAAAAAAATATGTAATTTAATTTGAAAACATTTTTAGTTTCTCTTTAACTAGAGATTCCATACAATGACCATGGTGGTCACATCCCACTCCCACCGTAGTGTTTTGGCCAAGCCCCAAAAATCTTTTATCCTAAATATATTTCAGAAGTAGTTTTTCATCCTAAATAAATAAATAAATAAATAAATAAAAGGAGGAATGTGTTTGAAAAATGCTTTTCTTTTGGCCTTGCATCGCATGTAAATCTTAAACAATGTTAAGGTAATATCACTTTCCCTAATAACACTGTTAGGTTGTCATGATACTAAGCCTAAGCCTGATTAAACTTAATAATCACAAACCCATAAATTATAATCAATAGTCAAATTACAAATTCAATCTTATATATTAATAATTAGCAAATCCTTCCCAACTATTACATGGGATCGTGATCACCTTAATTACTCAATCCGATGATCTAAAATGGCTCATAATGAACCCTAAACCTAATTTTAATTAGTTTGCCTAATGACAAAATTAATTAATTTAGGGTTAGGTTGTATCAATTTGATGAGGATGGTGGTCCTGGTCCTTCCCATGAAGGTAATTAGTTGGTGGGCTTTTGGGCCTACCAACAAGCTTCACAATCTGGACCACCACTTGATCCACGGGCCCACAAACCTCGTGAGTTTTAACTAACTCAATGCAAAAGACAAATTTGCCCTCCAGGAAGGGACGAGCTGGTCACGTGCTTTTCTTCTTTGGTGGTCTGCTGCTCCGCATGATTAAAGCGGCTCCGCTCCACGTGACCACCGTGCTGCCCAAATGTTTAATTTTTTCCTGCGAGATTACCGGAATGCCCTCGTGAACTTTAACTTGGCTGGTGGTATTCTTGTAATTGTTCGAAAAATTATGGCTTGATATGAAACTCAACAGGACAAAGCTAAGAACGATGAGAACGTGAACAGTGGTGCGAAGTGCGAACAACGTGGCAGCGTGTACATAAATCGCTTGACCAATGGGCTTATGCCACGTGTCCATGATAAGATGCCGAATCCCGTGGGACCCAGCAAACACAAAGCCGCCAACACACCGTGATCTTCGTTAATTGGACAGTTTCTCCGGTCCAGTTACTAGGACTTGCAAACATGGACCTCAGGATGATCATCAGATTGATACGGTCAAATATGACGGTCACTTTTTTGGGTGTGGTTAGTACCCCTATCCCATCACTTCATCGTGCGGCTGGGAGCTACCGAATACTGAAATCACGAATACACCCTCAAACGCGCCGGGTCTCATGCTTATCCAAAAAGGCTATTAATGTCATTTTACGAAGCCCGAGGCAATGATACGGTGACCCAGCAATTTGACCCGAGAACCGGACCCACAAATAACTGCTCGATGGTCGTGCAGGGGATCACGTCGGCAGCAGTGTCAAATTACAAAAGTAACCCCCAGTGCGGTAGACAACCAAAACAACACGATCTTTTCGCTTGGGAACTCAAATGATTGATCCCTTGTCTGTAGCCACAGCAGTCGAGGGCCATCCGATCATCGTGTCTGGGCCCCACTGCAGTACAGTGTAAACCAGCAAGCGACGGCGGGGGATTCGCCGGGTGTGCGCTCCTTCATCTCCTTTTTTATTTTTATTTTTCACATATACAAATTAAAATTAAAATTAAATAATTTGTTTTTAAAAATAATATATAATAAAGTATGCAGGAGGGTACAGTAGTACTTGCATAGTTATCACCGGCAGCGAGGGTCATTTAAGACCGTACGTGAGGTGACCGGCGCCAGCCCCGCTTCGCGGTCGTACGGGTGCTGTCGGGCCGTAGGTGGACTGGCTAGGAAGACCGCCACGTCGCGGGATGGGAAGGGCCTGGCCTGGCCGGGGAGCTGATGGACAGCTGGCGGTCATGTGATGCGGATAAGGTTGGGCCAGAAGGGGGCATCGTTAATTTAAAACTCTAGCTGGATTTCAGTCGTCGGATCGAGCGGGTCGGAAACGGACGGTGGAGATCGTGGGATGGGGCGAGCGTTTCGAGGGGTGGTCAACGTGACGGTCACCGCGCGGGGGCGCGGAGGAAACCGACGAGATGGCGCGAATTTTTAAGCACTCGTGGATTGAAGCGACGCGGGAAAAGTACCGTTGTTAAGTGATGGAGTTTGTTTTAACTTTTCATTCTAAAATAATATTAAATAATGGTTCAATTACCATAACACCCTCGACCTAGCGATTTATATCAAGAAAAAAAAAAGAGAAAAAGTTATCTTTGTCTTAATGCTTTATTGAGACTTTGAGACATCTTTTGTCCATGTCTCTCATTCTGTATGATGTATTGAATGTGTAGTACTTACATCCAGGCTACCAGCCTTTGTATACAAATTGAGGGACAAATAAATTGGCTTGTTGTTTCAAAATTATGGAGGTTGTCTTGAGTTGAGGACTAATAATTTATCAAAAAAAACTTACAAGCTAGTCAGGATTTAGAGTCCCAATGTAATTCTGGGCTGTGTTTTAGTGCCAGTCTTATTTTTTCTTATTTTTTTAATTCTGTCTTTTTCTGAATCCTGGTTCATTGTCTCCTGTTTTTTATAACTCATTCCCCTAAATATTCGTATATAATAATAAAAAAAAAGCTTATGCTTTTTAATCAAGTAATTAGCATATATTTGTCATTAATTAAGGTCAACAACGGTCACATAATAAAGAGGGTAATTAAGTCATTATACAGCGAACATCGAAACCCGTAATTAACTCAAACTCAGGGGCAGAAACTCAAACAGAAAACGACAAACCAAAAGCTAGTACGATCACCTGCTTATATATAACCCCAACCGACCCCATTTCATCACCCTCTCCACGTTTCCGTCTCTCCTAACCCTAGCCTTGGCCGCCACCGCCGACGAGGACGAACACTAGCTCGCTTGGGTTCATTGATGGTCGAGTATATGGCTTCGGCGCTCGTTAACAATGTGGGGATTTCGCCTGAGGGGTTTCTCGACTGCCCGCCGGCGTACGGATGGCTCAGCCCACGGATCTCTTTCAGTCGGGACCTCCCTGACGAACCAAAACCCTCGTCGCCGAAGCAGAAACCCGTTCCAGAAGATGCTGCCAAGGATCTCGTCGACTTCGAGTTCCGGTTACATGATCCCGTTACCATGCTCCCGGCCGACGAACTCTTTTCCGACGGGAAGCTTGTCCCGCTCCAGCTCCGACCCTCGGTGGCGGACTCATCCGCTGCGGAGAATAGGTCTTTGGAGGCGGCCAAGCCCCGGCGGAGGGTGGAGATCGCGGTCTCCGAGGCCTACGCTCTGTCGCCCAAGGCACCAAGGTGCTCGAGTCGGTGGAGGGAGCTGCTTGGGCTGAAGAAGCTTCAAAACTCTAAATCAGAACCGCAGAAGCAATCCCCGGCGCCGGGTAAGATCTCTAACGCCAGATCTCTGAAGCATTTGCTCCATAAGAACCATAGATCGTCAGCGACCGACTCGTCGTCCCTGAGCCTCCCGCTTCTCCGCGACTCTGATTCCGAATCGGTCTCCATCTCTTCATCCCGGCTCTTCCTCTCATCTTCCTCCTCCTCGGGACCAGATCACGAGGATCTCCCCCGCCTCTCCCTCGACTCCGAGAAGCCTTGCCACAGCTCGATCTCGGTGAAACGAAACCCTCCGAGGGTGAGGCTTTCCCGGCCGAGATCGGAGATCAACCCAACGGTTTCCAGAATGGTAAGGAGCCCGATCCGACGTGCGGAGACGGCGGTCCCGCTTCCGAGCGGCGCGTCAGTGGACAGCCCACGGATGAACGCATCCGGGCGGGTAGTGTTCCAAGGCCTGGAGCGGAGCTCGAGCAGCCCCGGGAGCTTCAACGGCGGCCCAAGAGCGAAGCATCGCGGAGTGGAGCGCTCCTACTCCGCCAACGTCGTTCGTGTCTCCCCGGTCCTCAACGTCCCCGTCTGCTCCCTTCGCGGATCCTCCTCAAAATCCGTTTCCGTTCTCGGATTCGGGCAGCTCTTCTCCCCCCAGAAGAAGGATCGCGAAGGATCCGCAACCCGAACCAACACCTCCAAGCCCAAAACGGAGCGGTTTTGAAATCCGAGATCCGATCCGATCCGATCTCTCGGTAAACTAAGACCAAAACAGAGAGAAGAAATTCCTAATAAAAAAAACCATTAACTCGTTTTTTTAGTTAGTTTCTTGTACTTTTTTTTTCCTTTTTTTTGAAAAAAAAAATCTCTTCGTTCTGTAAATATTCCGGTCTAATTTCCATTTTTTTTCCTTTTTTAATTTTCCCGTTTGAATGGAATCCTTATGCTAATGTGCGCCGCGGAGCTTAAGGCGGTCCTCGTGAAATCCACGTGCGCGTTATTCTTGCTGTCCTTGGGTTCGGTTTTGGATGGTACAGTGCGTTTGGGTTCGGACCGTTTGGTCGGTGCGGTTGCAGCTGATGTGGTCTAATCAAATGTGGATAACGAAAAGGCCCTGTTGGTGCCGTGATTGTGATCTGATGGTTTGGATTTGGTGGTATATGCACTTAGGCAGTACCTACCACCTGTAGCCAGATTCCTTTTCTCTATTATAACTGTGAGGTCTTGTCAATATGACAATGGGTGCAGTATATTTGCATATCTTTTCTATCTTGGCTTCTTGTGCTAGCTGGTTTGGGCTGGTCACAGGTTCATGTTTTGCAGAGTGGGCTGGAGATGCACCAGCTTTTGGTACTTTGGCAGAGCAGCCAGTGAGCCAGTGACATAGCTTTCTCAGGTGTGAATTTGCATTGCATGAATTTGAGCAACCATGGCTCTACTGGATTTTGCTTTTGGGGGTCATACAACTCACATGAGCATTGAGCATTGAGCATTGTCATCCAAGTACAGAGCTTGTTTGTCCTGTTGTTAATTAGAGAAGTAGTTTTTTTATTATTTTATTTTTTTACCATTTTGTTTGGAGATCTTTGAGCAGGAGGCTTTATGAGAGTGGGGAGAAGAGGCCAAAAGAATGGGTGCACTGTTGAGGGCCTGGACTGAAATAGTGAGTGGTCTGTGACACTCTCTGTGCTGTGCTTCTCTGGAATGGGTCAGATGGGTTTTTAAGTTGGTTTTCAGAGAGAGAGAGAGGGATCAGGCTATCAGCCATGAGTCTTGTAGTGTCCTGTACCAATGAATGCTATGTTGACTCTTCCCTGATTTACCTGACTCTTTCCTTCTATCTTTTCCTTATTTTTAGGCCCTGCTTCTTGTTTGCAGGTTGAATCTGCAACCCTCTGTTTATCTGCTCTCATATTAATATAAAAGAATAATACCCTTTTTTTAATATTTTTTTTTTTTTAATTTTTGAGGTCACAAATTCGAGTCATAAAAACAACGTTATATAAAAATAAGAAGGATAAACTTGTGTACAATAGTTTTCCGATTCCCATGTATAATGAGAGCTTTAGAACACCACACTGCTTATTTTTTAATAATATTTCCTTCAGATGTTGTGGTTCATCCGCTCCTTTATATGATGACATTTGAGTCTTTGACAAGTATAGGGTTGGGTTTATAAGAGATGTGATCCATGCAGGGGCTTGCCACAACTTGTAGGCTGTAACAGAGAAAGTTATTCCCTGTCTATTAATTTTTTTTATAAATATAAAGCATGTCTAATAACTTTTTTTATAAAAAAGTAAGTTACCACACTTGGATGGATCAAAACATGCCTCTACCAAATAGGAAAAAAAAGAGAGATTAAGATATCGAATCATGCATGAAGTGGTTTGTTCACATATTTATCTCTCTCTCTCACACACAATCTACAAAACCATTTCATTTTTATCCCCATTTGTTGTTTGATAGTTTATTTAAACATAGGAGTGTCAAAAGATTTGGTTGTAAATACTGGTTTTTTCTCTAGAACTACTTAAAAGTATTCTCAAGAGCATAAAAGAAGGAAGACCTCAAAGAGATGGATAAGCTCACTTTGATCTACAATCTCCCCACCCTATGATCTTCTCTTCTCCGGCGATCTCCCGACTAACTTGACCGCCGAAGAGGGATTTGGGCATCCAGGCCTTCCCCCGGCTGCTCACAATACTGTTTATGTCACACATTTTCGAGTGGATTTAGTGAGAAGACACCTTCGACACATCTTTTCGACCGTAGAAATCTTCATTTGTTGACCTTGATTGGAGTCAATCCCAAGAGCAACGGATTTTTTGGTTAACAGATTGGCGCCTTCTATGGGGACAACTGAACAAAAAACTGTGTGCACCATGAGGAGGAGGACGGGGTAGCGTATTTACGGCTCCGCAGGAACTAGTGAATCACCGCGTGGGGAGTCGCAACCCACTGGGTAGCGAACCCGGATGTCAACCCCGACCCAGACCGGCCCGTCAAGCAAGCGTTGGACATGGCACTACCTTGCCTCGGAGTGGAAGATGAAGGTCTTGGCGCAGCCCCTGTGAGAATCTAAAGGCGGTTTTCGCATACCTCAACATCTTGGGATCCTCTCCCACAATCTTGGGAGGAAGGTAAAGATTAGATACCCATACAGTGCGATCCAAATGGGAGTTCTCGTGAAGAAGGAAGAGCAAGGCTTTCACGGGAAGCGAAGCGCTTTGGTCACCACCACTCCGACAGCCATCAAAGATTTTATCGTTGTGCAGCGGCATGATACTCTCCCTCACGAGGGAAAAATGAAGGCTCGAGAAAAGAAAGCTCGAGAAAGGACTCAAGTTCGCGATCATGCATTACGCCCGTCGTATCCCTTCGTCACGGGAACTTCATGGAGTAAGTCTCCCTTGAAGCCTCAAGGCTCCCACCATAGAGACATCACGGTATTTGTGGAGATCACGGAATGACTATCTCGGGGCTTTTAAAAACATTGATGCTGCGTCGCGAGGTCAGGCAACCCAAACTCGTAATATGCGCCTCTTCCCGGGAATGCTTTACTAGGCGGTGAAGTCTTTGATATGGTTCAGAAGCCTCCCTCCCAACACCGTCACCTCATTCGATGAGCTCTCCGACCTTTTCTTCAATCACTTTGTTAGCGATAATAGGCGGAGAAAGACCTCGACCACCTTGATGAGTGTCAGGCAGTAGGAGAGAGAAAGCCTCCGTAGGTATATACACCATTTCACCCAAGAGACGATGACCATCCTGAACCTCAACCAGTCCATTGCTGTCACGACGCCCAAGAAAGGACTGCATGAAGCTCCATTCAAATTCTCATGCAGGTGCAGAGTCTGAGGATCTAGAAATATCCCAACAAGTCTAAGAACCCCTCGGGTTAGAAAGACAGTAACAGATACTGCTCTTTCCATCATGAACATGGCTACGACGCCGAGGAGTGCTACCAGCTCAAGGATGAGATTGAGGACCAATTCCGGAAGGGACGCCTCAATCAATTTCTCAAACGCGACCTGCAGGAAGAAGGTCCCTCCGCCTCGAAGCTGAGCCCAACTCCCGTCCATACTATTTACTTCATCGCGAGAGGACCTGGGGGTGGAGGCGATAGCGCCACGGCCCGTAAGGCACACACTCTCATGTTGGCCCAGATGGAGCCACCAATGAAGAAGTCTAAGGTCGGTCCTACCATCTTTCTCTGATGAAGATCTTGGGATCTAACCCTGCCATCCCCATGGCTTGCATCGTTAGCCGTCGCCCATGATCATAGCGAACTCCAAAGCAAAAAGAGTCCTCGTCAACAGTGGAAGTTTTGTCAACATTATATTTTGGGATGCTTACGAGTAGATGGACCTCGGCTCCCAAGGTCTCCAACATGTGAGGACTTCGTTTGTCGGGTTCTTGGGAAGCATGGTACAACCAGAGATAGTAGTCACACTCCCTATGGTTGTAGGAAGTCACCCACGCCAGAAGACCATCACAACCGACTTTCTAGTGGTTTGGTGCTCCTCCAACTATAATGCCATCCTAGGGATATTGACATTGAATGCTTTGAAGGCAATCATCTTCACATACCACTTGCTTATGAAGTTTCCCAATGAGAACTATGTGGAGAGCTAAGGAGAGATCAACATGCGGCCCGCCATGGACTATTTGAGACATTGGCGGTCGGCAGGCTTGAGGCCAAAAAGTTGATAGAGCAGCGCAGTAACCAATCAAGACCTAGTGAAGATCCCTTTGGTAGGGGACTCCCCAAGAGGCGATACATGTCGGTTCAAAGTTGTTAGGTGAGCCTTAGGAAGAAATGATAAGTCATCTTGAACAATAGTGACATTTTGCCTTGTCCTCACGAAGACATGCATTTGGATTGAAGTGTTATTAAGTATCACTTCAACACATACCCTGCAGCCAAGCCCATGATATAGAAGCGGCAACACTTTGCTCCGGAATGCCAACAAGCTGCAGATGAAGAGGTCGAGAAGCTCCTTAGGGCAGGGTTTATCAGAGAAGTCTGTTATCCCGAGTGGCTCTCGACTATTGTGCTTGTAAAGAAGCCTCAGAAAAATAGAGAATGCGTATTGACTTCACCAACTTGAATAAAGCTTGCCCTAAGGACTACTACCTCCTCCCCTTGATTGATGAAATCGTCTATGACACCTCGGGCATGAGATTTTGAGCTTTCTAGATGCCTTCTCTGGATATAACCAAGTTAAGATGGTGAGATCTAACGAGGAGAAGACATCATTCACTATAGCCAAAGATACATACTATTATAAAGTAATGCCTTTCAGTCTTAAAAATGCATGTGCCACTTTCCAGAGGCTTGTGACACGAGTCTTCAAAAGGCAACTTGGGATGAATGTCGAAGCATATGTAGTATTTGGGATTTTACATTCTTGTGAAGAGAGAAAAGCGCATCCAACACATTGTTGATCAACAAGAAACCTTCCAAGCGATCCAAGTGGCTCACGGGATGCGCCCTTAACACCCGAAGCGCCTTTGGAGTTGATCGGCAAATTTCAAGGTTTTATGGTGTAATAATAACACTTTAAAAAGCTAAAAACAAATATATAAAAGTGCAGGGATTAAAAAGCAAAACTGGTAAATACTTATCTTAATTAATAAATATGGTCAAAGATCTTATCTTAAAACGGTTAATATATATATATATATATATATATATATATATATATATATATATATATATATATATATATATATATATATATATATATATATAAAGATAAAAAATTTCATTATTTATTCCTTACATCGCCGCCCTCATCCGTAACCCTAATTCTTATGATTCTTCCTCTCTGAGAACATAGCCATGGTTTTAGACGATCTAGAGACTGTTTATATAAAAAAATACATGCCTAAATTCTATTAGAATTAAAATTCTAATCCTAATTAATTTAATAAATTATAATCCTGGCCAAATCAAGATTTGATAAAATGATAAAACATATCCCAAGGATAAGTTTAATAATTGTTCGAGAAGAAATCTCGAGGCAATTTTAAGCTTTGAGATAGCATGGGAATACATATCCCAAGGCGACAAATCCCATGGATTGTATGAGAACGGATCTCGAGGCAATCTCATCCAAGGGCAGATCTCGAGGCAACTCACATGATGACAAAACTCGAGATGGTCAAAGAACACACATCTCGAGGCAAAAATAATAAATAAAAAAATAATAATATAAAAAAAATGAAATAAAATAAAACTATAACCTTGATTTGGTCTTATCAATCCAGTTTTAAGGTTGGGATCTCATGGGAGAGAAATTCTCTTGGAGGGATAAGACTGAGAAAACTTTTAAAAAGGGGGGAGAGAAGACAAAAGGGAAGAGGAGAAGAATGAGCAGGAAAAAGAAAAAAAGAAGAAGACGAACAAAAAAACAGGTATGATATTATAAAAATATATATAAAACCTAATCTAAGAAGGTCTGCTCCTCCCTCACGAGCCATCAGCGCTTCTCTTTATCGAACCTCCTTCTTCTTCACACTCTTCCGGGAACCACCCTACGCCGCTTTCGCCCGTCGAGCCAGTGACCTCTCCGGCCAAGGCGCTCCTGCGGTAGCCATGTAACAACGCCCTCTTGCCTTCGGCTCCGCTTCCAAATACGGTTGTCGCCCATACTGACCTCCTACGCTGCGTTCAGCCCTGCCAGCCACTGCCGTACCTGTCTATGCAGCGCCCTACTGCTTGTGGAAACCGTTGTCCTTCTGACCAAGCATCTCCGCCGCCCCGTCAGCCGCGCGCCCTTGTCCGCCAGCCCAAGCCGCGCCCTGGGCCCCGATCACCAGGCGCCAGTCCACCAGATCCTTGCTCCGCCCAAGCCGCTGCGCGTTGCTCCTTGCGCCTCAAAGCCACTCCGTACATGAAGCTCGCTGCTTCCTCACTGCCGCCACAGTGCCGCTGAAGCCTTCTTCAACACCGCTTTATTCTATTTACAGCATTGGGCTATGCTTGGATGCCGGATGGATCTTTGTTGGTTCTTTTGCTTAGTTCTTTGCTTGGATGCCTTAGATGGATGTTGTTAGTTCTTTGCTTGAATGCCGATGGATGCTATTGGTTGCTGCTTGGTTGCCGACTTGATACCTTTGGGACGCCGTAGTTGGGTACCGCCTGGAAAGTATTCTTTGTCACAAGGGCTGATTTTCTTTGCTATGCCGGATGAGTAAATTTTAGCCGCAGATTGAAGCTATGTCACCGATTGAGTTATTGTTGCGCATTCATGCTTACGCTGTGCCTCATTGGCTGCACTAATCTTTGAAGAGGTTGTTGCATTGATGCTAAGCAAAGAATCAATAAACAAGAAAGAAGGCCTGGCTTTTGTCATGAATTCGCTGCGCCGTTGATAATGTGTTATGCGTGCTATGATTGTCGATTAATGGATGAATTGATGAATGTACGAATATGTGTGCATGTTTGTATAGAAATCAAAGCTCAAAGTACAGAGGAAACCTTGTCAAATTTTTATAAAAAAAAAAGAGAAGCTATCGCATACTTGAAGTGCTATATTGCATTTATTCTTTGCCGAGTAACAAAATGAAAAGGAAGCCATAAAAAAGGCCAGCCGCTAAGTCATAAAGAAACCAAGACTGAAAGTCCTTGAATGTCATGTCATACGAAATGCTTAGAAGTCATGGCTTAGTTGCTCCAGACATTGTTAGCTACCAAGAAGAACCCTCGGTACGCTAGCTACTACGATTCTTGCTGAGATGCAATTGCTGTTGTCGTTGCTTTGATTGCTGCCATTGCTGCTGATCGCCGCGATGATGTACTGATAAAATAGTTGTTTTTGTAAAAGAAAGAATCCCCAAAGAATATGAAATGATAATGTTGTTGTTCATTGAGCAATTCGTATCTTATGGGATGATGATTTGTTTTAAAGGTACTTCAAATCCATATTAAATATTCAATCATATAGAGCGCACTTTAGGTGTTCGATAAAATGATTGAGAACAATCATTAAGGTTGAGACCGCTACCAGATATTGCTAACTTTACAATGAGCATTGCTTTGCTACACAATGTTGGGGTACATTTGTCAAGGTGCTATTATCGTTACTATGTTCGCCGCAGAAAGCAAAGTTCACCGCCACCATTATAGAGAAAAGAGTCGCTAACACTGCTGCAGATGAAGTTTTGAGGTTGGTAAAACCTGGAAGGAAGGATAAAGATGTTATAGAGGAAGGTAGCTACCGCTGAAATGGGAGCTGCAATGTTTCAAAGTCACGCGCCATTGTCAAGTCTCAGCAATGAAGCGAATTTCTGCAAAATTTCCGCCAATCCGACCACCCTCCATCCAAAAGTAAATAACTTTTGATATAAGACTCAGATTGGAGTGAAATTTGCGGCATTGGAAACTAGACTTCTAAAGCTTTCCAACAATGTATGGCACAGTCCTTATCAATGGCCCAGTTGGTACAGTTCTTGATGGAAAGAAGACCAAGTCTTGCAGTTTTGACTGTCTGACTACCCGTTATTCAAACGGCAATAACTTTTGATAGGAAACTCCAATCGGGACGAAATTTACGGCATTGGAAACTAGATTTCTAGAGTTTTCCAACCATGTATGGTATATCTCTTACAAAAGGCCCGTTTTATAGCAAATTTCGAGAGAAGGAAGCCAATTCCTGAATTCAGCCAGCTTGACACCCCTTCGTTCAGGCACTGAAAACCTTTGCTAGAAAACTCCGATCGAGATGAAATTTTTGGCATCGGAGATTAGACATCAAAGGCTTTCTACCCATATATGGTGCGGCCCATATCAATGGCCCATATGGTACAGTCTTCAGTCATAAGGTGGGGCAGAGTGCTGAAAACTCATGAGCTATTAGCGACCATGATGCGATGGCACTACAACGGGAATTCAAAGGGCGGCGGCGAGGCATACAAGGCGGCGGCATCACTTAAATAAATGAATAGATAAATAAAATATATGTATATATCTCCTATGATATGTAATGAAATTCATGCAAATAAATGAAGTACTTTTGTTGTCTCTACTTGTTCTTTTGCCCTTAATCGGAGGTTCCCGCAATCTTATTCGGGGTAATTAATAATAGAGGCTTGCCTCTATTAGGAATTGAAGAACCCGCAAACAAACAAATATGATATTTGTGCTTCGATATCTCGTTTGGTGTCTTCACGATGCCAGGCGCGTATTTTCGATCCCACAAAACGATAGAGATCCCGCTTTCTCTCCTCTTCGTGATCTCTCCATTGTTTGTCCTGTGGATCCCGATTGAAAGACCTGCCGAGGTGAGTTCTAAAACTGCTCCTCTTCTTTGCTTGATCTGTAGAGTTGTTTCATCAAGTCCTCGTATTCTCTATGTTGTATATTTATTATTTATTTATTAAGTATTGCGTAGGAATATTATGGCCTTCTTCATGGTAACTATGCAAGTCCCATGAGTTTCAACATGCCTATATAGTCAACCTAATATAAAGTAAATCAAGAAGTGGAAATTTTAGTAGGCATGTTGCTCATAGGCATCTGTAGTCCAAGTAGATTTAGACCACTTTCTCATTCATTGCATTATTATATCTTTGATGTATTAAATATGTGTCCTTGTCTATATGTTTCTTTAATTTGAATTGCAGTAATATGCCATCATTGTGCTGAAGGTCTTTACTAGCTTTGACATGAATTTTTCTTGGGTAATTAAGAACAAATTGCATCATTTTTTGTTGTTTCAGTGGCTTATTGAGTGAAACAGTACCACGGGCCATTTGTATTCTCATTTTCTGCTCTGGCAGAGCCAAACACATTCTTGCAGTTGTCTGTCATCAATATGGTTGAATAGTTTAGATCTAAAATTAGTTGCTATATACATTTTCTAAAGTCTAATAGAAACAACTCTGAGTTAAGAATCTATTTAAATTGGATTAAATTATTCCCACCTATGTTATAGGAGAGTAGAAGTTATCTTGTAGTCACTAAGGTTACATTTTTCTTTCTTCAGATCCTAGTAACCGATAGGACGGATTGAGTTTATACATTGGGTCGGATTAAACTTGGAGTTAGGAGATAAGTATTCCAAACCTAGAAATTTAAATAAAAATTTTTCTTATGAATTTATAGAAATTATTTTCCTTTCAATATATAATTCTAATTATTTATTGATTTTATTTGATAAGTTTCAAAGAAAATGTTAAGGCCATCTATTTTACAGACACAAATGAGTAATCCATGCATGCACGTATTCCATTTAGAACTATTGACATCACACTTTGCTTTGAAACATTTTTCATGACATAGCTACTTTGTTATGATTTATTTTTCCTTGACACTTATTATGATTTTCGAGTAACGTCTCGGCAAAGTATACGTGTTTTGACCTTCACAATGGGGGTTAAACATTGACCAGGTGTCCCAACATCGTATAAGTATGTTATGAACTAAGTTCAACCCGTGTTGTCGATCATCATAATAGCTACCTTTAATTGTTTCTCAACGTGCATACTCACCACTGTTATTAATGGTCATAACAAGTTTGGGAGACTACAGTATTTTGAGTGTAAACTAAACCTTCTGATAATATGTTTTTATGATAACTTCAGAAATTATAATTTTTGCAATCTATTGAGTATTTATGAATTCTTTTTTTCTTTTATTATTCTATTTCATATAATTTTTGCAATCTATTGGGTACTTACTGAGCTCCCAAGCTCATTAATCTCTAGACCTTTTTTTCATATCACGAGAAGTAGCTAGTCGGTGGGTAGATGAGATATCCAGAGCCTGATCTTATCCTTAGTGTCCTATTGATTTTTCTCTAGTCAGTTTTGAATAAATTAAACCGTATCTGGGAATTATTTTTATAGACTTCGTCAATTTGTTAGGTCATTTTGGATGTTGGATTAAATATTTTAGCGTATTAGCAATAAATTTATAGTATTAGGTATTTGTAGTAAGTGTAAATAGGTTATGAGGCCTTACTGCATGCACAGGTGGGGTCCATCCCCACATGTATCGCGGACGATCTGTAAAGAATCCCAACTTGGATTCGAGTGTGACAAATTAAGGTGGTATTAGAGAGATTAAGATCTTTTACTAGTAATGCTTAAAGGTAGCTGAGAACCATTTTAGTGATTCTTGAGTTATGAAACTTTAGGAATAACTACTATTAGGGGTTTTGTATCGATAGTGTGTGGTACATCTTTTGAATTTAACTTGATTATTACCTATTGATCATTGACAAGTTGATTATTGATTGACCGAGAATGGCCTCTCGTCGTCCTAAATTTTACACGTAACATGGATGAGTAGATGGAGTCGATCGATTCCAGATCTATTGGAGTGGACTAGCCGGGAAATAGCTTGATCATGGCCGAGGGTTATGGAGCTTTCGTCGCAGTGGAGGGTTTGGTTAGGGAACAACGCCATGATCCCAATGAACAACAACCACCTCCTCCTATGCCACCGACCACACCAGAGGACCATTCTTTGAGTTGAAGAGGCGGAACCTCCACCGTTTGAGAATTACCACTAACTTGGATGCTAGCTTAGAAGTGGATTGATGAAATGGAAAAAACTTTTGATGTAATGGAGTATGCAGAGGAAGAGAAGCTTCAGTTTTATCACTTATATGCTTAGGGGAAGTGCCTCTGATTGGTGGAAGGGTGAGGTATGCATCCGTGAGGGAAGGAACTTTGATACACGGGATCCAGTGGCGTCTGACCTTCTTGATAAAATTACTTTCCCGTAAGTAAGGTGTGGAGCTAGAGAGGCGGTTCTTCACCTGGCGAGGGGACAAGACCATTGATAAGTCACGAGATGGAGTTGTGATGTGCTCTCCAGATTTCGCGGTAAAATTTGTTGATGATGACGCGAGGCGCGTAGATTCGAGGATGGCTTCACGGTATCATATTAAGTAAGGCATTGGCTCCCTTGCATCCGACTAGCTATGCGGGGATTGTGGGGCATTCAAAGTCCCTTGATGATATTTATCTGTAGAGAGGGTGAGGATCAAAAGAAAGATTATCGAAGAAGCGGGATAGGAGCTCACAGATCTGACATAGTTAGTTAACTAAGAAGAATGAAAGTAAGCTCAAAGGGGATAATGGAGCACTTGGCCCACATCTTAAGACTCGACCTTAGGAGTCATCGACTGAGTGTGGCTCATTCTAGTTAAGCCCTTGGATGTAAATTGTGTGGTGGGGGCACATTGGGATCTTGAGTGTCTGCGTGTTACATGAGCATGCTTCGGTGTGAGAGCAAAGGAGAACAAGATTCTTTGAGTGTCCACTGACACGCCCGAGGGGTCACAACAACCTTCCAGCTGATGGGAGAGCGCTCGAAGGATACCCCCATAGAGAGTCCTGATGAAATCAAGCGATAAAATGCGTGATAAACCGATAGAGAAGGTCAACCAATCAGATGACTCAATCAAGCGGGGATGCGCCCACACCATCCAATATCCAGAGTCTCAAACCTACCCCCAAAGAGTTTATCAATGGTAAGGACTCCTATCATGACTTTCCTGAAACTCAAGCTTCGAGTAAGCGATCCAAGGAAAGCTCTGAAAGTATCCCAGATTCAGTCATCAACACGGTACGGAATCGACCCCTTTCGGCAGTCGGTAGTGCCACCTCTCGTATTTATGCGACACCTGCGGTTGGCGAATCGTTCCATTGATGGGTTGAATGACTACCGGGTATCCTCTCACGATACTGACCCTACGGGACACCAGTGGTATCCTACATCCTAAAATGACCTACTAGAGCCTCGCTCCATTGCACCAGTGGAAGAATCCACAAGAATACATAGGCTGATGCACGCGCCCTATCCGGCCAGCGCCACCGAAGACTCACATGTTTGATGTTTCCGCGGCTACATGCTTAGGTTAACAAATAGACACAACAAGTATAATCGCACATAAATGGATGCTAACATTCAACAAACTAATATGCATACGCTGCATCATGGAAACAATCCGATAATTCCAAGAAAACAAATATGTGTATGCAAGTCCAATAGAAGTAATGAACGGGGGCATCAAGAAAACATGCTAAAACATAGTAGCGACAAATCCAAAAGATACTCCAATCAATGAGTGGGAAGTAGGCAAGAGTACTTGCACAATATCAAAAGTCTACCAGATCAATCTATGTGTCCCTCTTGATGTGGCTCAGCAGCTCTATTAGATATTTAGTATATGAAATACCATCACCGGTATCCTTACATATATTCACCGAGTATATTCTCCTAATTGGGCCTATTTGATTAATCATGTAGTGTGCTCACTACTAATATGGTGGTATTAGTTAAAGTTATTCAAATATCTTAACATGCACAGGGTGTTTATATATATTATACCCACTAACCATCCCTCTCTCTATTATTCATTCTCCAGCTATGCATGTTAACAAGTATATATGCATGCCCAATGTTCCTCACTAATGCATGCTTTCCTAAGTCCCCAAGTAGCCCATGTAGCCATTTCCTCTTATGCTTCTAACTTTTCATTTACAATTAGGTTATATATATATATATATAATCCCCTTTTCCTCTGACCCATCATGCATCTATGCCACGCATGCTCAGCAAAGAACCCCATTACTTGATGTTAGAGTTTAGCATCCTCATGTAATCCATCTAACCCTAGCAGGTGAATGTACCTATCTCCATAACCACACTCCTATTCCTCTTTCAACCACGTGCATGCATGAAAGGGGTTCAAGCTCAAAGGTATCAAATGAAATACGGGCCAGCCCGTCTGCGAGGGTACCTCTGCATGCCCCTTCTTTGTCTTAGATAATCTGACCTTCGGAGCATGACCCAGTAGTGAGCTCGAGCCGTCTTGGACGGCCAAGCGATATTCGACACTTTTTAAAAGCATCATTTAAAAATATTTTAATAATTCCAATAAATTTGAAAAAATTAAAACAATATATAAAAAAAATCCAGAAGATTAATAAAAATAGGAAAAAAATCATAAAATCCTCAAAAAATTTAAAGAAAGTCTAAACAAATCTAAAACAAATCTAAAAAAATCTTTGAAAAAAAATCAAAGTCCTACTCGCCCCGAAGCTAGCGCCATACTTGGAGTCGCTTTCACTTCCCTTCAGCCAATCACGATTCCCCTCCCCTTGATCTTCCCTGGCGGCATTTAGAAGCCTGCGGCCTTGTCAGATGATGATGGACCCGTAGCTTAGGCACGCGTGATGACCTCGGCCCCTTGTCAGTCCTGCCGTCCATGAGATCGTGTAAATCCGAAGTCCATCGCCTCATCGTTGATACGCCATCTTCCTCTCTTCCTTTTGGCTGGGGATTGAGTGTGAGAGAAGGGAGAGAAGAAAAGAGAGGAGAGGCGCATGTCACTTGCCCGATCCGCGTCCTTGCTTGGCGGTGTAGTATCGTCTTGAGCTTGCATATCGAACGCAATGCAGAGTGCTTGGGCCACGAGGCGCTTGTGGTGGCCCGACAAGGACGCGCAGGCGTGCTTGGAAGCGCGGACCCGATTCTACGATAACACAGGCCGTGTTGTGCCTGATACTGCCAAACATTGTTAGACGCCTTGAGTTCAGAAGCACAAGTTCTTAGGTTCATAAAAAGTGGCTTGAAAGGGTTAAGAGGAATCACCTCACGGAGGCGAGGGGCTCACTTGGCGAGCTCGCTGCGAGTCGAGTTGTTTGGAGTTTCATTGCCTCCGGCGCGATGTCTCTCACGGTAAAGTTGAGCCCGTCGCGAAGCGGTCGTCATCCAAGGTCCGACTTTGATCCCTCTAAAAAAATATCCTCATCCCATCCGTTAAATGGATGCGTAAGATGGATCTCTTGCCTATATATATATATATATATATGGTTTAAACTAATTCATCCTTTGCTAATACACTTCCTTGATATTTAGTGATACCCTCTTCACAATTGAACTCTTAATTAATTTACTTAAAATTCACGCAACAAGATTAAAAGGGAAATTAAAGATTTAATTAATCCATAAATTGTCACGGATTTCACAGTCGAGGGCGGCCTTGTCCCTACACTCACCATTGAGGTAGGGCATATGACCTTACCACTTAGCTTCATATTCAAGGCAACTTAAACAGGCGAGGCGAATACGAGAGATGTTGATTGTGGAAGCTGCTTTATCGTTGGCACCAGGGTCTCAAGTTCAAGACCCACAATTTTATCGACTCCTAATTAATGGTGGACACTAGAATGGAGAGTTTGAAGCCCAGGGGCAAAATATGGTTAAGTATAAG
>CM048821.1:53490669-53564922 GCA_026586065.1 Dioscorea zingiberensis
GCCATACAACCCTAGAAGCTTTAATTGATTGAGAAAACTCTGAGCTATCCTCATTCCTAAATTTTCTTAGGATTTAGGCACACACTTTTACTATTTGATTGACTAACTCTTCAAACAACTTTATACATTATTGCTTAGTTAGACCTAACACACAGTTCCCTATGGATT
Organism: Dioscorea zingiberensis; assembly: GCA_026586065.1. NCBI lineage: Eukaryota > Viridiplantae > Streptophyta > Magnoliopsida > Dioscoreales > Dioscoreaceae > Dioscorea > Dioscorea zingiberensis. The sequence goes on from CM048821.1 coordinate 53,490,838, forward strand.
TGAACTGGTACTCACCGGAATTTATTACCTAAAATGACGTACCCTTGCGTGTGGACGCTCGAGTGGTTGCACTCTCAGAGTCGACGGTCAACAAAGAGTGACAAGGAGAACGAACTTGTATACAGACACGCACCAACTGCCAGAAGGGATACTAGATGCTTTTGACAAGCTTAAGAGTTTTGTAGCTAGTTCCCCAAAGTTAGATTTATAAAAGAAATTTGTTGATTTAATTCATATATCTTGGTTTGGAAAAGTGGGGGAAAATACACATAATAGATTGATAAGGAAAGGCATAAATTGTTGTACATCTTCCCAAAAGTTTCTCGAGGGATTCTAGAAGTTATTAGATCAAGTTTTATTGGAAGTGGTTTGAATGTGAGATAAGTTGATTTATCCAACAATCACATATAGATAAGAATCAAATTGAAGGATTTTATAGTCAAAATTTCCCATTCACTTTTATACTTTTGTTCTCTTTCTAATTATTTTAAATAAAAACTCTTATATAAAGAAAGTTGGCTAGCTCATTCCCTCTCATAAAGAGAGGTTGAGCGTTTAAACTATGCTTCTGACATGTTTTTAATGACTTGTCTATATTTGTTAAAAAAAATTACTATTCTCCATGAAACAAATACTTTATATTTATCATTTATGACAACAAATTTCAACTGGAGATGATTGCATTTGCTTTTTTTTTTTCCTCCTCTAGAGATGAAGAGATAGCCAAGCTTTTAATGTGCTCGCGAACATTTTGTTTGACCACAATAACTAGTGTTATTTAATGAAGGTTATATTTATTTAAAATCTATTAAAGATATTGACTTTTTTTATTAATAAAACTAGAATTTATTGATTTTATCACAAGTCCTTAATGTGTCTCATTTATGACAATAAATTTCAACAAGGTAGGATTGCTTTTTTTTTTTTTGGGTTCCAAAATTGAAGATATGGTCAAGTTTTTTTATGTTCATGGAACATTCTGTTTGACCACAATAATTAGTGTTTTTAATGAACATTATATATATTTAAAATCTATTAAGGATATTGTTTTTTCTCTTTATTAATAAACCCATGATATATTTATTTTATCATAGAGGCATTTGGTTTAGAGGAAATGAAAATCTAGTATGCAAATTATTATCAGAACTCCCGGTTTTTTTTGACTAAGGTGAGTAAGTGCCCCACGAGAGATGTCAAGGATGGAGCTAGTAAAGTACGTGAGCACGCTTGATGCTACTCGAAGTTCCGCATTTGTAAGAGGGGGGTTCGATCCCGAGTTCTTCTCGAGAGAGTAGAATCCCTTAGCAAAGTAACCAAATATCAATAGGCCATCATGACCGTTGGTGTAACTTTGGTTATTTGATAAACTTGCATACATACCATATAGAGGTATAATTACTTATTTATCGTTATTAAAAAAAATGCTTATATACTCCACAAAACATAAATATATAAGACATTTAGACATACATACACAAGACACACACACACATATATATATATATATATATATATATATATATATATATATTCCTTTGGTCAATAGCCAATAAAATTTATCAGTTTACCCCAATAGACTGATAAAATATTATTGGCTATTGACCAAAGGAATATATACATATATATATATATGTATATATATATATATATATATATATATATATATATATATATATATATTCCTTTGGTCAATAGCCAATAATATTTTATCAGTCTACTGGGGTAAACTGATAAAAAAATTAAGAAAACTTATTTTGTGTTCGAACATGGGAGGTGTTTATACAAATATTGATTTTTTTTTTTGTGGTAGGTAAATATGATCTTTTATGTGATATATGTATATTTTTAACCAAAAAACCAGCTCTTCTTGGGATTGACTCCAATCAAGGCCAACAGATGAAGATTTCTACTACGCCGAATATATCGGCGTGTCTTCTTACTAAATCCACACGAAAATAGGACATAAACAAGACTGTGAGAGGGAGATGACCTCGATGCCCAAATCCCTCTCCTCCGATGGTCAAGTTAGCCGTGAGGTCACGAGAAGAGAGAGGATCAGAGGGTGGGGAGATTCTAGATTAAAGATGAGCTTACCCATCTCTGTGAGGTCATCCTTATTTTGTGCTCTTGGAGAGCCTTGGGATCAGGGCCCATCACATCGCCCCTTGTCATCTTGTCGGCCATAATGACAGAGGATGTGTGGACAACCCTTCTGTCCCTGAGTTGATGGCGACCTTACCCTGCCATAGGGCGATATGACGACTTTTAGAGAACTGTGTCGCCTTTATGGTGAGTGTGGGCGTTTCCGACATGAGGACGTGTCTCAGAGCTTACGTTTGATGAAACGATTGTCTCCGAGTCTTTTGAGGCGATGCGCTCTCCAACATTTGAGGCTAGAATATCAAGCCTCGCGAAAGACGAATTGGCCGACCACCTCTCTTAGCTTAGCTTGACAGTATGCCACACTTTATCACATTTTACGCTGCTTTATTTGTGAATTTCCTCATCATCTTCTCTGTTGTATCCTATCATAGGTCGGTTTTTCCTTGGATCACACCGCTAGACGCCTTCACAAGGAGGCGGCTAAGAAGAACTTGGTTGGCAAGCTATCGGAAAAGCTCGAAGCTGAGGTTGCCAGCCTGAAGAATGAGGCACATGACCTCCAAGTGTCTCTTACGACTTCTGAGTTGGACAGGGATTACTATCGACTTGAGTGGGAGAAGAGTACTGCGGAGTTGACTTCCTTGCATAGTCGAGTTGACGAGTTGCTCACGAAGATAGCACTTCTCTTAGAAGAGAAGACGAAGGTTGATAATGATCTTGCCACAACCCGTGACCTTCTCAAAACCCTAAAGAGGCCTATGATGATGAGGAGGCTCAATGGACAGACATCGTCGAGGAGTAAGTTGCTGCTGAGATGAAGGAAAGCAATAGAAGACCACTTAGATTCCCTCGACTTCCTTCAATATCTCCGTGGGAAGCATAGCCGGAGAGTGGCTAGAGGAAAAATTTCGAGCCAGTAAAGACTTCAAAAGGGCCATCCGAAAAGGAGCAATGGACGGTTTCTTCACCTTTCAAACACTGGCCCGTGTCCGACCCAAACTCAAGCTCGCCAAGATGGAGTATGTAGAAGCTATAAAGCTCTTTATGGAGCTTGGGAAGAAGGAGAAGGTAAGTGTAACACCCTTATCCCTTTCAGGACCCAGGTGTCACACCAGCCAGATCTAGGGCATGAACCCTAAACCTAAGGCTGTAATCAAGCACCATCGATAAAATAACAAGCTGAAGGTAATTAAGCTAAACTTATTATAACAACTCCTCGAAAAGATAGATATTGTTTATACAAGACCAAATAAAATATTGTCCGGAACATAGATCTCACAACACTCATAGATAGACAATGGTGATATCTAGACTTCTCGAGTCGTGAGCCAACTACAAGACATCTCCTCTACTCGCGGATCGACGCACCTCGCTAGAAGAACACCTCGCCTAACGCCTCGCAAAACAATGTCAAGAAGTGGGCCGAAGCTACCGAGCTCAAAGGAGCAGAAAAACCACCTCACGGGTAAAACCGTAATTCGTGATAAAAATAACAAAGTCGTAAAGTAAAACTCATGCAAAACACCTAATAGAAAATACCGAATTAAAAATACCGAAAACTGCTTCCGAATACGTAAGTAAACATTGATCCATGTATTCTCTTAAAAATGCATATCCGAAGTTTTCGTTTCTCGCCTTGTGAATCAAATATGAAACCGACATTCCCCTAGGTAATCTGCAGACTGCGCTTTCTCTCTCCGAGATGATCTCTATCTCTAGAAGGCGAGGAACGCTGCATCATCTCGATACACAAGACTATTCTTCGACTACACATCTACTTCAATATCGCATGGCCAAGAACCAACGAAAGTATATCCTCGAGCATCGAGGTTGAGTTTATATATCGCATAATCGAAAGCATCCCAAAAGGGATTGGAAAGGGGGGTTTTGATTTATAAAAGGAAGTAAAACAGATAGTTCGCCATTTTTGAAAAGAGAATTAAATCACCCCTATCATAACTCAGAGTCGTACTCTCTGGCTCTTCACGAGCCACTCTGGTCTATACAAGTATTTCAATAGAATGTAGTCTTTCTTCAGACCAGAATTATTCTCTTTTTCGTTATCGACATTACTAAGCATGAAATGGTTTATAAAACTCTATAAACTTTTACTTAAACCCAAGGTTCATGCTTTTAAAATCGAAACTCGTGGTCGATAAAAAAAAATACGGTAAAACTAGCAAACTGCGTATTGTAGATTTCCTCACCCGAAGTCCGGGTCCGAAGTTTAATCTCGCTCGTCCTTCTGCTAGCCGCTTAACTTGCCTTTGCCCTTTCCCCTCGATATTGAAATACAAATTCTATAAGTACCTGAGGTCAGATACTGGACTCAGACTCTATTCAACCTAAGTAGAATACTGAAATAATACGAAATCTAAATGTCTTACTAATCATACTTCTACTCGCCATTAACACAAACTTGAAACTCTAAGCATGTACATCATGAGAATTAAAGACTCTAACATGCTTCCCTAGGTAGTTTCTTACTAACATAGCATGTTCCATCGTAATAACCTGGCAAAATTTTGGCAAAGACTCCCCTAATTGTAGGCTCGATTTTACTACAAACCATTCACCACATTAATTTTAATGAACACATAATTTACATGGCATCTCAAGCAACCTGAAAAAGTCATAAAATCCTTAAATCCCTAAATTCCGTGACTCAAGCCATCTAACCTATTCACACTCCATTAATCTCTAATTGATTTCATGCAATGTTCGCCCTCAATCAAGGGTCCCTTCCTCCAAATAATACCAACTCATTCCATTCAAGGTAGAAGGAGAAGCTCACAAGGGGTTTTGAAGCTCGAATCTTGGGGGTTTCCTCACGGATCCAGGAAGGTGGTGGTCGGAGTGATGCCGGCCGCGATGATGGTGCCGCAGGTGCTCTGGAGCTCGCCGTGAGCCGGGTGGCTGTCCCGACCGGAGAGGAGAAGTCAAGGCTGACCGCTCACGGCCACTGGAGGCAGACTCACGGGCAAGGCACGCTACGTCTGAGCCGCCGGCTACTGGGGGTTCCATGGCGCCGCACGGGTCGCGGATCTGGTGGCCAGGTTTGCCACCTGTGAGCTCACGTATGGGGGCGTATATTTGAACGAGAGAGAGAAAGAGGGAGAGAGAGAGATTCGTTCATCTCTCTCTCTTTCTCTCATCTCTGTCTTTTTAAAAACAGAGATGCTTTTATTTTTTTTATTTTTTCTTTTTCTTTTTTTCTTTTCTTTTTCTTTTACTTTCACTTTTTAATTTATTTTTTTATTATATATATATATATATATATATATATATATATATATATAATATTTCATTAATTAAAATAATTTTATCTTTTAACTACTTTATCTTTTAAAAAGGAATTTACTAATATATTATCCTTTACTTTATGTCCCATCACTATTTAAGAAAAATATTATTCTATCAATAATTCTCCCGACCCAGATCCGGGAATCCCGTCGACGCTCCTCAGACACACGGCCGATCAGAAGGCCACGTCATCTTTCTCTCCCGACCAGATCCGCTAATCTCTACTTTTGACTAAGCTTTCATCGACTTTATCGGGACTCTAACTTTGTCCGATATTCCTACTTAATTAATCTGGATTAATTAGTATTTAAATAATCTTTGATTTATTTAATCGAACTCGGCTGACCATCCATCTCCAACTATTCTATATAAATATAACTCTGGCCTGGCCCATTAAGGCCTCTCTCGGCCCTATAGTTGCGAGAGTGGATTTCAGTCCATTTTATTCTAATTTTCTTTAACTTGAGATTAATACTAATTAATCTGTTTAAAGTTAATTAACCTCATTTAAAATTTCAGAAATTCACTGAATTTTACTTATGAAATTTTGGGATGTTACAGTAAGAAGAGAGAGAGCAGTGCAGCAGAGAAGCCAACCTCAAACCAACCTCGTCCTTGAGCCCATTTCATATATGTTCTTATCATTTTTGCAGTCGTGAGTGAATTTGGCAAATTAATTAATGAACTTAACTCAAGCGATTTCGGTATTCTATGAAATGGACTTTGTTACTTGTTTTGCTTTCCGAGTTTACCGAGGTCTCTTAAATCTCTGGGTCATTTGTCCCTCCTAGCTTTTCCCGAGGTCTATTAGACCTTCGGACCAGATCTTCAATTGAGGTTGCATCCACGTTATAGAGATGTAGTCCACACGTTTATTGATGAGGAGCCAAGTCGAGGCCATTCCCGTGGAAGGAATCCCAAGTCTAGGCGAATCCCATTAAAGGGATGATGAGTCGACGAGAATCCCGCAAAAGGGATACCGAGTCGAGGTCACTTGCGTGGAAGGTATGCTAAGTTGAGGCAAAACCCGTTAAAGGGATGCCGAGTCGAGGCCACTCCTATGGAAGGGATGCTGAGTTGAGGCCACTCCCATGGAAGGGATGCCGAATCCAGGTGAATCTCGTTAAAGGGATGCCGAGTCAAGGCTACTCCTGTGGAAGGGATACCAAGTCGAGGTGAATCTCATTAAAGGGATGTCGAGTCAAGGCTACTCCCGTGAGGCGAATCCCATTAAAGTGAGGCCGAGTTGAGGTCACTCTCATGGAAGGGATGTCAAGTCGAGGTGAATCCCGCAAAAGGGATGTCGAGTCAAGGCAAAGCCCGTGTATGAGCTGCCGAATTTAGCCCTTAAAAGGGTGACCTGCATGCTGCTAGGCTTGTTGAGTCAAGGCGAAGCTCATATGAGAGCTGCCGATTTCTGAGATGAGATCAAGCACCGAGACTTATCCCTTATAGAAAAGGTCTTGGAAGAATAATGAGTTTTGAGAAATTGGTCCTTACTGTGAAGGAACTTTGCCGAGAAAGAACGAGCTCAATAGCTCAACTTTTATATTGAAGAGTCTTGAGAGAATGAGTTTTGAGAACTCGGTCCATACTGTCAAGGGATTTTGACAAAATAAACTTATGCAAAAGAAGCGTTTTAGAAGAATGAGTTTTACTTATAGTAACGTTTGAGATGTTCAAAGTGGAAGGGGGAAAGCCTCTGTCCTTCCACGTCGGTGAGATAGTAGGTCCCCGGTCAGACGACTTCCTTTATAATATAAGGCCCCTCCCAATTTGGGGTTAGCTTCCGACTCTGCTTCTATTTCGGTGAAAGGCGTTCTTTCGCAGCACCATATCTCCAGGTTGGAAGATGACTTCTTTGACCCTGGAGTTGTAGAATCATTGAACCTTTTGTTGGTGGGCGGCAGCTCTGAGGGAAGCACTCACCATCTTCTCTTCCAGAAGATCAATTTCTGCTCGGAGCCTTTCATCGTTTAACTCTTGATTGATCTCCGAGGTGTGGGGCGTTGACAATCTTATCTCCACTGGAATGACGACCTCAACACTGAAGGTCAAGCTAAAGGGTGTTTCTCCAGTGGGAGTCCAACTAGTAGTGTGGTATGCCCACAAGGTACTGTTCGTTCACGATTCACCTAGGTGGATCCGACATATATAACCCGGGTCTTCAACCCTTGTAAGATGGTCTGGTTGGTGACTTCCACCTGACCATTTGTCTAAGGGTGTGTTACGAATGGCGCTTAGCGTCACTCCCCAACTTCGATCAGAATTTTTTGAAGCCTCGGCTATCAAACTGGCGGCCGTTATCGGTAATGATGGCAGCCGGTATCCCAAATCTGGATACAATCGACTTAAAGACAAACTTTTGACATGCCCTCTCGGTAATTGTTGCCAGCGGCTCGGCCTCTACCCATTTAGTGAAGTAATCAATGGCGATGATAAGGAACTTCTGTTGTCGAATCGCCATAGGGAATGGGCCTAAGATGTCGATCCCCCATATTACAAAGGGTCTCGGGCTAACAATAGGAGTAAACTTAACGGTTGGGCATCGCAAGATCTTGGAGTGGCGCAAACAAACTTCGCACTTCTCGGTTAGCTTCATAGAATCTTTGGTTAAGGTCGGCCAATAGTATCCTTGTCTAAGGATGTAAGAGCCACTATGTTTAAGTCTTAATTAAATCCCCTAATTAATCCTCTAATTATGTCTTAATAGTTAATCTCTTTCTTGGATTAATATGAATTATTAATAGGGATTTAATTGCATATTAGGCCTTTCATGAGAATTAAGAAGTAAGGACCTAGAAGAAATAAACTAGGAATTGAGGCCTAAAGTGCAAAGATGCACTCTCTCACAAAATGGAATGAGTATAGGCTTGTATGATAATTTTAAAAGAGCTCAGGGTTCTTTACTCAATAACAAGTGGCATGTATGAAGATATTTAAAGAAAACCCACGGGTTCTTTACTAAATAGGGAAATTTGCCAAAATGGCCCTGTTTTATTTATTTATTTATTTATTTATTTGGCCCTAGGTCAAATATATTTGCCAAAATGGCCCCGAATCAAGCAGCCGCAAAGAACCAAAGTGTCGAGTCAGATGCAAATCGCCTTTCAAAGGCCGACTCAGCTCGAAAGATGATGTTGTAGAGCTAATCGGCCTTTCAAAGGCCGCATTAGCTCAATACGTACCATGAAGAGGACTTTTGAAGCTAATCGTCTTTTCAAACGCCGACGCCTCCAAACATAGTGCTCAAGCTAATCGGCCTTTGAAATGCCGCATTAGCTCAACACAACCAATGTAGAGCACTTCTTTGAAGCTAATGCGGCCTTTCAAATGCCGCATTATCTCCAAAGATGATGTTTTGGATCTAATCGGCATTTCAAAGGCCGATTAGCTCAACACAACCCAGGTAGAGGCCTTCTTTGAAGCTAATCGGCCTTTCAAATGCCGATTAGCTCCATAGAGCTCTTTTTCATGGTGTATGGAACAAATCGGCCTTTCAAATGCCGATTAAGCTAATCAGCCTTGGCCTTTCAAATGCCGATTAAGCTAATCGGCCTTTGAAAGGCCGATTTGCATCCGAAGTCGCAAGACTTTGGTTGCCGATCAAGTAGCCTGTGGCCATTTTGGCAAATATATTTGACCTAGGGCCAAAAAAATAAATAAATAAATAGAGCAGGGCCATTTTGGCAAAATGCCCTACTAAATATGCATGTGATCTGTACATAAGTTTTTGTCAAGTTGGAATCAATGGCCATGAGTTCACTTCATTAGCATCAATGGTCAAGATTTAAGATGCGATGAGAAACTAGATGAAATATTGGGGGAATGGAGGGCTAAAATGCAAGTTATGCTCACTCATAGGATTTAATGAAGGGTTTGCGTGTAACTATAAAAGGAATGGAGGGCATTTTTGGAAAAGAACCAACCAAAGCATGCAGGTAAAATTCTTATTAAAGTTGGAAAGCGCGTTCTCAGTGGAGAAGCCATTAATGGTTCTAGCGTTGCTTGGAGCTTATCCTACCGCCCATCTAGGGCGAGCAACGAATCCAAGGCACAAGCGTGCCCATCTCTTCAGCCTCGCCACGTGGAACCTGAATCCATCGTCCATCCACGCTGCGACCAGGATACAAGGAAAATAGTTCATCGCTCTGCTCATCCCAACGGGAATCCAAACCCCTGTTGGCTTTAAGAGATAGAAACAGAGCTTCTTCTTCTTCGCGTGAGAGAGATAGAAACCTTCAAACACACCAAGTTCCTATCAAGGCCGTCGGAGGAGGCGAAAGCCACGCTTCGGGGCGAAGACACTCATACCACCCTTTGCGGTGAACTCAAGCCTCTTCCATTTCCCAGAGCCAACAGAGATCTTCAACATAGTTGGGAGACGAACGCATCTACGAGGAGAGGATCGAGGAACTCCCATGCAGCCCGACGCTTGGGGTTTCTCGCCGCACTACTAGATGCTTGCGTGTCACTTCTAAGGAGGGAAGAGAGGCCGGCAAGCCCAACATAGCCCGTGAATCACTGCCTTGCGGTAAGCCTCCGACCCTTGAAAGATAGTTCATGAACTTTCCTTTGGGTGTGCAGCCATACATGACATGATGAAGAACATAACAAAGTGATGATTTAGAGTTATTTTCTGAAAGAATGCATGACTGTGAGTTTTTTTTGTGTGTTAATAACCACCAGACAACTTGATAGTATAAGAGTTTGTGTGTATGTTGATAACTACCGGTTAAGGTTGATGCTATTGACTTGGAGATGACTTAATGGTTTATTGAGTATTGGGAAGCTTAAAACCATATACTAAGATGAGTATATGTGAATGAGAGTGAACATGGCCAGCTCCTTCCATACTTATAAGCCCACGTGCATGCATGTGAGAGACCCCGCCACAAAATGAGTAAGAGCTTAATGAAATGATGAATGCATTGTTAAGACATGAACTATGAGTGATGTTCTGATGGTTTAGAGCTTCATGCATGTATAGTTTAAGTGTTGTAATGGTTCACATGTGTATATGATACTATTGATTAGTTGTGCATGAATATCTTAAACAAGGTTATAGTTTGGAAACTTGGAGGTGCTATTCGAAGTCATGCATGGACAGAAGTGTTTGTCTTATTTCTCTTTACAAATTTATATATTCATGCATGTGTATTTAAGTATAAAATGTGAGAAGTTTAAAACATGTTCCATTCTCTAGATTTTATAAGAATGGTCACGAGCACCTAATGGTAATTGGTGGTGAGGAACCAATCAATTGAATAGATGACAAGGTTGGTTTGATGGTTATTCAAATCTAAACTATTTTGGGCCGGGTGTTACCATTTTGAAGTAGGCCCACGAGTAATTAGACAATTGATGATCGTTGAAAATTAATTGATTAAGGATAATTGGTGAATTATCCAATTGTTGCCAGGACACTAATATAGTAAGCCTGAGTACATAATCGTCTGTGAGACATGTAAATATATAGGAGCATGTTCATTATTTTATGGTTGGTAAGCATATTAAGCCTAGACTTAATTACCAAATTTCGACGTAGTGCGGGAAGGCCCGTCAAGGGAGATTTGCAACTAAGTCGGGATACCTTTGATACAAGTAAGTACCTTGGCCTAGATCTTTTATCATTGGATGTGTTCACATCATTGATGCTTGACTTTTGTGGTATAAACATACATATCTGCTTCTTTGGATGATTATTCTTTGATATATGAATTCATATCCACGTATGTATGTTTGTTTGATTATATGGTTGTTTCCACTCGATATGCGTTATTTTTGTGGGTTCTCCGCCCAGTGCAGTGGAGCGTGTGGCTCCTGTTGACGTTTAGGGCCTGTGGACACCCTGTTCGTTGGTTTTCCTGTCAGGGGAACGATTCTTTGGCCGTCATGTATGCCCGTCAATAGGATGATATGATGGCCGTGTACGTACATGTATGAGAGGTATCCCTGCCGACTTGTGACCGAGGATCGATATCGGCTTAGGCTGATGACTGCCCGGAGGATGGCTTGCAAGCTTCACTTGAGTTGCTTGTCTTGATATAACATGATCATAGTGTGGAGTCCCTACCGTTGGATAGTTTCATTGGGGTAGGTATGAGACTCCAGGTGGTTTGGCCGATGGGGTTTGTACTTCCCACGCCGGGTTTGATAGTCATGTTTCTTGATTTGCTCTTTTTTTGCTTATCTAATATTGAGTTTGACATGACTTTATTATTCCATGCGGGGTACTTACTGGGCTTTCTTTATAAAAGCTCATGTACTTGTTGATTTTTTTTTTTTTAGATCCCGAGGAGTAGGACGCGTGCCGTAGGAGTGCCACGTGGGACTTGCGTGGATTTGCTGGGATTTGCTGAGGTCGGTCACCTTTGATCTGCTTGTATGTGAGGATATATTATTCTAGGTTCTCGTATAGGAGCCAATTATGTTATGACTTTATGGCCTACGGACTTATAGATTGTATTTTGCTTCCGCTGTGTACTTATGATATTAGGCATATTTATGTCTTTGGATTATGTTTATATTCCGCTGTGCATTTTATATGTGATTACTGATTATCAAGGCTTCGTATCCGGGCATGGCCAGTCCCTGTTCCGGTACGACCGTTCTCTCGCGTGCCCATGGGCCCAAGGTTTTTGAGCCGAGGCGTGACAAAGGATCTTATGACCAAGGGCCACTCCACCGATGTGGTCTCCACAAATTCCTTCATGTGTTTCTCGGATACTTCAGAAGGGCAAATGCATCTCAGATATGGTTACGTGTACAACCTCTTGTATAAGTGTTCCCCCAGGAGGACGTATCGTCCCCACTTAAAAGTTACCCTTAGGGCCTCCTTAGGATAAGTCGACAAGGTTCCATCTTGAATATATTGTCGAATGGGGACCATCCAACAAGGTTCTTCTTGGATTTCTTGCATCTATAGCACTCAGATCCAATGGCGACGCAAGCTTTGACAAAGAATCACCGCCACGCGTTGTGTCCGTGGGACCTTCACAATGGAGAAATATCAAAATCACGCATGCCAACCGCCGACAAGCGCCTTATACTTAACCATATTTTGCCTTGGGCTTCAAACTCTCCATTCTAGTGTCCCCACCATTAATTAGAAGTCGATGTGGGCTTGCGTGTCTTGAACTTCGGTGACCTCGAGCTAAGTAGTTTCCGACAATCAACATCTCGTATTCTGCCTCGTTGTTTGTTGCCTTGAATATGAAGCTAAGTACTGTTAAGGTCTTCTACCTCGATGGTGAGTGTAGGACAAGGCCAGCTCCCGACCTGTAAAATCCGCACAATTTATGGATTAATTAAATCTTTAATTTCCCTTTTAATCTTGTTGCGTGAATTTTAAGTAAATTAAGAGTTCAATTGTGAAGAGGGTATCACTAAATATCAAGGAAGTGTATTAGCAAAGGATGAATTAGTTTAAACCATATATATATAGGCAAGAGATCCATTCATGCACGATTTAATGGATGTGATGAGGATATTTTTTTTAGAGGGATCAAAGCCGGACCTTGGATGACGACTGGCTTCTTGCACGGGCTCAACTTTACCAGAGAGACATCGTGCCGGAGGCAATGAAACTCCAAACAACTCTGGACTGCTGCGAGCTCGCCGTGAGCCCTGTCTCCATAGGTGATTCCTCTTAACCCTTTCAAGCCACTTTTATGAACCTAAGAACTTGTGCTTGAACTCAAGGTGTCAAACAAGCCGGGTTGGCACAGGCACAACACGGCCCAGGTTACTGTAGCATCGGGCTGTGCCTAAGCACGGCCCGGGTGCGGGTCCTTGTTGGGCTTGCTCCGCGCGGCCTGTGGGCTGGCATGGCACGTTGCCCGTGATACGCAAGCCGGCACGATACTACACGCGTCACAAGGACGTGACGGGCAAGTGACATGCGTCTCTCCTCTCTTTTCTTCTCCCTTTTCTCAATACTCAATCTCTAGCCAAAAGGAAGAGAGGAAGATGGCGACGAACGATGAGGCGATGGACTTCGATGATGACGATCTCATGGACGAGGACGGACAAGGGGCCGAGGTCATCGCCGTGCCCAAGCTACGGTCCATCATCATCGGACAAGGGGCCGAGGCTTCTAATGTCGCTAGGAAGATCAAGGGGAGGGGAATCAGGGATGATGGAAGGAAGTAGGGGCGATCGTGGCGCTAGCCTTGGAAGGAGAGACTTTGATTTTTTTTTTTCATAGATTTTTTTAGATTTGTTTTAGATTTGTTTAGACTTTCTTTAAATTTTTGAGGCATTTATGATTTTTTTTCCTATTTTTATTAATCTTCTGGATTTTTTTATATATTGTTTTAATTTTTTTGAGAATTTATTGGATTTTTTAAAATATTTTTAAATAATGTTTTTAAAAACCAGGCCGACCTTGACGTCCGGCCTGACACGAAAGCTTCCAATTTGGCTGGGTCATGCCCCGAGTTGGGCCGATTATCAGCACAGCAAGGGCATGCAGAGTACCCTCGACACGGCGGGCCCGTGCCGGCCCATTTGATACCTTGAGCTTGAACCCCTTTCATGCATGCACGTGGTTGAAAGAGGAATAGGAGTGTGGTTAAGGAGATAGGTACATTCACTGTTAGGGTTAGATGGATACATGAGGATGCTAAACTCTAACATCAGAAGTATGTGGGGTTCTCGGTTGAGCATGCAGGCATAGATGCATGATGGGTCAGAGGAAAAGGGATTTTATATATATATATATATATATATATATATATATATATATATATATATATATAACTCATTGTAATGAAAGTTAGAAGCATAAAAGGAAATGGCTACATGGGCTACTTGGGGACTTAGGAAAGCATGCATTAGTGAGGAACATTGGGCATGCATATATACTTGTTAACATGCATAGCTGGAGAACGAATAATAGAGAGAGGGATGGTTAGTGGGTATAATATATATAAACACCCTGTGCATGTTAAGATATTTGAATAACTTTAACTAATACCACCATATTAGTAGTGAGCACACTACATGATTAATCAAATAGGCCCAATTAGGAGAATATACTCAGTGAATATATGTAAGGATACTGAGATGGTATTTCATATATCAAATATCTACGTAGAGCGTTGAGCCACATCAAGAGGGACATAGATTGATCGGGTAGACCTTTGATTGAGTATCTTGCCTACTTCCCACTCATTGATTGAGTATCTTTTGGATTTGCTGTTACTATGCTTTAGCATGTTTTCTTGATGCCCCGGTTTATTACTTTATTGACTGTATACACATATTTGTTTTCTTGAATTGTTGGATTGTTTCCATGATGGCGTATGCATATTAGTTTGTTGAATGTTAGCATCCATTTATGTGTGATTATACTTGTGTCTATTTGTTAACCGGCATGTAGCCGTGGAAACATGTGAGCTTGTGTGCTGGCCGGATAAGCGTGCATCAGCTATGTATTCTTGTGGATTCTTCCACCCGGTGCAGTGGAGCGAGGCTCTAGTAGGTCATTTAGGATCGAGGATACCCTGGTGTCCTGGTAGGCCGTGCCAGGGAGAGAATATCCTGGTTGTCCAACCCATCAATGGAACGATTCGCTAACCGTGTCGACAAATACGAGAGGTGGCACTACCGACTTCTGGCCGAGTGTCGATTCCAGCTCAGGTTGATGACTGACCGGGGGATACTTTGAGAGCTTTCCTTGGATCGCTTACTTCGAGCTTGAGTTTGTAGTTGTTGATAGGGAGTCCCTACCATTGATAAACTCTTTGGGGGTAGGTTTGAGACTCCCGGATGTTGGATGGTGTGGGGCGTGGTCCCTGCTTGATTGAGTCATCTGATTGGTTGACCTTCTCTATTTGGTTTATCATGCATTTTATTGCTTGATTTCATTGTACTCCCTATGGGGGTATCCCTTGAGTGCTCTGCCCAGTGGAAGGTTGTTGCGACCCTGGGGCAGGTTGTGGACTCTCAACAATCTTGTTCTCTTTGCTCCCACACGTGAAGCATGCTCATGTAACACGCTTGAGACACTCAAGATCCTAATGTGCCCCACCACACACACACGACATCTCAAGGCTTAACTAGAATGAGCCACACTAGCTGATGACTCCTAAGGCTGAGTCTGAGATGCAGTCAGTGCTCCATTATCCTCTTTGAGCTTACTATTCTTCTCAGTGAACTAACTATGCTGAGATCTAGAGCTCATATCCCGCTTCTTCTGATAATATTTCTTTTGATCCTCACCCTCTCTACAGACAACATCAAGGGACTTTGAATGTCCTACAATCCCCGCATAGCTAGTCAGATGCAAGGGAGCCAATGCCTTACGAATATGATACTGTAAGCCATCCTCGAATCTGGCATACCGCCTCGTCATCATCAACAAATTTTGCTGCAAATCTGGAGAGCCTGTCAAACTCCATCTCGTACTTATCAATGGTCATGGTCTCCTGCTTAAGGTGAAGAAACTGCCTCTCTAGCTCCAATATCTTGCTTCTGGGAAAGTACTTATTGAAGAAGGTTGTACGCAGCTGATCCCAGGTATCAAAGTTCCTTCCCTCATAGATGCGTACCTCACCCTTCCACCAATTGTAGGCACTTCCCTGAAGCATATAAGTGATAAAACTGAGCTTCTCTTCCTCTGTACACTCCATTACATCAAAAGTTTTTTCCATTTCATCAATCCACTTCTAAGCTACATCCAAGTTAGTGGTACTCTCAAACGGTGGAGGTTCTGTCCTCTTGAACTCAGCAATGGTCCTCTGGTGTGGCTGTGGCATAGGAGGAGGTGGTTGTTGTTGCTGGGATTGGCGTTGCTCCCTAACCAAACCCTCCACTTCCTGCATGAGCTCCATAACCCTGTCATGATTGCTATTTCCTGGCTAGTCCACTCCAATAGACGGAACTGACTGACCCATCTACTCATCCATGTTACGTGTATGAGGACGACGAGAGGCCATTCTGAATCAATAATCAACTTGTCAATGATCAATAGGTAATACTGAAGTTAAATTCAAAAAGACAAACACGCACTATCAATACAAAACCCCCCAATAGTAGTTATTCCTAAAGTCCATAACTCAGTGTCACTAAAATGGTTCTCAGGCCACTAAGATTACTAAAAAGATCTAATCTCTCTAATACCACCTTAATCTGTCACGCCTCGAACCAAGTTGGGAAGTCGGCAGATCGGCCGCATACATGTGGGGATGGACCCCACTGCGTATGCAAGGCCTCATAACCTATTTACACTTACTACAAATACCTGAATAATATAAATTTATTGCTAATACGCAAATATTTAATCCAACATCCAAAATGACCTAACAAATTGACGAAGTCTATAAAAATAATTCAGGACAGTTTAATTTATTCAAAACACTAGAGAAAATCAATAGGACACTAAGGATAAGATCAGGCTTTGGATATCTCATCTACCCACGGACTAGCTACTTCTCGTGATATGAAAAAAAGGTCTAGAGATTAATGAGCTTGGGAGCTCAGTAAGTACCCACTAAATACAGTAAACCATGCAGTGCTTAATATAATAAGTAAAACTGAAATAGAATAATAAAAGAAAAAAAGAATTCATAAATACTCAATAAATTGCAAAAATTATAATTTCTGAAGTTATCATAAAAACATATTATCAGAAGGTTTAGTTTACACTCAAAATACTAGAGTCTCCCAAACTTGTTATGACCACTAATAACCAGGGTGGTATGGGTCAGAAACAATTAAAGGCTGCTATTATGATCGACAACACGGGTTGAACTAGTTCATAACAGATACGTGTCGACACGGTCAATGTTTAACCCCCATTGACGAAGGTCAGAACACATACAGTTTGGAGACGTACTTGACAATCATAATAGATGTCACGAAAAATAAATCACGACAAAGTAGGTATGTCAGAAAATGTTTCAAACATGCAGATGTCAATAGTTCTAAACGGAATGTACATGTATGGTTTTGTTTGTACAAAAATAGATGGCTTAACGTTTTCTTGAAACATCAAATAAAATCAATAAATAATTAAATTATAAAGAAAATAATCTCTATAAATTTATAAGAAACATTGTTAAATTTCTAGGTGGAATACTTACCTCCAAACTCCAAGTTTAATCCGACCGTAATGCAATCCGGCCCTATCAGTTATAGGATCTAGAAAGAAAAATGTAACCTTAGTGACTAAGATACTTCACTCCTATATAGGTGGGAATAATTAATCAATTTAAATAGTTCTTAACTCAGAGTTGTTTCTATTAGACTTTGAAAATGTAACTAATTTAGATCTAAACTATTCAACCATATTGATGACAAACAACTGTGATGTGTTGGCTCTTATGAGCAGAAAATGAGAATACAAATGGCCCGTGGTACTGTTTCATCAAAGCCAGAAACAACAAAAATGATGCAATTTGTTCTTAATTACCCAAGAAAAATTCATGTCAAAGCTAGTAAAGACCTTCAACACAATGATGGCATATTACTGCAATTCAAATTAAAGAAACATATAGACAAGGACACATATTTAATACATCCAAGATATAATAATGCAATGAATGAGAAAGTGGTCTAAATCTACTTGGACTACAGATGCCTATGAGCAACATGCCTACTAAAATTTCCACTTCTTGATTTACTTTATATTAGGTTGACTATATAGGCATGTTGAAACTCATGGGACTTGCATAGTTACCATGAAGAAGGCCATAATATTCCTACGCAATACTTAATAAATAAATAATAAATATACAACATGGAGAATTCGAGGACTTGATGAAACAACTCTACAGATCAAACAGTAAGAGGGAACAGATTTTAGAACTCACCTCGACAGTCTTTCGATCGGGATCCGGACAAACAATGGAGAGATCTGAAAGAGGGAGAGAGAAAGCAGGATCTCCTATCGTCTCTGTGGGATCGAAAATACGCGCCTGGCATCGTGAAGACACCAAACGAGATATCGAAGCACAAATATCATATTTGTTTGTTTGTGGGTTCTTTAATTCCTAATAGAGGCAAGCCTCTATTATTAATTACCCCGAATAAGATTGCGGGAACCTCCGATTAAGGGCAAAAGAACAAGTAGAGACAACAAAAGTACTTCATTTATTTGCATGAATTTCATTACATATCATAGGAGATATATACATATATTTTATTTATCTATTCATTTATTTAAGTGATGCCGCCGCCTTATATGCCTCGCCGCCGCCCTTTGAATTCATGTTGTAGTGCCATCGCATCATGGTCGCTAATAGCTCATGAGTTTTCAGCACTCTGCCCCACCTTATAACTGAAGACTGTACCATATGGGCCATCGATATGGGCCGCACCATATATGGGTAGAAAACCTTTGATGTCTAATCTCCGATGCCAAAAATTTCATCTTGATCGGAGTTTTCTAGAAAAGGTTATCAGTGCCTGAACGAAGGGGTGTCAAGCTGGTTGAATTTCAGGAATTGACTTCCTTCTCTCAAAATCTGCTATAAAACGGGCCTTTTGTAAGAGATATACGATACATGGTTGGAAAACTCTAGAAATCTAGTTTCCAATGCCGCAAATTTCGTCCCGATTGGAGTTTCCTATCAAAATTTATTGCCGTTTGAATAAAGGGTAGTCAGACAGTCAAAACTGCAAGAATTGGTCTTCTTTCCATCAAGAACTGTACCAACTGGGCCACTGATAAGGACTGTGCCATACATGGTTAGAAAGCTTTAGAAGTCTAGTTTCCAACGCCGCAAATTTCACTCCAATCTGAGTCTTATATCAAAAGTTATTTACTTTTGGATGGAGGGTGGTCGGATTGGCAGACTGCAGAAATTCCGCCAGCAGCAGCACTTCAGCAATGGCAGCAGCTTTGAAACATTGCA
This sequence comes from Dioscorea zingiberensis, assembly GCA_026586065.1. Classification (NCBI taxonomy): domain Eukaryota; kingdom Viridiplantae; phylum Streptophyta; class Magnoliopsida; order Dioscoreales; family Dioscoreaceae; genus Dioscorea; species Dioscorea zingiberensis. Next base: position 53,510,106 of record CM048821.1, read on the forward strand.
ACTCCCATTTCAGCGGTAGCTACCTTCCTCTATAACATCTTTATCCTTCCTTCCAGGTTTTACCAGCCTCAAAACTTCATCTGCAGCAGTGTTAGCAGCTCTTTTTCTCTATAATGGTGGTAGCAGAACTTTGCTTCTGCAGCAACATAGTGACAATAGCACCTTGGATGTACTTCAACACAGTAGCAAAGAATGCTCATTGGCAAAGAAAGAATATCGGCGCGGTCTCAACCCAACGATTGTTCTCAGTCATTTTATCGAACACCTAAAGTGCTTCTATATGATTGAATATTTAATATGGATTTGAAGTACCTTTAAAACAAATCATCATCCCATAAGATACGAATTGCTCAATGAACAACAACATTATCATTTCATATTCTTTGGGGATTCTTTCTTTTACAAAAACAACTATTTTATCAGCACATCATCAAGGACGATCAAAGAATGGGCAAAGAATCAAAGCAACGCACAATAACAATTGCATCTCAAAGAAGAATCGCAGCAGCCTAGCAAAGATGTGTTCTTTGCAGCCAGCATAAAGAATGTCGGAGCAACTAAGCCATGACTTCTAAGCATTTCAGATGACATGACATTCAAGGACTTTCAGTGTGCGGTTTCTTCATGACTTCAAGCAGCTGTTTTTTATGGCTTCCTTTTCATTTTGTTCTGCTGGCAGCCATGCAATATAGCACTTCAAGTATGCGATAGCTTCTCTTTTTTTTTATAAAAATTGACGGTGGTTTCCTTTGTACTTTGAGCTTTGATTTCTATACAAACATGCACACATATTCGCATATTCATCAATTCATCCTTAATCGACAATCATAGCACGCAACACATTATCAACTAAGCAATTCATCGCCATTAAGCGTACCTTCTTTCTTGTTTATTGATTCTTTGTAGCATCAATGCGCAAAGAACCTCTTCAACATTAGCGCAGCCTACGAGGCAATAAATGTAAGCATGAATTGCGGCAAAGAACAACAACTCCAATCGGTAACATAGCTTCAATCTGCAGCTACTCATCAGCACAAACAGCAGCAAAATCAGCCCTTGTGATAAAGAATAACTTTCCAAAGCAAATTCAAATGACAAAGGTGTCCAGAGATCAAAGTCGGCAACCAAGCAAAGAACTAATAGCATCCATCAAAGATCCAAGCAAAGAACCAACAACATCCATCTAAGCATCCAAGCAAAGAACCAAGCAACCAAGTAGCAACCAACAGCATCCATTGGCATCCAAGAGCGCCAATGCGGTAACAACAGTAATAAATGGCGGTGTTGAAGAGCTTCAACGGCGGCCTGTGGCGATAGCGAGGGGAAGCAGGTGAGCTTCATCGGCGGAGTGGCCTGGGGCGGGCACAGGGAGCAACGCAGCAGCTTGGGGCGGAGCAAGGATCCGTGGACTCCGGCGCTAGGGCGGATCGGGTAGGCCGGGCGCGCTTGGGCCGGGCCGGACAAGGGCGCTACGATTGGCCAGGCGGCGGAGATGCTTGGCTGCAGGGCGGACAACGGTGCAGAGGGGCGCGCTGACAGCCGCAGTGGCTGTAAGGGGAACGCTGCGTCTGAGGCCGTAAGGGGCTTTACTCGTGGCCGGAGCGAGCCGAAGTTAGTAGGACGTTGCTGGGCGGCTGCAGGAGCGCGGCGGAGGCTGCTGGTCGACGGCGAGCGTGGGTGGTTCCGGGAAGAGGTGAAGAAGAAGGAGGTTCGAGAAAGAGAAGCGTTGATGGCTCGTGAGGGAGGAGCAGACCTTCTTAGATTAGGTTTTATATATATTTTTATAATATCATACCTGGTTTTTTGTTCTTCTTCTTCTTTATTCTTTTTCCTGCTCTTTCTTCTCCTCTCCTATTTTTTCTTCTCTTCCCCCTTTTTAAAAGTTTTCTCAGTCTTATCCCTCCAAGAGAACTTCTCCCCCGTGAGATCCCAACCTTAATACCGGATTGATAAGACCAAGTCAAGGTTTTAGTTTTATTTTATTTCATTTTTTATATTATTATTATTTTTATTTATTATTTTTGCCTCGGGATGTGTGTTCTTTGACCATCTCGAGTTTTGTCATCATGTGAGTCGCCTCGAGATCTGCCCTCGGATGAGATCGCCTCGAGATTCCTTCTCATACAATCCTTTGGATTTGTCACCTCGGGATATGTATTCCCGGGCTATCTCAAAGCTTAAAATTGCCTCGAGATTTGTTCTCGAACAATTATTAAACTTATCCTTGGGATATGTTTTATCATTTTATCAAATCTTGATTTGGCCAGGATTATAATTTATTAAATTCATTAGGATTAGAATTTTAATTCTAATAGAATTTAGGCATGTATTTTTTTATATAAACAGTCTCTACATCGTCTAAAACCATGGCTATGTTCTCAGAGAGGAAGAATCATAAGAATTAGGGTTACTTGATGAGGCGTGTAAGGAATAAATAATGAAATTTTTTATCTTTATATATATATATATATATATATATATATATATATATATATATATATATATATATATTAACCGTTTTAAGATAAGATCTTTGACCATATTTATTAATTAAGATAAGTATTTACCAGTTTTGCTTTTTAATCCCTGCACTTTTATATATTTGTTTTTAGCTTTTTAAAGTGTTATTATTACACCATAAAACCTTGAAATTTGCCGGACTGAACTCCAAAGGTGCGCTTCTCGGTGTTAAGGCGCATCCCGTGAGCTTGGATCGCTTGGAAGGTTTCTTGTTGATCAACAATGTGTTGGTCTGCCTTTTTTCTCTTCACAAGAATGTCGTCTACATATGCTTCGACATTCATCCCAAGTTGCCTTTTGAAGACTCGTGTCACAAGCCTCTGGAAAGTGGCACCTGCATTTTTAAGACCGAAAGGCATTACTTTATAATAGTATGTATCTTTGGCTATAGTGAATGATGTCTTCTCCTCGTTAGATCTCACCATCTTAACTTGGTTATATCTAGAGAAGGCATCTAGAAAGCTCAACATCTCATGCCCGAGGTGTCATAGACGATTTCATCAATCAAGGGGAGGAGGTAGTAGTCCTTAGGGCAAGCTTTATTCAAGTCGGTGAAGTTAATACACATTCTCTATTTTTCTGAGGCTTCTTTACAAGCACAATAGTCGAGAGCCACTCGGGATAACAGACTTCTCTGATAAACCCTGCCCTAAGGAGCTTCTCGACCTCTTCATCTGCAGCTTGTTGGCATTCGGAGCAAAGTGTTGCCGCTTCTATATCATGGGCTTGGCTGCAGGGTTTGTGTTGAAGTGATACTTAATAACACTTCAATCCAGCCCGGGCATGTCTTCAGAGGACAAGGCAAAAATGTCACTATTGCTCCGCAGGCAGCTTATCATTTCTTCCTAAGGCTCAGCCAACAACTTTGAACCGACATGTATCGTCTTCTTGGGGGAGTCCTCGGCCAAAGGGATCTTCACTAGGTCTTCGATTGGTGTCGCCTGCTCTATCAACTTTTTGGCCTCAAGTCGGGCTTCGACTGCCAATGTCTCCGATAGTACTGGCGGGCCGCAAGTTGATCTCTCCTTAGCTCTCCACATCAGTTCTCATTGGGAAACTTCATAAGAAAGTAGTATGTGAAGATGATTGCCTTCAAAGCATTCAACGTCAATAACCCCAAGATGACATTATAGTTGGAGGAGCACCAAACCACCAGAAAGTCGGCTGTGATGGTCTTCTAGCGTGGGTGACTTCCTACAATCATAGGGAGTGTGACTACTATCTCTGGTTGTACCACGCTTCCCAAGAACCCGACCAACGAAGTCCTCACATGTTGGAGACCTTGGGAGCCGAGGTCCATCTACTCGTAAGCATCCCAAAATATAATGTTGATAAAACTTCCACTGTTGACGAGGACTTTTTTTGCTTTGGAGTTCACTATGATCATGGCGACGGCCAACGCATCGTCATGGGGATGGCAGGTTCGTCCAAGATCTTCATCAGAGAAAGAGATGGTAGGACCGGCTTTAGACTTCTTCATTGGTGGCTCCATCTGGGCCAACATGAGAGTGTGTGCCTTACGGGCCGTGGCGCTATCGCCTCCACCCCCAGGTCCTCTCGCGATGAAGTAAATAGTGTGGACGGGAGTTGGGCTCAGCTTCGAGGCGGAGGGACCTTCTTCCTGCAGGTCGTGTTTGAGAAATTGATTGAGGCGTCCCTTCCGGAATTGGTCCTCAATCTCATCCTTGAGCTGGTGGCACTCCTCGGCATCGTAGCCATGTTCATGATGGAAAGAGCAGTATCTGTTACTGTCTTTCTAACCCGAGGGGTTCTTAGACTTGTTGGGATATTTCTAGATCCTCAGACTCTGCACCTGCATGAGAATTTGAATGGAGCTTCATGCAGTCCTTTCTTGGGCGTCGTGACGGTAATGGACTGGTTGAGGTTCAGGATGGTCATCGTCTCTTGGGTGAAATGGTGTATATACCTACAAAGGCTTTCTCTCTCTTACTGCCTGACACTCATCAAGGTGGTGGAGGTCTTTCTCCGCCTGTTATCGCTAACAAAGTGATTGAAGAAAAGGTCGGAGAGCTCATCGAATGAGATGATGGTGTTGGGAGGGAGGCTTCTGAACCATATCAGCACTTCGCCTAGTAAAGTTATCGGGAAGAGGCGGCATATTACGGGGTTGTCGGACTCGTGGACGAGCATCAATGTTTTAAAAGCCCCGAGATAGTCATTCAGATCTCCACAGTCGTCGTATGTCTCTATGGTGGGAGCCTTGAGGCTTCAAGGGAGACTTACCTCCATGAGTTCCCGTACGAAGGGATATGACGGGCGATGACTGCAACTTGAGTCCTTTCTCGAGCTTTCTTTTCTCGAGCCTTCATTTTTCCCTCAGGAGGAGGTATCATGCCGCGACAACGATAAAATCTTTGATGGTTGTCAGGGTGGTGGTGACCCGGAACTGCTCGTTTCCCGTGAAGCCTTGCTCTTCCTTCTTCCTGACCTCCCGCTGGATCGTACTGTATGGGCATCTAATCTTTACCTTCCTCCCGAAGATTGTGGGAGAGGATCCCAAGATGTTGAGGTATGCAAAACCTGCCTTTAGATTCTCAGCAGGGCCTACGTCAAGACCTTCATCTTCCACTCCAGGGCAAGGTAGTGCCATGTCCTGAACGTTTGCTTCGGGGCGACAGTCCCGGTCGGGGTTGACATCCAGGTTCGCTACCTAGTGGGTACTGGACTCCCCTGCCAGTGATTCACTAGTTCCCTGGGCTGGGCTACGCGTCCTCCTCCTCATGGTGCACACAGTTTTTTGTTCGGGCTTGTCCCGCAGGAAAGGCTTCCAATCTGTTAACCAAAAAATCCGTTGCTCTTGGGATTGACTCCAATCAAGGTCAACAAATGAAGATTTCTATGGTCGAAAGATGTGTCGAAGGTGTCTTCTCACGAAATCCACCTGAAAATGTGACATAAACAGATTGTGACAGGGGGAAGGCCTGGATGCCCAAATCCCTCTTCGGCGGTCAAGTTAGTCGGGAGATCGCCGGAGAAGAGAAGATCATAGGGTGGGGAGATTGTAGATCAAAGTGAGCTTATCCATCTCTTTGAGGTCTTCCTTCTTTTATGCTCTTGAAGCGCCTTGGGATCCGGGCCCCGTCACATCGCCCCTTGCCATCTTATCGGTCATCATGACAGAGGATGTACGGACAACCCTTCTGTCCTTGAGTTGATGGCGACCTTACCCTGCCATGGGGCGGTATGGTAGCTTCTGGGGATCTGTGTCGCCTTTACGGAGAGTGCGGGCATTTCCGACATGTGGATGGTGAGATATTGGGTGTATATATATATGATTTGGTATAGGTTTATATGCAAATTTTGTTATATTTTATATGCAAATTTTGGTATAGGTTTATATTTTATAGTTGTTGTAAACCAAATAACAAAATTGAATACTTTTAAGTAGTTCTAGAGAAAAAACCAGTATTTACAACCAAATCTTTTGACACTCCTATGTTTAAATAAACTATCAAACAACAAATGGGGATAAAAATGAAATGGTTTTGTAGATTGTGTGTGTGTGAGAGAGAGAGATAAATATGTGAACAAACCACTTCATGCATGATTCGATATCTTAATCTCTCTTTTTTTTTTCCTATTTGGTAGAGGCATGTTTTGATCCATCCAAGTGTGGTAACTTACTTTTTTTAAAAAAAAGTTATTAGACATGCTTTATATTTATAAAAAAAATTAATAGACAGGGAATAACTTTCTCTGTTACAGCCTACAAGTTGTGGCAAGCCCCCTGCATGGATCACATCTCTTATAAACCCAACCCTATACTTGTCAAAGACTCAAATGTCATCATATAAAGGAGCGGATGAACCACAACATCTGAAGGAAATATTATTAAAAAATAAGCAGTGTGGTATTCTAAAGCTCTCATTATACATGGGAATCGGAAAACTATTGTACACAATTTTATCCTTCTTATTTTTATATGATGTTGTTTTTATGACTCGAATTTGTGACAATGTCAAAAATTAAAAAAAAAATATATATTAAAAAAAGGGTATTATTCTGTTATATTAATATGAGAGCAGATAAACAGAGGGTTGCAGATTCAACCTGCAAACAAGAAGCAGGGGCTAAAAATAAGGAAAAGATAGAAGGAAAGAGTCAGGTAAATCAGGGAAGAGTCAACATAGCATTCATTGGTACAGGACACTACAAGACTCATGGCTGATAGCCTGATCCCTCTCTCTCTCTGAAAACCAACTTAAAAACCCATCTGACCCATTCCAGAGAAGCGTACAGCACAGAGAGTGTCACAGACCACTCACTATTTCAGTCCAGGCCCTCAACAGTGCACCCATTCTTTTGGCCTCTTCTCCCCACTCTCATAAAGCCTCCTGCTCAAAGATCTCCAAACAAAATGGTAAAAAAATAAAATAATAAAAAAACTACTTCTCTAATTAACAACAGGACAAACAAGCTCTGTACTTGGATGACAATGCTCAATGCTCAATGCTCAATGCTCAATGCTCATGTGAGTTGTATGACCCCCAAAAGCAAAATCCAGTAGAGCCATGGTTGCTCAAATTCATGCAATGCAAATTCACACCTGAGAAAGCTATGTCACTGGCTCACTGGCTTCTCTGCCAAAGTACCAAAAGCTGGTGCATCTCCAGCCCACTCTGCAAAACATGAACCTGTGACCAGCCCAAACCAGCTAGCACAAGAAGCCAAGATAGAAAAGATATGCAAATATACTGCACCCATTGTCATATTGACAAGACCTCACAGTTATAATAGAGAAAAGGAATCTGGCTACAGGTGGTAGGTACTGCCTAAGTGCATATACCACCAAATCCAAACCATCAGATCACAATCACGGCACCAACAGGGCCTTTTCGTTATCCACATTTGATTAGACCACATCAGCTGCAACCGCACCGACCAAACGGTCCGAACCCAAACGCACTGTACCATCCAAAACCGAACCCAAGGACAGCAAGAATAACGCGCACGTGGATTTCACGAGGACCGCCTTATGCTCCGCGGCGCATATTAGCATAAGGATTCCATTCAAACGGGAAAATTAAAGAAGGAAAAAAAATGGAAATTAGACCGGAATATTTACAGAACGAAGAGATTTTTTTTTTCAAAAAAAAAAGAAAAAAAAAGTACAAGAAACTAACTAAAAAACGAGTTAATGGTTTTTTTTTATTAGGAATTTCTTCTCTCTGTTTTGGTCTTAGTTTACCGAGAGATCGGATCGGATCGGATCTCGGATTTCAAAACCGCTCCGTTTTGGGCTTGGAGGTGTTGGTTCGGGTTGCGGATCCTTCGCGATCCTTCTTCTGGGGGGAGAAGAGCTGCCCGAATCCGAGAACGGAAACGGATTTTGAGGAGGATCCGCGAAGGGAGCAGACGGGGACGTTGAGGACCGGGGAGACACGAACGACGTTGGCGGAGTAGGAGCGCTCCACTCCGCGATGCTTCGCTCTTGGGCCGCCGTTGAAGCTCCTGGGCTGCTCGAGCTCCGCTCCAGGCCTTGGAACACTACCCGCCCGGATGCGTTCATCCGTGGGCTGTCCACTGACGCGCCGCTCGGAAGCGGGACCGCCGTCTCCGCACGTCGGATCGGGCTCCTTACCATTCTGGAAACCGTTGGGTTGATCTCCGATCTCGGCCGGGAAAGCCTCACCCTCGGAGGGTTTCGTTTCACCGAGATCGAGCTGTGGCAAGGCTTCTCGGAGTCGAGGGAGAGACGGGGGAGATCCTCGTGATCTGGTCCCGAGGAGGAGGAAGATGAGAGGAAGAGCCGGGATGAAGAGATGGAGACCGATTCGGAATCAGAGTCGCGGAGAAGCGGGAGGCTCAGGGACGACGAGTCGGTCGCTGACGATCTATGGTTCTTATGGAGCAAATGCTTCAGAGATCTGGCGTTAGAGATCTTACCCGGCGCCGGGGATTGCTTCTGCGGTTCTGATTTAGAGTTTTGAAGCTTCTTCAGCCCAAGCAGCTCCCTCCACCGACTCGAGCACCTTGGTGCCTTGGGCGACAGAGCGTAGGCCTCGGAGACCGCGATCTCCACCCTCCGCCGGGGCTTGGCCGCCTCCAAAGACCTATTCTCCGCAGCGGATGAGTCCGCCGCCGAGGGTCGGAGCTGGAGCGGGACAAGCTTCCCGTCGGAAAAGAGTTCGTCGGCCGGGAGCATGGTAACGGGATCATGTAACCGGAACTCGAAGTCGACGAGATCCTTGGCAGCATCTTCTGGAACGGGTTTCTGCTTCGGCGACGAGGGTTTTGGTTCGTCAGGGAGGTCCCGACTGAAAGAGATCCGTGGGCTGAGCCATCCGTAAGCCGGCGGGCAGTCGAGAAACCCCTCAGGCGAAATCCCCACATTGTTAACGAGCGCCGAAGCCATATACTCGACCATCAATGGACCCAAGCGAGCTAGTGTTCGTCGTCGTCGGCGGCGGCGGCGGCGGCGGCCAAGGCTAGGGTTAGGAGAGACGGAAAAGTGGAGAGGGTGATGAAATGGGGTCGGTTGGGGTTATATATAAGCAGGTGATCGTACTAGCTTTTGGTTTGTCGTTTTCTGTTTGAGTTTCTGCCCCTGAGTTTGAGTTAATTACGGGTTTCGATGTTCGCTGTATAATGACTTAATTACCCTCTTTATTATGTGACCGTTGTTGACCTTAATTAATGACAAATATATGCTAATTACTTGATTAAAAAGCATAAGCTTTTTTTTTATTATTATATACGAATATTTAGGGGAATGAGTTATAAAAAACAGGAGACAATGAACCAGGATTCAGAAAAAGACAGAATTAAAAAAATAAGAAAAAATAAGACTGGCACTAAAACACAGCCCAGAATTACATTGGGACTCTAAATCCTGACTAGCTTGTAAGTTTTTTTTGATAAATTATTAGTCCTCAACTCAAGACAACCTCCATAATTTTGAAACAACAAGCCAATTTATCTGTCCCTCAATTTGTATACAAAGGCTGGTAGCCTGGATGTAAGTACTACACATTCAATACATCATACAGAATGAGAGACATCGACAAAAGATGTCTCAAAGTCTCAATAAAGCATTAAGACAAAGATAACTTTTTCTTTTTTTTTTCCTTGATATAAATCGCTAGGTCGAGGGTGTTATGGTAATTGAACCGTTATTTAATATTATTTTAGAATGAAAAGTTAAAACAAACTCCATCACTTAACAACGGTACTTTTCCCGCGTCGCTTCAATCCACGAGTGCTTAAAAATTCGCGCCATCTCGTCGGTTTCCTCCGCGCCCCCGCGCGGTGACCGTCACGTTGACCACCCCTCGAAACGCTCGCCCCATCCCACGATCTCCACCGTCCGTTTCCGACCCGCTCGATCCGACGACTGAAATCCAGCTAGAGTTTTAAATTAACGATGCCCCCTTCTGGCCCAACCTTATCCGCATCACATGACCGCCAGCTGTCCATCAGCACCCCGGCCAGGCCAGGCCCTTCCCATCCCGCGACGTGGCGGTCTTCCTAGCCAGTCCACCTACGGCCCGACAGCACCCGTACGACCGCGAAGCGGGGCTGGCGCCGGTCACCTCACGTACGGTCTTAAATGACCCTCGCTGCCGGTGATAACTATGCAAGTACTACTGTACCCTCCTGCATACCTTATTATATATTATTTTTAAAAACAAATTATTTAATTTTAATTTTAATTTGTATATGTGAAAAATAAAAATAAAAAAGGAGATGAAGGAGCGCACACCCGGCGAATCCCCCGCCGTCGCTTGCTGGTTTACACTGTACCGCAGTGGGGCCCAGACACGATGATCGGATGGCCCTCGACTGCTGTGGCTACAGACAAGGGATCAATCATTTGAGTTCCTGCGAAAAGATCGTGTTGTTTTGGTTGTCTACCGCACTGGGGGTTACTTTTGTAATTTGACACTGCTGCCGACGTGATCCCCTGCACGACCATCGAGCAGTTATTTGTGGGTCCGGTTCTCGGGTCAAATTGCTGGGTCACCGTATCATTGCCTCGGGCTTCGTAAAATGACATTAATAGCCTTTTTGGATAAGCATGAGACCCGGCGCGTTTGAGGGTGTATTCGTGATTTCACTATTCGGTAGCTCCCAGCCGCACGATGAAGTGATGGGATAGGGGTACTAACCACACCCAAAAAAGTGACCGTCATATTTGACCGTATCAATCTGATGATCATCGTGAGGTCCATAATCGCAAGTCCTAGTAACTGGACCGGAGAAACTGTCCAATTAACGAAGATCACGGTGTATTGGCGGCTTTGTGTTTGCTGGGTCCCACGGGATTCGGCATCTTATCATGGACACGTGGCATAACCCCATTGGTCAAGCGATTTATTTACACGCTGCCACGTTGTTCGCACTTCGCACCACTGTTCACGTTCTCATCGTTCTTAGCTTTGTCCTGTTGAGTTTCATATCAAGCCATAATTTTTCGAACAATTACAAGAATACCACCAGCCAAGTTAAAGTTCACGAGGGCATTCCGGTAATCTCGCAGGAAAAAATTAAACATTTGGGCAGCACGGTGGTCACGTGGAGCGGAGCCGCTTTAATCATGCGGAGCAGCAGACCACCAAAGAAGAAAAGCACGTGACCAGCTCGTCCCTTCCTGGAGGGCAAATTTGTCTTTTTGCATTGAGTTAGTTAAAACTCACGAGGTTTGTGGGCCCGTGGATCAAGTGGTGGTCCAGATTGTGAAGCTTGTTGGTAGGCCCAAAAGCCCACCAACTAATTACCTTCATGGGAAGGACCAGGACCACCATCCTCATCAAATTGATACAACCTAACCCTAAATTAATTAATTTTGTCATTAGGCAAACTAATTAAAAAATTAGGTTTAGGGTTCATTATGAGCCATTTTAGATCATCGGATCGAGTAATTAAGGTGATCACGATCCCATGTAACAGTTGGGAAGGATTTGCTAATTATTAATATATAAGATTGAATTTGTAATTTGACTATTGATTATAATTTATGGGTTTGTGATTATTAAGTTTAATCAGGCTTAGGCTTAGTATCATGACAACCTAACAGTGTTGTTAGGGAAAGTGATATTACCTTAACATTGTTTAAGATTTACATGCAATGCAAGGCCAAAAGAAAAGCATTTTTCAAACACATTCCTCCTTTTATTTATTTATTTATTTATTTATTTATTTAGGATGAAAAACTACTTCTGAAATATATTTAGGATAAAAGATTTTTGGGGCTTGAACAAAACACTACGGTGGGAGTGAGATGTGACCACCATGGTCATTGTATGGAATCTCTAGTTAAAGAGAAACTAAAAATGTTTTCAAATTAAATTACATGTTTTTTTTTTTACACATCATGATATTGATTTCCTTGTGTTATATTGGTTTGTTGGGACTCATATATCCAAACAACCAAAGCTAGAGATAGCAGAGACACAAATAAAAGAAGCCTCGCCTTTACTTGAGAAGAGTCAACCACAGTACACAGGTGATGAAACCTTTGAAGGTCGTACATTGGGCAGACCCCATATTCGAGCAACTAGGACACTCATGTACTAGAAGACCAATGTTATGTAGCCCCGAAGTGTATTAGCTTCTACTAATTATTAATTCAGAAGCAATAATGCCAATTGTTTGAATATTCTAATAATAGAACATTTAATATATATAACAATAAAACATAATTAAACGTAAAAAAAAATAATAAAGGAGGATATTTATCACATTAGGATACATCTATGTTGGGATATATGCCTTTGATGAAGAAGCAAGTGTGTACCACTTGGAGGAGGATCTGAACAACTCCATGTGGTCTTGTGGTAAAAGGACAGAGCTTTTGGCATTGACCAACTTTATGGTTTTTTTCCCATAAGTGAGAGACAACCCAAGCAAAAGTGCTTTTTTAGGGTATCCAGGGATGGGATTGGATCCTCATTTCTAATGCCCATCTCTTCAAGTTCTTCAAACACAAGTCATCAATAAGCTTCAATAAGAAAGAGCTTTTAGGGTTTCATTCCCAAAAAAGGAACTTATGCTAATGGTTTCTTACTTTATTATTGTTATTATTATTATTATTATTATTATTATTTACTTTTAGCTATCTAGGGCTTTTAGGAAGTGATCATTGATGAGAATCCAAAACTTTTCTGAAAAAGAAAATTAATTTATTATTTTTATTACTATTGTTTTACTTTAAAGCATGTGACAAGAGAACTAATAAAAAAAAATAAAGTTGGTGGGTTAGATTGAATCGGTTTATTATGTTTTAGTTATTAACTTATATATTGATGTAATATAATAAATTTATTGATGTTTTATAGAGATAAATACAAACAAACAAACAAACAAAAAGGTCATTTATCAATATATTTTTTTATAATTTTTTTTAATCATTTTAGCCCGAGGAATATTTTATTTGTAAAAATGACACTTGGGCTACTTAATCAACGCCAAGGTGTTGATTGGATTCTGACTAGTAATTAATTTTTTGTGTGTTAGGAGGGTGTTAAATGAAAAAAAAAAACTAATTTTTTTTTTTAGTTAGAGAAGCTTAAATGACCAAAAAAGGTCTTTCAAATACCGAGAGCTAAACGGCTTGTGAAAAGTTGTTTAACTCCAAAAACCAACACAATATAATCTTTGAAGCTAAAATATTGTTTAGCTCCATGAACCCATCTATCGAGCCCATTTAGCTTTAGGATGCTCCATAAAAAGAATGTATTAATTGTAAAATTTTATGACTTTTCTCAATACCCAAAAAATATTTAAATATTATTTTTAATGATAGTCAACATCCATTCAACACCTTGGATGCTAACTAGACAGCTCGACGGGTCATTTTGATAAATAAAATACTTTCGAAACTATATATAATATATATTGGTAAATGGGTAAAAAAAAGCTTAACCTAATTTTATTTTTTCCATGAACTTTCAGTAAATCCCAATTTGAACAATCTAGTTACAAACTTCAAGTTGGGGTTCAAAAACCCTGAAAAAAAAATCATGGAAAATTTTGAAGAAAAAAAAAAGGGTTTTACCAAAAAAAAAATTTAAAAAAAAAACAAGGGAGACGGTGCATGCTACAGTACCATGGGTTTTGTATCAATGGTATGAGACCGTTGGTTTCAATGCTTTTGTTTAGGATTCAATGCTTTTGTTAGGTTTCAAAGCTTTTGTTTTTAGGCCCAATGGCACTGTAGCAAAATGACGGCGTGATTGTTCACACGGAACCCAAAACACAAACATTATAACCCAAAAAACACTATCCTAAAACCCATACGGTCTCATACAGCGTGAACAATGCACAAGTATGTTAGAATTCACCAAGGGAGAATGAAATGACATTAAAACAGAATTAGGAGAAAAATTACAAGTGATATGGAATCCTAAGAGGAAATTATTAAACCTTCAGAAATTCAAAATTTTGCTTCAACTATAATTGAACAAAAAGATTAGTTGTTCTTTACAATGCAGAGGCCACAGTGATCTAACTTCCTGAAATGACTAATTTGTAGCCTAAAATTAAATAAAGAACATGCTGAATTGAAAATGTGACTTGACAGTTGACTCCACCATATTATGAGACTCAGAAAGAATGAAGTCCATGGTGCCTGTAGTAAACAATGGATGACAAAAGAAAAGAGAAAAAAAAATGGGAATTCAGTGCTGGTACCTAAAGAACAAAAACAATGGTGGCTCTTTCATACTGTACTTCTCCACAGAAGTTCATCCTCTGAAGAATTGAATTATTTTGGTTGCTTTCTTTCTCCTTCTTCTTCTTCATCTTATTATGTATGTACATTCTTCTGGATTTCATCCACCAAAGTTGACAATGCTGCTTTCCAAGCATCACTCCCTTGTCCACTGTTGAGTATTTGCTGCATCATGTTCAGTTCTTCATTGTTCGCCTTCTTGAATAATCGCCCGAGTATTGTTTGGATCTCTTCCATCGATGACTTGCTGTTTGTCTTTGGTTTATGGTTCTCCTGACTAGACAAATTAACTCCAAATAACATTTTCTGCTTGTTTGATGTAGCTACGATCGGATGTGAAGGGTAGTCCTCGGCCTCCACTCTGATATGCAAAGCTGTAACTGGCTCTGGAGTTTCTTCTAGTTCTATCATGCTGGATACAGGTCGTGTATCCAACTTTGATGCCCAGTACTCTGAGCACAAGTGATGAGGATCGAGAGCCTCAATAACCTGTTTGCAAAGCAAATTAATATTAACAGTTGTAATATATCTCTCAAATGTTCATCAGCTGAAGATCTGAGCCAAATGAGTGTAATTAAGATAATTGGTGATCCAAAATCACACAAAGGAATTAGCAACCAGCTCTACAACATTTATCAAAGCTATATGGTCAAACAACTAGGCATTGGAAGTACCTTTACTATCGATGGGGTCAAAAACCCAAACATCTCGAAACCATTCATTTCATCAGGTGACTGCAATGGGGGAAGACCTTGCTTCCCTAGGATATGTTCTTCACTGATCTTTTTGTTTAGTTTTTCTTGCACCGATAACCAACACTGTTCTGGAGAAGCATGTGTGAAGCTAACTGATGGATCTCCCTCCATCATAACCTACAATCAATCAAACCAAAAAGGAAGGTAATTAGATAAATAGAGTAACGGGAACTTGTAAGTTGTAACATTGGGACCTCTTGGCAGATTTAAGGTCTGATTGAGCAAAAGCATGACAGATGATCTCAATGAATTTTCAAGTCTTGATATGCATTTTTTACTGATAAATTCATAAACCAGTAAATATAGTGATGATTGAATGCAGTTCCACAAGATCCTGTTTTATAGCTTATGGAGTATTAAGGACTTTTGAGCTGTAGAATTCCTTGCGGCAATACACCATACTGATCTCTATGACATTTTACAGCTAAATTATGTTGCAGATATTTCTCTAGATAATGAGCAGGCTCAGTTGACAATAAACTTAAACTAGACAACAAGGCATATAATGCAAGCATAAGGTCTACAAAATAGAAAGACTTGTCGAATAATGGATTCTACCAAAAAGTTTGTAAGAAAAAGTACCATCAGAATTACAGATGTAAAAAAGTCCCACCTTGAACCGAGGCCCCAGAATTCCGGAATCCAGTACTTCAGAAATGTAATAGCATGTTTTTGTTGGATTGAGCAGATTGAAGTACCTGACACGACTTACAAATCCTGAACAAAAAATTACATGGTGGTTACTCAAAAAGGGAGGCAATTCTCTTGTTTCTGAAAATAGAATATTGTACTTAGGCTAAAAAAATTCTGTACTTGAAAGTATATGCAGAAGTACCTTTAGGAAAGATAGCCTGCTTATTGCACCACTTTCTTCTTGGTATTAGTGTTCCAAAGTTGACAGGTTCAACTAGGTAACTTGATGTCCCAGGGACCTCTACAGGATCATCGCCATTGTCAACCAACACACTGGATTGATTTTGGTGACCACTTGAAGCTTTTGGTAAGTGTGGCAGACCATGAAGGTCCTGACCAAAAAGTTTCGCACCAGACCTCTTAGGATATTCAGCACCCAAAGAACATGATGAGCCAACAAAGTTTCTATCAAGAAAAGAAACATGGGTATTCTCCGTATTTGATCTCATCGGATGACCTGCGAATATTAAGGGCTCATTTTTTATATGGGATTTGTCCATTCGAAATTCATTAGCACTCACAACAGCAGATTGCGTAAGAACAGCCTTGCTCTTCTTTAACATCAGGTGCCATCAGTAAGGCATTTCCACTGCTCGCAAGCCATCTATCTCTGTTTACAGTTGGTACTTTGTCTGTATATAAATCAAAACAGCTCCTGTATTGGCCTTTGTTTGAGCAAGCATTGGTTGGAGGGAATTCACATTGTTTGAGACCAATTAAATCTGAATTTGGAGCTACAGGTGATCTGTCTAAGTCCATAAATTCAAACTCATCTTTTACACCAGATGATGTGTTGAGATTTAAAGGCCATTTTGCTTTAACATCTTCCAATGCTTTGACATGATGAGCTTCATGGGCTTCATTACCATCATGAACCTTTTTTTCCATCAAACCAACAAGGCATTTTCTTGTTTCAGGATGATTAACTTCACATACAGGACTGTCATCATCTATATCAGGCATGTTTAGATCAAAAATTGGCCTCTGCAATTCAGAAGCGCTTTTCTCTAAGGAATCTGTGGTGCTAGATGCAAATTCTGGTTTTGCATTTTCTGACATTCCATGTAGTGATGAACTAGAGTGTAAAGCTAACCCAAGATCCTCTTCAGCCCATCGCTGTACTGCACCCAAATTACCTTCTAGAGCTTCCACGAGGATATTCAGTTCATCAATGTGATAGCGAAGAAGGAAAAATCTTCTCGCAGGATCACAGGAGCAGAGCAAATTTGCATGGGCTAAGCAGGCAAAACGATTAGGACAACATTTACAACCGACAGCAGAAAGGTGCAGATCATAGAAGCATGAAAAACATTCTCTCTCATTTGAAAAATCAAAATCCTTGTCCATCTTTCTTGCTTGCTGATGACCAGAAATAGACTCTCTTCTTTTGTTCTCCATCTCAACTCTTGCCTAAGATGACAAATTATCAGCAGTGAACTTAGAAGTACTCAAAATGATAAAATAATGTGATTCCTGATGTTGTGATGTGAGGTGGGACTCTGTGTGTGTTTGTGTGCATGGTGCAGGCTTATTATCTGCCCCCAGATGAAGGCAAAGAAGTGCATTTCTAAGTGATTCCTAAACTCTATACGTCAAACATTAAACCTAACGGGCTACAATTCTACTTCCCTCATTGCTTCATATACTTAATCATTCAAAAAGAAATAAAAATAAAAAGAATACCTTAATAGCTTTAGTAAGCACTCCATCATTGTGGCAAACACTTTGCCATTTGAAGTTCTTAGAGTCCTGCCTCCCAAGCACTAAAACCTCCCAGAGGGCCTTGACTGCTTCCCGTGCGGCACCAAGCAGCAATTTGTCATGTGACAAGGATGTTTTACGGGATTGCTCACTGTAAAGCTCGACAGCACACTGCCCATGGGGCAACCAGTCCACGGGAGCAACATTCACAGCCTCAGCGCAGTTGAATCCACAGTTAAAGCCAGAATGATATGCTCTTGGAAAAGTGAGAACAAACTCTCCAGATTTCTGAATGGCTCGATAAACTGGCACTCCTTCAGATTTCAGAACTGAAGGGGACAATTGTGTCACCTGATTGAATTAGTGAAACAACTTCATGAGACAAGTAAATAATAAACTTGATCCAACACAGTTAAATATAAAAGAACAAGAAAGTGAACTGATGCAAAAGAAATCAGTTGTTAGTTAGGAAATATATTCTGATTGAATACCATGAAGTTTAGACATGCTATGTGAATGTTATATACAGTAAGAAGATAGAAAGAATAGATATTATAATTCATAAATGGTGGATGAGGGTAGATAGACTTTGTTCAAACACAAAAAATAATACATAGTGTTAATATATGTATTGTCCACTAGATCTTGTAAACACAGGCACATATGTTCAAAACTGATGTCCCCCTGAGTAAAACAATAAGCAATATTGAGTAGTTTAGGACTTGCCAATTCATGCAGTAAATCTGGTTGTTCTTCAAACAGTTCTGGTAAATTTTTCCTCATGGCATCCTCCAATTTCACCGCATCACTTCCAGGAACCCCATACCACACTTTCGGATCACCAAAATGCATATAATTCAGAGAATAAAGGTGATGATCTTCCACATGCTATGCATACAAAAAACAAAGGACAGTAAAATGTCAATTAGGAAAACAAATAAAATAATAAGCCAGAATAGATAACAGAATCTTGAACTAAATTTGTCATTCAAGTTTCAAGCAGAAGAAAAAACAAGATCAATCAAAATACTGATACTAAGTTTGTGCAGAAAATAAATAAGCGCCCTCTGAAATAAATAATATGTAAAGTATCAAGGCATATGTCAGCTTTCAATAGTTATCCTTTTTGTTATTTATTGATTTTATTTCTGTTAAGAACAATATCCATGATCAGTATAGAATTTCCTTTAATCATAAGGGGGATGTGGTACTTGTCAATGTCCATATACCTGGGTGAAATTCTCAACAGTTAGCTGTATTTGAAGATTTTTCAAAAGTGATGTGCACAATGATGTTCAGAACTTCAGATGTTGAATAGCACAGAAAAGAAGAAAAAAAGCACAAAGAGACTTACCCAACAGAATGATGAAAACACATCCCAATATATAGCCAAGGCACCAATACTCCAGAGATATCACCTCTTTCAAATGCAAGAACTGAACCGGAAGTCTAGGAAATTATTCAAGTTCCAACCTGACATCAGGTACGGATCAGTGTTCTGATCAGTTGAGGAAGATGCTTTAGGAAAGCCACTGCCAAAAACTCCAGTTTCCAAATCAGCACCATAATGTACCTGCATTTAAAGAAATTTTAGTTTACATCAAAATTGAACAAAGGCAAGTTTCGAACATAAGTCAAGAAAAGCCCATACCTCAACTTCTTCAGTTGGTTTCTCAACCATCCGCCAATATTCTCCTTCTATGTCTTCCACTGAAGGTTGCCATCCCTTTACTGGGTGCTCTTCGCCATCAACAAAATTTTCAGAGATATCCCTCATTCCAAAATACTGCTCTTTGAAGTCATCTGCAAACTCTTGAAAGGTCTTAAGAGTGAAGTCTGAACCGGATTGGAAACCAAACTTTTCCTCAGTGTCAGAGGCAGCACAGTCATTATTTTCAGAAGAGCTAGAGATATTACGTCTCCGAGTCATGCCAAACTTTAACCGCTTTCTTCTTTTCCTTTTTCTTTGACAACGATTCCTAGATCTTTTTCTCATTGGCTCTCTGTTTTGAAGTTTGTCAACTTGTTGAACCCGAGTAGTGAACTTAGCATGCTCCCATGAGCTCTTCACTCTTAAAGGGCAAGGTGGTACCCACGATGGTGGTGGTATAATCCGGCATATACCATATTTTTCAGCTTTTTGACGTATACTAGCAATGTAACCAAGAGTATCCTTGAACTCCTGAGAAGAATAATACTTTTGCTAAGAATAGGACAGATAAAAAGAGATTGATATCCCATAGAAATGACAATCATGGAAGTAGCACAACTCAGGATATGATTTATTCCCCTGAAAATTTTGAGAAATACCTCTTCAGTGGGATAGAATGCAGGAGCTTCATCAATGACGGGTCTACATCCTTCTCCCGAACACCATCTAGCCGATATCTGTTTTTAGATTCATTATGATGAGTCTATGACATAAAAGGCAATCTAAATTTAAAATATACCTTTCCAAATTTAGTGCATCCTGAACATTTAGAATTTCCACCATTACGCTTGGTGTGTTTTGGAGAGCGATCCTGTAAAAATTCAAAGGTCAATGATTTTCAATTATAGAAACTGTAACCAATAGCTAAAATGTATGAAAGTGAGTAGCATTTTCATGTCTTTAAAGTGGACTCAATAGCTAATCCTACAAAGAGCATTACATAAAGGCTCATTGGATAACAGTATCAACCTTGACTGGCTTCTCACAATCCAATTCCTCGTCAGAGCTCAAAGCAAATACACCATAATGCATCCCATTTCTTCGCCTGCGTGAACGCTTAATTTTGACTTCATCACAATCAGCAGAATCATCATTCATTTGTATTGGCGGTGTCGGAGTAGTCTCCATGGAATAACCAGAATTCGTAGTATTCTCTGAGTCTTTCCGTACGTCAAGGGGTACTTGTTGCGTTATTGTGCCTTCACTTGGAGGTTCCAAATTATTTGTTACATATTCCTTTTCCATGAATGTTTGCCTGCCAAATAATGTTGAAGAGATAAGGACGTTAGCTGACACTGATAACATTTCCCAGATACTAAGTAGTTTAGAAAGAGAACAATTTTTTTGCCATGAAAAAGCTTGACCAACAATTAATCTATATGTCCTGACTCACTGAATCAATTGAACAGATAGGAGTCTTCCCACACTAATTAGAACCCTTAATCAAAGTCATGATTGTAAGACATAGTTCAGGCATTCCCAAAAAGGCAGTCATATCCAAGTGCTTTCATCAATTACCATATTGCAAAACTCAGCAAGCAGACGAAAGAGTTCATAATTTATCTAGAGATCCGTTTGTCATATCAAAGCTTGGACTTAACTTACAACGAAAACATTAAGTAAAATACGAAAATAAACCATTTTGAAAAACCAAGAAAATTGAATATATGGAAACCTCATCCCTGATCTAACAAAAAATGCATCATCTAGGTACTGTCATCAATATACCTCACAAGTTATTTTGCTCCGGATGTCTCGATTAATTTTATATACGGGCAATATTTTCACTTTCTCAGGTTCAAAGACGAAAGTCCTGATTCATAAATAAATCTATAATCATAACAATAGATTAACAATAGATTGAAAGGAGCAAACAAACACCAAAGAGAAAAGATCTAAGTATGGCAGATAGGAGAAAACAGCAGGAATGAATACAACCGCAATGATAAGAGAAGGGGGGAAAAGAAAACACAGGAGAAGAAACCTAATTTCTACTAGATTGATCTATAACAAAGAATCAACACAAACAGAAGAATAAGAAGAAAAAAAATCCCCTCCATTCTTACGCGAACAGATTGATTGTAGATAACAGGTCCTTGACCAATTCACAAGAATCAGAACAATGGCATGATGAAATAATCAGGACAACACAATCAAATTCACCAATAATAAAGCTCAATCCACAAAATCTTTGAACTCGAAGAGAGATCCATCAGAGGGTTATCGATCAGCGATGTGATCGATGTCAAGTACTCATCAAAGCGAATCCATTAATATCCAGCAAACATGTAAATTCACATACAATCAATGCTGGATTGAGCTAAAGCCCTCTCCTTTCTAAATCCTTACCACCAGCAATCCAACCCCAACAGCCAAAGCAACTTCTAGCAATCAAAGAACATATAGAAAGCAAAACCTAAAGAAAGAACTAGAAATTTCCATCCAAACATTATCCACCTAGATAACTCCATATAAAGAAAGGAATAACCAAAAGAGAAAAAAAAAACATGAAACCTAAACCTAACTATTATTGATCATTGCAATCTCAGAAACAAAAGAACAAGGAGCAAAACCAGCTACACCTGACACAACTTTCACAGCCATAAAGACATTGGAACAGAAATCTCACACCACACTGATAGAAATCAAACACTATTTCTCACAATAGAGGGAAAACACCACCAAGATGAAGAAGAACAGATAACTAAACATAACAAAGATGGAATTTTGACCAAACTACAGATCTAAAAACATCAAATTTATGCAAGAAGGGTTACCCTTTTCATAGAATTCACAACATCTGAATGCTTTTCTCCACCAAACCCACAATCCCACAATCCCACAATCCCCACCCAAAAACCAGAGAGAGAAAAAAAAAAAGATACCTTAAAAGCAGAAAAATAAATGAAAAATAAAGGGCAAAGAAGCAAATTTATGCTTTTTGCATCAAATTGAAGGGAAAACTGAAATCATTAGTTTTATTGGGAGACAAAATATAATTCTTGTGAAAATAAAAATAATAATATGAAAAATATATGAAATTTTATGAATAGGGAGGTATGTATACCGGGAAGGAGTCAACCGACCCAGGAGAGTTCTAACTGAAACCCGAATCTAACCAACAATAAGGAAAGCTGTGGGAGATGCCTCATGGTTTGCTTTATCTGTATCCTTTTTTGGGATTTTTACATCTTAACCCCTACCAAAGTTCAAATTTGTTTCGAAGTTTTTTTATTCTTTGATTTTAGAGGAGTTTTACATAAATCCAAAAATTATTTGTCTAATTAATGGAGTCCATAAATAACTATTGGATATTCATATCCCATGTATCCGATTCTTATATTCTATATTATTTTTTTAATATTTAATAAATAAATATGATTTATCTACTTTATCATAAAATAAATAAATAACTATTAGATAAATTTTTGATAAAAAAATTCGCTTAAGCTTTATCTTCTAAAAAACCCCCTCCAGTTATCTTTTTTTTTTAATAAATATGAACAAGTCACTAGAACTACTCTATAGACATGGTTCAAATCTTCAACCTCTCCAGTTAAAATTTTACCATAGAGCATTGATGCTATATTATAAAATTTTAAATTACAAAACTATCCCTATTCATAAATATATTTAAATTATGTAAAACACTAGTGAAAATAAATATTTGCATAGGGAAAATTTATGTTTTAGAATTTATTTTAAATTAATTTAACTATTTGTGAAAAAAATATATTTTTGTTATTTTAGGATTTAATAATAGAGAGTTAATGTCTAGTAAAATTTAACCGGAGAGGGTTTTTTGGTGAAACAAAATAAAATCTTGGAATTTTTGG
Source organism: Dioscorea zingiberensis (assembly GCA_026586065.1). Classification (NCBI taxonomy): domain Eukaryota; kingdom Viridiplantae; phylum Streptophyta; class Magnoliopsida; order Dioscoreales; family Dioscoreaceae; genus Dioscorea; species Dioscorea zingiberensis. The sequence continues at coordinate 53,533,014 of CM048821.1, forward strand.
AAAATAAAAATAAACTACATGGGTAAAAAAAAATACCCCATGATTTAGCCACAAATTGGTTCATTTTTTCAAAAAATCGATGGTCTTTTAACCAACAAACAAGTAATTTTGGAATAAATATTATTGATAAGAATTGGAAAATATTCATATCAAAGTTATATTCGCACCCAATTTGGGTGTGATTAAAATTCATAGGATTTTCACAACAAAACTAGATTTAGATGTATAATATTACAAACTTATTATCAAATCCTTCCGACTAGATAGGAAATGAGGACATTTTGTTGGACAAACGAGAATACAACAAAATAATTTTATCTTGTGTTTGTTATATCAAATTTTGTTCTTCCATTAAACAAAAATCCATGATTTTTATCTCACAGGCTTCCATAGTTGAATTTGTCTCACAATGACAACGACAAACTACTTCTCTAATTTTACCCCTTTTTCAGGTACTCATTGCATGTCAATAGGGAGCTAGTTTGGATCCAGCAAGGCGGTAGAACACAGCTGGACGCCAGATTGGATACAGTTAGATGTAGCTATTAGAACTTTCTAGGCTTTCTGGAGGGATTATTTCCACCGTCGAAGACCCCTCGCGATCATGCTGCATATTCTTTAAAATTATTTACCCATAACATATATACACAAAGAGTTTTTTACTTGTCACCCCTTAAAAAAATAAAGAAATCATTTATCATTCCTTATATTTCAATAATACCTTTTAAACCCATTGTTTATTTTTATTTCACTTCTACCCTTTGGACCAAACTTTTATGTTTTAACTTTGGTCGGTTGTAAAACGTCTTGTTATAATATATGTTAAGTGACAATTTTGACCTTTTTATACATCATATCTTTTTCAATTAATTCTTTTTCACATTCTCTTATATTCGCACCCAATTTGGGTCCGATTAAAATTCATAAGATTTTCACAACAAAACTAGATTTAGATGTACAAATATTACAAATTTATTATCAAATCCTTCCGACTAGATAGGAAATCAGGACATTTTGTTGGACAAACAAGAATGCAACAAAATAATTTTATCCGGCAAAATATCAAATTTTGTTCTTCCATTAAACAAAAAATCCATGATTTTTATCTCACATGCTTCCATAGATGAATTCGTCTCACAACGACGACAACGACAAAGTACTTCTCTAATTTTACCCCTTTTTCAAGACTCATTGCATGCCAATAGGGAGCTAGTTTGGATCCAGCAAGGCGTCAGAACACAGCTAGACGCCAGGTTGGAGACAGTTAGATGTAGCTGTTAGAACTTTCTAAGCTTTTTGGAGGGATGATTTCCACCGGAAGACCCCTCCATCATGCCGCATGTGCTTTAAAATTATTTGCTCATAACATATCTACACAGAGAAAGTTTTTTACTTGTCACCCCATAAAAAATAGCGAAATTACTTATCATCTCTCATTTTTCAATAATACCTTATAAATCCAATGTTTATTTTTATTTTACTTCTACCCTTTGGACCAAACTTTTATGTTTTAACTTGGGTCAATTGTAAAACGTCTTCTTATAATATATGTTAAGTGATCATTTTGACCTTTTTATACATCATATCTTTTCACTAATTCTTTTTCACTTTTCAAGTGAAATTTAATAACTCAAAGGGTATATGATGTATTCTGTTGACTACGAAATCGGGTTTGCCTTGCGATCAATCCCAATTCCGAATCAACGATTAAATTTGTTTGATTTGCAGGGTTTTGAACAATGAGAAAGTGAAAGGAGAATCAATCAGACAAGTAATGGAGACAAAGATCTAACGTGGAAAACCCTTGGTAGGGAAAAAACCACGGATGAAAGGGGAGAAATTCTCATTTATCTGGGCCTTGAAAGCCATTTTACAAGTGGAAAAGGAAAAAAGTGGATCAATCTTCAGAGAAGCTGAGCTTCGCTCTCTATTTTTTCATGTCCCAAATGAGTGGGGGTCACTGTTATAGCCTTCGGTGGCTTGGAGAAGAAGCTTTGGAATTTCGACACGTGCTCTGCCAGCTAAGCTTCCAGTTAGGCTTCACCTGGTCATTGAACCGAGTCTTTTGACAGCTGTAACCCTTCTAGAAGGTTTTTTGTAATAACTAGCGTTATCCCGACGAGTTGAGAATGTATATCGAGGCAGTGAGGAGTGCTTCTGGTATGGTAAGTTGACATTATCTTCCGATATGTGCTCCATTGGTGACTCATCGACCCGATCTGATCTGATGTGTTAACTCATCGGCCCTATCCGATTTGATGCGTTGTGATTATGCTCCGATATTGAGTGGCCGATCCGATATGGCATGAGAGATGGTTATTATGATTTGGGTTGATTCAATATGGGCCGACCCAATCTCAGTAAGGGACTTTATTATGCTGACACGTGGATGGCTCTGACATGTTCCACGTGTCCTACCATCTTTCTCCCTATCATATTCAATTTTGGTTTATGATGTATTTTATATTTTATTTTAATACGAATCTAATTATTTTTTTTTACTTTGAATATCTTACAAATATTTTTTAATGCATGCCAATAAAAATTAAATAAAAAAATATAGGTTGATCCTACATTTTCTTTGTTTATAAATTAATATAAATTCTACTTGTAACCCCATTAATAAAATTATAATTTACTTATAACCACTTTCAGATTTTTCTTAGTTGATTTTTAGTTATAGTTAGTTCACGAAGAGATGATTTTGTCTTTTACTTGGTTTTTAAAATGATTCTCAAGAATATTCAAGGTCTCTGATTGGGAGAACTAATTAAAGAGGTGGCGAGTAAAATTAAAATAAAAAAGGGGTTGATAAATGATTCGACTATTCTTTAGAGGTTGGCAAGTAAAAACTTAAAATTTATAATATTCTATATATTAGTAAAAATGAATTTATTTTTTACATTAGATACTTTTATATCTAAATTTAACATTTATGATTTAAAATTAAATAAAATAAATTCATATTTCTACAAATAGAATGAAATTTTAAAAATATAAGTAAGGGCAATATAGACATTTAGTGTTTTTCTAATTTTTATGTCGGTTATTTATCAAACATATTGCCCCTGCACTAAGGTTGTGTTAGGATCTCGAGATACCCATCCGCTCTGATACACGTGTTTAATTACTAGGAGAATATTTAATTAACAATAATAATTAATTATATATTATATATTAATAATTATATAGTTTGAAACTAGGAAATGACCTTTTGCATTGCTCCAATTTTTTTTTAAAAAATCATAAACAATGTGATTATTTTGCTAGTATATATTAAAATTAGGGTAAATTTCAAAACAAAACCATACGGGCACAATAGGGAAAATGTTTTTTTTTCCGAAAAAAACTTGTGGTTTAAAATAATTAATTTATTTTCTATGCTAATCAATCTCATTAATTTTTGAGAATTTTTTGATTTATTTATTTAGAAAATTCATTATGTTACAACTTAACACTTTGTATTTCTGGGATCAGAGGACTACCAATTATTATTTTGAGATCGGAGGTCATGCATGCATGATAAGTGCATGATCATACATAGATTTCCTACATATTTACATGCACTTATGCCGTTTCCTAGCTATGGTCCCAAAAAATATTATACATCTTTCAAATCTCTTGAGGGTCAAACCTGTTATAGTTCCAAGAAATATTATACATCTTTCAAATCTCTTGTGAGTGAACTCAGTTAACAAAAAAAGGAAAAACCGTTAACTCCCGTTAACAGCGTTAACCCCTGCTTAGTTGGCAGGGTATTTTAATTAAATTTTTTTGCTTTGATCGCTCAAACAAGTGGAGATTTGAAAGAAATCCAATTTAGGACAATTCTCATGCAATTTTCAGCATCTACTTTACAAAATTTGATGAAAATGCCCCTCCCAACTAAGCAAGGGTTAACGTCGTTAGCCGGAGTTAATGTTTTTTTGGGGATCACCATAATCTTTGCCTCCGTAATATGTGCTACACCAATCCACCACTCTCGTAGGCATTGTCGTAAAGACGATCCTCCATTGGTGAAGGTATTTCGGTGGCTCATTACTGCACATAACTCTTATCGACGATACCCCCAAACCCTTTGGTCGCATGCACTCTAAGACTAGTCCGAGAATCCTCAAAAGAAGATTGAGAATTGAGTAGTTGATCGCATAAAAATTGAAAACGTTGTTTGTTTTTCAGTTTGATTGATTATATTATTTTATAATTTAAAAATATGAGAAAATTTAAAATTTCAATCTAATTTTTTGGTTTTTTAGAAATTTTTTACTTTCAAAATTATATTGATTTACTTCCACTTAGTAATATAGATAGATATATATTTTATCAATTTAAAAAATCTAAAATTCTGAAAGAAAATTCCAAAATTCTATACCTATTTTTTTTAAAAAAAAATTAAAATTAATATACTTCAACTTAGTAATATAATATAGATAGATATTTAAAATGATTAAATATGAATAATAATAATATTACTATTTAAAAATAAATATTATAAAAATTATTTTATAATATTTTAATAATTTTTAAAAAATATTTTTAATATATAATAATTATCTATTAAAATAGAAATAAGATATTATTGTTTTAGGGCCTATTTGGTACAAAATAAAAAAATTATGTCATAATTTTTTTATGTAGGAAGTGAAGATGATTATTAAAGAAATTCTTACATATTTTATTCCTCCAGACTGAGTGTTTGACTAACATAATAAAAAATTATTATGATGGGTGTAAGAACAGTAGGACACGTGGCGTTCATCCAAACAGCCACTTGTCCGAGTCCTAGAAGACTTCCAACCTAATTAGATCAACCTTCTCTCAACCCGCCTTCAGATATGACGTCCCCAATCAACGGCAGGATGTGCCCCTTCCACTCATCAGTCCTCAACAGCTTGACCACACAACGGCTCCACAGTTCCAAAATACTCATTCATCAACTTAGAGCCATTAATCAACTCACCGGTTCGGAATGCTATCCGTTCTACAGACCGAAAGAAACCGCTGAGTAGGAAGGAACACATCCATTCCCCAATTTTAATCTTCTAGAACGCTTACCTTTTAGCCAGCTATACTTCTAGAAGAATGATGTTTGCTGATGATACTGACCGATTTGGCTTAGCCGAACGCTTAGCTGGCAAGACACATGCTCAAATTAGAAACAACTTACATCCCAAGAAACCAGAGCCTATAAAAAGGCAAGCGTCACAGTTCATTGAGGCATCTAATTTTTCGGACAGCGAAGCGCTGCCCATCCAGAGACCGGTTCTCAACCCCATATGGAAATTCAGAGTTCTTTCCTCTTTTTCCTCTCTGATCTACTTAGATTCTGTAAGAATGTTCCAAATCTCTTCCATTAATAGTGAAGTTTCTCTCTACCGTGGTTTTCCCCACTTCTTTCGGGTTTTCCATGTAAATCTTTTTCTCTTCTCTTTTATGCTTGAGATCTAAATGATTCCCTCTTGAGATGGCCACACAATCTCTATAAATTCAGTTGTTAAAGCGAGGATTAGAGATTTCCCTGATTTAGCACGAACATATTACATAATAAAAATTAGTCGTTGGATTATATCCTTTATTAAATATACATTGAAAAAATAGCCGTTATAATTATAACCGTTAAAAAGTAGCAGAGAGAGATAGGGGAGAAGCCAACAAGAGATAGAGATCGACTTTCGCAATCTGTTTTTATTTTGGTTTTATGGCATAATGGGGCCTTCCTCATTGCCAAAATGCTCACACTAGCCAGGACAAGGTTAAGGAGGTGGAGCCACGAGAATTTCTAGAGCTCCAAAATACAGAAAGAAGACATACTAGGAAAAATGAAGAAGTTGGATCTTATACAGGAAAGTCATGACCTCCTAGATAGCAAGAGCACGGAATACCTAGCCTTGCAACAGACTTATGAGGACATCATAAGAGCGGAGGAAGCGCATTGACGATAATGCTCGAGAGTAACGTGGCTGAAGGAAGGGGACAACAACACCAGATTCTTCCACGCAATTGTCAACCAATGAAGGTTTCGTAATTTGATCCATGACATTGAATATCAGGGGCACATCTTAACAGATGTGGCAGAAATTGTTAATGTGTTCAAGTCCCACTTTACAGGCCTCCTTGGCACAACCCGCATTGACAGATACACCACAGATTGGAGCAGGATGTTTGCACACCGACTGACACCAGACTTGCATCACCTGGACGACCCTTTCATGCAGGAAGAAATCTGCGTGGCTGTCCAAGAACTAAACTAGGACAAGGCCCCGGGGCTGGATGGATTTCCGATGACCATATATCAGAAGGGATGGGAGTTCATAAAGGGGGATCATATCAAACTATTCCAGGACATATACCAGGGTCAAGTACAGATGGAACGGCTAAACTGGGCCCACATCATCCTTATCCCCAAAAAGGCGGCCCCGAGGAAGATTGGGGACTACAGGCCAATCACCGTTAATTGCTTTATGAAGATAATCACTAAAGTATTAGCCAACAAACTACAAGGGGTCATCGCAAGGCTAATAGATGAATCCCAAATTGCTTTCATCAAAGGAAGATCCATACAGGATAACAAAATAGCAGCGGAGGAATTAATACATAAAATGCGGTCCCAGAAAAAGGGAGGTGTTATGCTTAAAATAGACTTTGAAAAGGCTTTTGATACGGTGGATTGGGAATTCCTCCTGGAGGTCTTGGAAGCAAGAGGATTTGGCCCCCGATGGATATCCTGGACCCAAGATATCCTTTACTCATCCAAGTCCAACAAATTGATAAACGAGAAAACTGGGGGATATATCAGACACAAGAGATGATTGAGACAAGGGGACCCGCTATCCCCCTTCCTTTTTGTCCTCGCAACAGACACCCTCACCGCTATGATTACGAACGCTGGTCGAGATAAAATTTACAAGGGCATTCGACATGGAGCACAAGATAAAGATGAAATCACCTCGCTCCAATATGCCGACGACCTCTTGGTATTCTGCTCGAATGACCTAAGCCTTATGAGAACCCTGAAGCTCATTTTCTACCTATTTGAAAGGTTACCAGGGCTCTGTATCAACTACTCCAAGACCCACAAAATCCATTTCAGTCTGGATGCAGCAAGAACAGAGGTCTTGGCTAGCACTATCAACTGCCAGATGGGGCAACTACCAATTAACTATTTGGGCATCCCGATCTCAGGACAAAAGCCCAAACGGGCAGACTAGGACCAACTCATTGATAAAATCAGGAGGAGGATAGGCACATGGAAAGGCCGACTATTATTAATGGCCGGGAGAATTATCCTCATAAACTCGGTTCTCTCAACTATACCAAATTATTGGCTTGCAATCTACAGACTACTAGAATGGATGATTAATTAGATTGATCACTTGAGGAGGGAATTCCTCTGGCACGAACCAGAGCTCAAGGGCAAAGAGTATAGGCTAGTTAGTTGGCAGCGGCTATGTCGCCCTAGGGAATACGGTGGATGGGGTATTACAAACATCATATGCTTTAACACAACCATGATTGGCAAATGGTGGTGGAGACTTTTCAACTAACAAACAAACAAATGTCGGAGAATTATTCAGAATAAGTACTTCCGGAACTCTTACCTTAACCTACACAAAAGCGCGCCAGCGAGAGCATCATACTTCTGGAAAGGGGTATCCGACCAGTAGCGGATGGTGGAAATAGGGCTTGCAGTAAATGCTGGAAAGGTTGACGCGGTAAACCTGTGGCACGATAAATGGATCCAGGGCAAAGCGTCGAGGGGTCTATTCCCAGCTCTTGTCCACTCAATACTTGATTAGCACCTAACGCTCAAGAGGGCAAGGGAAAGCCTCGTGTAGTTTAACCCAATCCTAAAGCAGGGACCACTAACCAAGGAAGAGACACAAGAGCTGGATGAACTGCTGGAGGCAATTATTGCGACCCAGGAGGACAATGAGGACGCCAGGGTCTGGAACATCGGGTCAAACGGGGTGTTCTCAGTTAAATCCCTTTTATACTTTTATAGTGGACGGTGGTGCACGAAGCCAATTCCCCAACAACCTGTGGAGACTACCTTGCCCAAGGAAGACCCAATTGTTTGCATGGCTAGTAATGGAGAACAAATTACTCACATTAGACAACCTCGCCAAAAAACAATGGAAAGGGAACCGTACCTTATGCTATCTGTGCAACGAACAGGATGGAACAATGCAACACTTGCTCACGGGATTTTTGGTCAGGCGGTCACAAGGCAAATTTGGGACCACTTCTGCCCAATGTTCAACCTACCTATTTGTCCCCAGTCGATGTAGGAGCTATGGGGACAAGGAAACATGGGCAAAAAGCTGCACAAAGATGTGCGTATGGGTTGGAACCTTGTGGTTATGGCCATTACTTAGAGCACCTGGCTGGAAAGAAATCGAAGATACTTCCATAACAAACAATGCGTTTATTCAGGGATTATTCGAGGGATCACTTTCCTCTTGCACTCTTGGGTTGATGCTGCCAATGGCACCATGAAGTTGAAGCTTGTATCGATGACATCCATTGTTCGCAACTCCCTAGCCCTCAATTAGGCCAACCTACCACATACACCGTCGAAAGGGGATGACTTCGAGGAGGGATCATTGAGGCCAATCGCATACAAGGGTAGTCCAACATTACCATGTAACCCTGGGAACACCGGGGGCTCAAATACGAGCATCAATGTTTCACCAATGTTTTGTCTTTTCCAACTAATAAATGAATGTGGTATATCTACTTTAATCAAAAAAAAAAAAAAAAAACCCAAACACCCCATAATATTTTTTCTCCACAAAATCTAAAATTATTCCATAATATATGGCTATCCAAAAAGGCCCTTAGAGTTATGATTATTATTATCTATTAATTAGTAACAAATATTATTAATTATTTAATATTAAATAATTAACATTATTTTTATATTATAATTTAAATTAAAATATTTAAATTTTTATAAATTTTTTTTATTATTGTCATCCGGCCAAACAAATTATAAAATTTTTACATCCCTACCTCTTGTCCCAACAACCAAACATTTTTTTACGTACACTTTTCATCCATCCCAACATTTTTTTACATCCATACACTTTCATCGGACATCCATTGCAAACAATATTTCAGCAAACAATTTGGATAACATGCCACAAGCATTGAAAACTCACCCCTAACTTAAGTTCAAATCCAAGTCATATGAGCTCCAAATCCAAGTTAATTACTGTATCAACTACTCCATTACAAACTCAAATGACTTGTCATTTAAATTCATTCCAAACACATAGTAAAGCATTACTTGCTATGAAAGTTTGTCCCAAACTCACATCAAAACATGTTGACCTTCAACTAACCAATACTGAAGTTCTGATAGATTGATAACAATTTGCAAGCATACCAAATACAAAGATAACGAGATTTCACCAAAAAGTTATGTTACCGATAAACCTTTTACTTCAAAGGAGCACATTTTATGGGACTCCACATGCGATGAATACTGCTGGTATTTGACAAAGAAAACCCATTGTCCAATTCGATCGATTGTTCTAGCATGTAGACAAGTTTCATGAAATGAAATAATAATACTAGTAATCACCAACTTCAAATTTACAACTGAAATTTCCCTGAGGGGTGCGTCTGGATAATACTGACGTCATTTTTTCTCCGTGGTGACTCCAACAACAACATTGGTCACCTGCATTAGGAAGGATTGGTCACATATTGTTTATGAATCTGTAATTAAGGAATTCTAGAAGAAGCCAATATATACTACCGAAAGAAGTGAGAATTACCAGTTTCCCTTTTTCGTCCACTGACATAGGATTCTCAACAACGACTGTCTGGCTTTGGGTATGTGTCTGTGGCTACAAACATCAAGAACAAAGATAAGACTGTGCAAAGACTAGATACTTGAATATGGTTATTGTCAACTTGGCTCGGCAAATTAGTGACATACAGCTGAAGTTGATGGTGGCATAGTTGCAGATCCATTAGGCCTGTTTACAGGGATTGGCACCCTTGTGTTGTTCATCTGCAAAGAAGCAAGAAACAGAAAACAACAAAAATGAAGTTAAAATATTTCAGTCAAATGCATTAAAAGGGGAACAGACCATGTATTGAGCATACCCGACATTTGTAAACATAGTGGCATACTGCACATTTGACAGAAGGTGCCCCATAAGGATACATCAAAGTTGTCGGCACTGACCACAGTTCACGTGAGCAACATGACCTCCTCCTTTGCAAGCAAGGCATATGTCAGACATCTAGGGTTACTTATAAAAGAATTTAACAAACTACATAGTATGAACTGTACATAGTCTAAGCTGTGTGAAGTGTCATTTCAACACAAACAAATCAGACTTGATGTACCTTCTTCAATAAATAATGACTTACAACAATAAAGATCATAAAACCAAATTTATACAAATAGTGCACAAGTTCTTGTTATGCTTATAATAATTTTCACACATCTCTCCTTTCTGTTCCTTTCAGTATCTGCCACCCTTTCAAATTTCTTCTAAATATACCAAATTCAAGCAGGTTGATCAGCTATAGGATCAATTGAATTCTCCATTAAGACAGAGTAAAGGTATCACAAAATGTTGCATGCACAAACCAATTGAAGCATTATTGTAGGCTAATTAGCTCTTAGAACAAGACAAGCCATTATAGGATACTCTTTTAACATTCATAGTCCTGTGTTCATTGGTGGGAGTTGTCTAAGTGGAAGAATCACCAAATTGTGGTGTGGAGAAGAAAAACTATGGTAAACCTCAAGGAAATCCCTTTTACTTTCCGGACACCAACCACCAGGGTAGTAATGAAAGTTATGTAAAAGTACCAGTCATTCTTAGAATTGAGGTAGCATCAGATGAATAAGAATACCTGATGATCTTGCAAGATTTATGGTGTTACAACAAGAACATCTAACACTGGTAGCACCACGAGCATACATCAGCAATGTTCGGCAGCCGCCACAATATAGCTGAGACATCTCTGTCGCTGCAAAAGTTCTAAGTCAGCCTTTAATGAAGAAAAGAATCTTATCTAGTAGAGGAAACAATTCTTTCATTGGGAAATGCTTTAAAAAATAATAATAAATTTATTAACAAAAGTTGATGATGAGAATAAAAAACAATAGACATGTAGCCCTAAAGTACAAAAGTAGAAGACATACTTAAAAAATGCAGAGATAATGGTTAATCAGAAAAGAAGATGACAAAAAATGAGAGGCTCACCAAACCCACGTAAGCCTCACCAATAGTCATGCCTAAGAATAATGGACAATGTTTTCACCTCCAAAACCTATTGGTGGATTCAATTTTTCCTATGTATAAAATGAAAATTACAGGTATCCTCCAAGTATATTTTCATATTTAGGAATTAGGAGCTTGTAGATTATATAAAGTATTGGCATTAAGGCTCGAACTCTTGAGTAATGTGTGTTGTATCATGCCATTTTAGCTGCTAGCTTAACAAATATACAGTCTCGCGGGCAACACTTGGCACCTAATTATGGTGATAATTCATTGGCATGTACGTCCAAGGTTATGTTACAGATTGCAAACTTCAATAAGTTGGCCGGAACAGGTTAAAGAAAGGGCAAGTATATACATTAACTTGAATAAGTTGCCCAGAACAGGTAAAACAAAGAGCAACGATATATGTGTTAGAATGAGATAATTGTTTTGCATAGACTAAATAAGGGATAGTATAATAGTTAGCGGCAAGATAACTTGCAAGTGTCTCTAGTCTCTGGAAAATAAAACATGCAACATTGAAATACTAAATGACTAACATTCTCCAACCCAACATTTAAGAAAATGCACATTAAAAAAAAAACCTGGAGGAGGCACGGGTGTTATGCTATTGCATATTGCACAACAGACATTAGTTGCTCCCCTTGGATAAAGAAGAACATTCCTGCATCCGTTGCACACAAGCTGGCTCTGCATACCTACAAAATTAGCAAGTCCAAACAAAATTAACACCCACTTCTTAGATTATTATATCCAATCCAGGATGTTCAGTAGAGTACCGAATCCAACAAAATGAATGATCAATAAATGCCCCAAATTATGATTATCAAAATAGAATTATTAAAAAATAAGTTTGAAGCCAATAATTTAGAAGGGAGTGTAAAAGCCTATGGCACGACCACATATCATACATTAATGAATCAAAGTACAAGCTCAAAAAGTTGACCACAAGCATTCCCCTAAATGATTCTGGCACTAGTTTCTTCAAGTAAATGCTGAAGCAGTGCAATTTTCCTACATATTCTGATCCTGTTTCTGCAAGCAGAAAGTATTTTGTATATTGTTTGGATCCTGTGCAACACAGGGATGCGGTTCTAACAATCGATAAAAAAATATGATAACAATCTCTGTTGCAGCAGGTCAAATACACATTCCACAATTATTCACAAGAACAATTTTCTCAGAGTAAACTGTAAGTTTATACATTGTTCACTTCAATGATAGGGTTGACAGCTTAACATCAAAGCAGTTTATACTAAACTATTAATACTGAGTGCAGCTAATTAGCTATAAAATATCCAAGAAATGTAGATAGAACATAGATGATGCCTATGAAATATTCATGTATAGGAAGGAACTTCTGGTTTCATCAAGTTAGAGGATTATATTTGAGGATTCTACCCTTCATGTGTTTACCATCACCCAACATACTAGTTATTTGGAAGGATTCAATATGTAAAATTTCACTTTAATATGCTTAATCTAACAATTCTAAGTATCACAAATCCATTAAAAAAACTTTTAATGTTCTACCATCAAAACATCCTTCACCAAACCTTCAATTAAACATACCTTAAATATTTTTATCCACTTTATTAATCCTTCAACAGACACTAGCAAATCTGCTCTCCTTATCACAATGTTTAACCCATCTCAAAGAGAAACTCGACTAGGATTCTACCAACATGTCTAAATGACTTAGGCCCTCACCAAAAGGCTCCATTATACTCAGAAATTAAAGAATAAAGCCTTCATAACCTAAGTAACATCTTCTGCGCGTAGAGGACACAAGATTTCATTCAATCATCACAAACACCAAGTGAAATCCTCCAAAAAAATTAAAATCTTTCCACCATACCGTCATTGCTTCAACTACACAAATCTAGCAAATTAAAGGCCATTACGTCTCGTTTTCAAAAAGGAAACAAAGAATCAAAGACATCGTTTTTCTTCCAATTAATCAAACAAAAAAGAAAAACAAAAACAAGAAATCACAAAAAATAAAGCACCTTCAAGCACAATCAAATAGGAAGCCGACGATCTGAGATCAAGGAGAAGGGAAACCCTGGATGCCCTACCCGCAACTCTGGACAGATCGGGAGATGAAAATCAATGGCGTAGAAGAGCGATCCCACGCGGATACTCACGAATCTATTCTATTGGTCTCAAGATATCAGAGATTTACAGCGCTTTTCTCGATTCGGGGGTGAAGGGGCGAAGGGAGAGAGCGTGGAAACTGGATTTCGTTCGAAGGATGAGGACGCGAAGGATCCGTTTTCTCGATGTCTAATCCTCAAAACCAACAGTTTCTTCATTCGAAGAATTGATTTAACAATAGGGATATTTTTTTCATTTTAAACCCTATACTTTTCCCTTTTATCAAAACAACCCCTCTATTTTTTTTAAAAAATAATTTTTTGACTTCTGAAACAATTTTTGAAAAGATGATAACCAAATTCATTGATATGATAAAAGATTCAAATCAACTGATGTTACATAGAATTATACATGAGTAAAATGAGACCACAAGGCTCTTGTGTCGGGGTGCCTCATCCTCTATCTCGGATCTCTTGCTTCTCCTCGAAGTCCAAATCCGGTGGCCTCGGCTCCCGATCTTCCCCTATGGCAGGTGAGGTCAGCTACCTGATAATGAGTGTGCATCTTACATCAGAATTGTTATTTTTTGGTGGCATGAGATGCTTCAAACCAAGATAGAAAGAGGAAGTTCACTTGTTAGATTGGGACTAAAAAGCTGTGGTATTTATTTTGGAGGGGGACCTTTTCTGAATTCCCTCGCCAAGTCTCCTATGAGCTGACCATAGGGTGGGACCTTTTTGAACTTAAACAATTATTTTTGAAAATTGTGTATAAACTTGAACAATTGACTTTTTTACCTTGAATTTTTAAACAAATTAAATGAAAATGTGTGATTTTGGGGGGAAAAAATTCTAAAATTGAGTTTTCTTTTCAATAAATTATTATTATCAAAATTAATTTAACAAATATTTCTTCTCAATTTTATATATTTAAATTTTATTTGATTCTTGGGAAAAAAGGTTTGAATGAGTCCTTTATTATCATGAGGTTGCCAATTGAAATTCCTAAATATGACTCTGACTTTGACAGGGATCTAAATTCTAGAAAGTGAGAGAAAGAGAAAAAGAGAGGAATCAAGTTATTATTTTATGGTTATTGATTAATTGAGAATTATCACTAATCCCCACCTCTAAGTATCATTATAAAGTTTAAAGAAAGAATCATGGCCATTGAATCAAAACCCAATGCTATCTTCCAGTCAAACTATAAATGCACTTGTAGGCCATGCCTTTAACTTTTAAAAACAAAATAAATAATATAATAATTAAGGATTAAGTGGATAGAAAAGAAGCTTAAGAGCTAATTAACATCACATGGAATATTTAATTAGGTGGGGCAAAAGAATAAATAAATCTGGGTCAACTGCATAGATTGTAACTTGTTGACCTTCGAACCATTTGCTCAATAAAAAGAAAGAATAATTGCAAAGTATTCTCTTCAGTTCAATCAGGATACAAACATAGTAGTCAACCCATATATTCTTTTTCGATAAAATTATAAACTAATTCAACATATATTCCCTGCCGATAAGTTGGAATTAGCAACCAGATACCAGAAATAAGAGAAATAAAAGAAGTATTTTCATTCTTATCTTGAATGAAGAGAGAAATAGATCACATCTTCTTCCAAGTTTATGTCAATAGTCAACAACAGAACAATGTATAATAGAGATGAAAGAACATGGTAGCAATGAAAGTTTCTCTACCAGCAAACGACAGAAGAATAACTTTCCTAGTAATATTAAGGAAACTTTACACATCATGTATATTTCGGTCTTTATCATAGGGTTGGTTCAGTTGCGCCGAAGGGATGCAAACCTTTTCTCTAGGTCGTCAACACCAGGGGTCTCAGGAGTTGTGTTCCTGAAAATGTACAAATTCAATTACTATAGAATAAAGGGTCCATCAATTGCACAGAGCATCTTATGTAGTATCAAAGAGGTGTATCTCATTCAGTAGGATGTTTACAAAAAGCAAGAACAAAGGGAAAGCTAAATTCTTTCATGTTCGAGAATGAGATTGGCCGACATTTATTGTATAACACCCAAAGATATGCTTCCACTTTTCATTCTTTTAGAATTTATTCTTTGAAACTTTCTACAACCATCCATATATTATTTAAAGAATGGTGGAGTATGACCAACTCAGCAAAGGTGATATACCTGAATCTCTAAAAATGAATTCAAAACATGAGAATGAGAAAATTCATTTCTCCTTACTCAATATCTATAGTGCTTACATTTAATCCTGGGGCATCAACAACTATAGTTGAGGATATAGAAAGATTTGATACCTTGAGACATTTTCAACTTTCTTTGTTGTTGCTATCCGGCCTTTAGGAGCTGAAGATAACTGTAAGGAGTTGGATAAAAAGAAGAAGAAGAAGATAACCATAAGGAATCATGAAAATTATATGGGTGAAGCTTAATCAATAATTCAGTTGATGAAGCAAGAGGGCATTTAGTAAACTTATCAAGTTGATGAAGCAAGAGGGCATTTAGTAAACTTATCAATTTAGAGTAGTTACCTGGGAGGCAACACCAACCCAATTTCATCAAGCACCTAAAAGATAATCACATTAAAAGATCAGAGTAATATAGCATCATATTATTTAACTGCAAAACGCTAGTTCTATGATGATTTTAATCTAATTCTTTAACCTACCTGGTTAGTCAGCTCTTCCGTCTCTTCTTCTGCTTCATCTTTGTCCAAAGTTTCATCAATAGACTCAGACATCATCTCAATCTGCACAGAGCACAAAATCAAATATATATCCCCTCCAGAAGATGAAGATTGAGCAAATCAATTCTAACATCACTTGTGCATGTTGTTTGTGGGAGACATGAAATACTCTCTCACCTTCTTTCATTTCAATCATTTACATATAAATTCATATTTTATGATTCTTGGATCAGCCATGTTAAAAGACTTTTAAGGATTTGTCTGGAGATATAAGCTGACAAAACAAGGTAAAACAAATTTGTTTTGGTGGTTGTATTTATATACATTTTTTCACTTATCAGTTTTCTTCTTCAACATTCAACATCCTGGTCATCTTACTAAATGCTTTTTTAAGTTTGGTATTACATCATCACTGGTTTTTGAGAGGTCAGCTGATTATTTCATAGAAGTTTGATAATACAGCACAACTATTGGGATCATCTGTCAATTCTCTCAAGTTGATGATCCAGTTATATTTATATTTCTAGCATCCACCGCTATGATCTTAAATCTATGGAATTAGGCAATTTTACTTTTAAAGGCAAGCTGATCATAGATTTGCAAGCGCCAAAAGTTCAACAACAGAACATGGATCAGAAGAAATCCCAAAAGAAATACTTACTGTCATGTCCATCTGTGATGATTGCTTTTGAAATTCTTTAATCACTTTTGCCTGCTTCGCTGGTTCCATTTGCTGAAATATGCAAATTCCCATAATAACTGAGCCATGTCTTTCTACAAATATCGCCTGGCTGAAATGACTGAATTTCAAGTTTTTTTACTTCTGAAATACAGTTCATTAGTTACCTTATTCATGGCTTTCATTGCTTTACTCGCACCTTTCATTCCAGTAGAAATGGAGGTACTAGCATACATTGCCTGAGAAAACAAAGAACAAAAATTGTCCATGTTTCAGGAAGAGAGAAATTTATAGATTCTAGACAATCACAGTATCTTTAGTACTCTTGACCTGTGTATGAGTTGCCACCCCTCGTATTTGTGCACGAGTTCCTTGAAGATTAGTGATTTGCTGCCTAAGCCGGGGAACAAGTTGAGGCAGCCAAGATACGCAGTAGCTGCCTGAGAGAAAGCAGAGTAGAATGCATAATTGATGCAACAAAACACTGAGGCCTTCTACTTCTATGATGAAAGCTTAAGAAGCTTGAAACCCATTAGGGAGTAGTAGATGGATAGAATTGATATAACTCATGGGCTCACAGATCCATAAAAAAATAAATAGAAAGAATAGATTGTTAAGGGGAAAGCAGGCAATTTCATCTGGATCATGGGAACAAATGCCAGCAAAAGGATCACAAACGAATCCCAGAAAACTTGCCTCATTTCCTTTTTTTGCTGTCTGCTTTATCTCTGCCACCAATTTCTTCTCCTGCCACCATACATTATAAGAATCTGAAACAGTAGATGCAAAATCTCACATTCCAATTAAATCTATCAGATCACGAACCTCTAGTTGCAGAGCTGCAATCTCCCGTTCCACCCCTATAAACAAGAAGCAAAAAGACAATTGTTACAATGAAAATGGTTCCATTATGCATGAACATATAAAAGTTAAGCTCTTTCTTTCATGAAATTTTGAGGTATGATGTGGCATTGAAAGGAAAAGATCTGGAAACCAAATCAGATTTCAAAAGTAATTCCAACTCTGCTGAATTTCAAAAAGGAACACTCAGGTTGGCGTCAAAGACCAGATTTTTCTTTTTTTTTACCTCGGGTGGCGACTGACATCTCTCTTTTGCTTTCCCTGAGAGCATCTGCAAAGTTTAGTCCGATTAAATTTAAAGATCACCAAACCATAGTAACAAAAGTAGAAATTAAACCAAACAAAAACCCCAGATGCCGAAATCCCAATGAAATCAATGAAACTCAACAAAAAATAAGCGATCTTTTCAATGTCTTTCAAGAGATCAATGAATTTTCACAAGAAAAAGAACATAATATCAGAATCCAAGAGAAGAGAAGTGAAATGCGGCTGAAGAAAACCCTAGAAAACAGGAGAAAAGGCTTCACCTTTGGCTGTGGTCTTCTTCCTGAGAATGAGGTCTTTGAAGAAACCCATCCAGATCTCAGGGAATTGGAGATCGAAAAGCCCAGCCGTCTCTCAGATCAGAGGGGCTTCTCTAGGGCTTTGTGAGCAGTGGAGAGTGGAGCTGCCAATATGGAAAGCCAACGGGAAAATAGCCGTTGTGACATTTTTTTTTTTTTCAAACTTTATAGAAGGACAAGAGAGAGTGATATAATTATTCCAGATAATAATTAAAAAATATTTATTTATTTTGACAGACTCACACTTTTTTTTTTTTTTTTTTTTTGAAAAAAGTGGGTAAACCACATTCCTTCATGAAGAAAATTCGAGATACATTTAATTAGATACATGAGTGGGTCCGTCCGGCTTCTTTGTGCCGGGCTATTCTGATGAAGCTTAAATGACTCTCCTCACCCTAGATCCGCCCCCTCCCCGAAAACTGAAGGCACGGTCGCAATATCCTCCCTGTCTTCATCTAGTCCTGTGGCAGCATCCTCCCCTTCGTCGATTCTTTGCGCAAGACTCCGCTTGATGATTGATTCTATCGGCACCAGCTTTTGTTTCTTGGTTGTGTGTGCGGCATCAAACCAAGATAACATAAGAAAGTCTATCCTATGGATTATTTTGGAAAAAACCACGACGTTTTCCACAGAAACATCTCTTGTGCCTTTCGCGCCAAATGCTCCAAATAATCGCCATAATCATCAGTTGCCATCCCGCTTTAAGCTCTTTACGAAGTTGTACCCCCAGATTGCCTCCTCCCGGGCCCATAGATCTTGTATACTACGAGGGGTGGAGCAGACTCACACTTCATTATGAACTATATTGTTGTTTATTTAACAATTTGATAAAAATACTTTTTGATAAAAATATAATAAACTTATTGATATTTTTATAACTCATTGGTGGCCAACTTCAGAATTGAAGTATTATTAAATTATATATATATATATATATATAATAACACCGCGAATTCTTCCTTGTACTACAGTATATTTTCATAGCATACGAAATAATTTTAAGTTTTATACTTAATAGATGTTGAAACTCTTGAGGTCTTTCTTTTTTATATCCTCCCCTAATGCTTTAACACTTTTAGTAAAGAGAGAAGCAATTCTTAAGATTTGGTAAACCAAGAGGTAGATGGAAATCAAGGCCGAGATGCAAATTCCCAGTCTATATCCGTTATGTCGTTTGCAAGCGCTTAGGGTTTATGGGTGTTCTTGGATATGATTTCGCTCTTGTTTATTCTTCTCTTTTTGAATGAACTGGTTCATTGATAATCTCGTTGGTTATGAGCTTGATTTACTCCCTCTCCATGAAAAACGAATGGCAAAATCATCATCAGAAAAATTTCTCCAAGCTAGGCAAAAACACTATAGCTCGGAGCGATGGCATTAGAAAGTATCTTCGCATCGGTAGAAAAAAGGGCCATATCCACACCAACGAAAAGCAAGTACTTAGTAGAGCATAAAACAAATTGCAAACAAAAATCTTTACTCAAAATCTCTCAAAATTAAAAAGCTTTAATCTTAATCTTTAATCAACAACCTTTAATTTGGTAAGAGAGCAAATATTCAAAAATATTAAATAATATCCAAGACCGTTTAGACAAATTAAACGAAAGTTAACTAGAACTTTAAACTAAAATAAATAATAAATTAGATTTTATTAAAGACACAGAGATCAAATAATTATTGCAAAAATCAACACTCTAACTAAAATGGTTAATCTCGGAACATCATAAAGAATTATGAGCACAATATCTAAATTCAACAAAGGAAAATATACTGAGTTTAACGAATTAATAGATCAATTTCAAAACTTAAAAGTTACTACTATTGACGAAAGACCAATTAAAAAGAAAGTATTTACCCCCATGGACCTTTTTGCCGGATCCCCAAGAACCCTTCTTGTTCAAGAGGTAGAGCAAGGAAGAAGGAGTGTTTCAGAAACTCCAAACTTAACAAATTATATATGGGATAAAATTTTAGGAAGAAATAAAGAAGAAGAAAATCTACAGCTAGAAGAAGGTGTAGATATAGATAAAGATATTAAACTTTTTAGTACCCATCAATTAAAACTACTAAATCCAAAAATATTATATCGAACAGGACCTTTTGATTTTCATACAAGTTTATATAGCCACTACAAAGAAGTACCAATAAGTTGCACAGACACTAATCCTATGATTTTAAATTTAATAACTCCAAAATCAGTAGAACATTTACTCAAAAAATATAGTTCTATACATATAGGTTTAATTGTAATTGTTGTAAAAAGTTTAACTAGAAAAAATTTAGGTACAAAGACCTTATTGTGTTGTTTTGATGATAGATGGGGAAACATTTTAAAAGCTTTATTAGGAGCTACAAAAGTTGATATGAATAATAATGGCGGCATATTTTATTGTAGTCCAGATTATATGATGGATCTTGTTGAATTTTTACATAAAGCAAAAATTGGTATCTTAACAAGAGGCTTTGAAGATTTTAAAGGAAAAAAATTTACTTATATGCATAGGAGTATTAGGAAGATTAACAAATAGTAGTACAACAAAGTTTAAATTTTATGTAAAAGATGTCGTTAACCTAATGGGACATTATGGTATACAATTATTAAAACCAACAAAAATATCTTCTGAAGACCTAGCTGGAATGGAATGGAACTTAGATTTATTTACTAGAAAAGAA
Organism: Dioscorea zingiberensis; assembly: GCA_026586065.1. Lineage (NCBI taxonomy): Eukaryota > Viridiplantae > Streptophyta > Magnoliopsida > Dioscoreales > Dioscoreaceae > Dioscorea > Dioscorea zingiberensis. Next base: position 53,553,820 of record CM048821.1, read on the forward strand.
GACACATTAGTACCAAAAGAATATGTAGTTTACATTAATAATCAGGGAGAAACTTTTGTACGTTTTAATAAATATACTACTACTCACGTCCCTCAACTAGATTCAGAGACTACTTCAGAAATAAATTTTGTCGAAATAAAGCGAAAGAGCGAAGAACTCGTTTGTACACAAGAAGACCCAATTTTATTTCCAAAAGAATTAGAAATGAATTTATCTCCTTATGAATTATTGCAACTAGAAGAACATTTAATAAACCAAAATCAATTAAATGAGAATGAAGGTTTATACTACTACGATCGACTTAGAAAGAGAACAATGTTATCTGAAGAATAGCTAGTAGAGATAAATCTTAATGATAATATTATCGATCTTAATATTCCCCAAACTGTTGAATTCATGGAAGAAGCTGGTAGTTCAACAAATACACCACAATTACCAGTACCAATATATAGAGAAGGTAATAGACCTAGACCACCATATACTGAAATTGTCCATGTATATGAAAACATTAAGCCCATAGGCAAAAGAAAACCATTAGAACAACCCATTAAATTTTCGGGTCAAAATAAAGGACAAATTTTAAATCTTACACTTTACATGATCCTCAAAATTGGATTAGTATACTTGATGTATGGAAAAATTGAGTAGTGACAGATTTGTATATGAAATTTTAATGAAGTTGGCACAGAAGAAATGTACATATATTTAGAGACATTTCTTGGTGAAAGTGTTAAAGCATTATGAGAGGCATATAAAAGAGAAAGACCTCAAGAGTTTCAACATCTATTAAGTGTAGGACCAAATCCATATAATTTTGTTAATAGAATACTGTTTTTAGTTACCAGAAAAGACCCCAATTCTGGATTTGTAGATCTCCAGAAAGATGCGATGTTACAATTAGAACAATTAAGCTTACATGATTGGAATTACATTAAAGAATTTGTACAAGACTATTTTTATTACTGTTGTATCTCCGGAAATGCTTTTAATCATGAGTTAGGTTTAAAATTATTAAGAAAACTACCTGGAGCGTTAGGAAAAGAGATCATTGAAAAATGGAATCTACACCCAGTTACTCCATTTACTTCAATCGGCCATTACATTTCTTTTATTCTAGATATTCTAAAAGAAAAATGTACCAACATACAACTTCAACAACAACTAAAGAAAGGTGAATATAGTTTTTGTAATAAGATTTATACAAGTCAAGCTTATGGATTAGATAAGCAAAAACCTTATAAGAAGTATAAAAACAAAAACAATAAACATTTTAGGAAAAAGACATATTATATAAGAAAATCATATAGTAAAAAATCTTATTTAAATCCAAACAAACATATTAGAAAATACAAACCAACAAGAACGTATCGAAATAAACTTAAGTGTTTTACTTGCGGAGCTCAAGACCATCTTAGTAATAGTTGTCCAAGAAGAATAAATATGAATAATATGAGATCTACGCTTATTGAGAATATACATGAAGATCTGATAGAAGTAGATGAACTAGTATCTGATACGGAATCTATCTATAGTATAGTATCAGCAACATTTGAACAAACTAATATTGATAGTGATAATGAGAGCAATGATGGCATTATAAATCAGATATGTAACTTAAAACCAGAAGATCTAAATTGGCAACCAATTTGGCAACCAAAGGAATTATATCTAAATTATATGAATCAAGAACTTGATATAACAAATTTGTTTACTTCTCTTAATATAGAAAGTTTACAAAAAGAATATCTACAAATTTTTACAACAAACATCAAATGTCAGTTAAGTAAAATTCAAACAAATTACTCTCGCCTGGTCTATGTCTATAAGCAGTACCTTAAACATATACTCATTCAAATATCAAATGTTCCTACAATTCTTCTCAAACATCTTAATGAAATTACGGTTATTACAAAGGATGAACTTTGTTATATTTTTTACTCAAAAGCAGACTAATTATAAATCTAGACCAGTATCAAATAGAGTTATTAGCATATAATACATATAGACAGAAAGCATGGATTAGCCCTCAAATTCCTTTCCCATTAGCGCTTAAGCTAATACCATCTAATTATAAACCTTCTCACTATAATTCTACTACGACTTATTGGATAGATTGTCATTCATCTAATGTCGGGTTTGAATTAATGAATATAGACCCTCCTAATCCTTAACAAATTTCCTTAAATTTATTTAGTACTTTAAATATAGAACACTTACAGGAAGAATGTTTAACACAATTATGGAGTATTACAGATTTATGGTCTATTTCTCAAGATTATAAGTATCTTGAATATATTTTCAAACAATACATACTTAACATATTAATTCAAATCCCAAATGTACCTTCTATTTTATTAAAATATATTCATCAGCTTCATATAGCATCCGCATCGGATTATTATTACTTCATTAAAAACTGCACTATGATCATCACCCCACAAAGAATATTCTCAAGACATTTGCTTATTATCAAACTTGGTTAAACTACATATATGGTGAAGAAGGTTATTATCATCGGACTAACAAAAGAGATCTTAAATATTTATTTATTTGAAGACTATGAATATCATGGTTGGAAAGGCCTTTCGATCAAACTTAGAACTTATGAATTTTGAAGAAGTATCTAAAACTGATTGTCTTCATACATGGCAAGTTAAAACTGGTCTAGATAATTAATATTCCTTGTTTTATTTGTCATTTTTATCCTAGCAAAGATAAACGCGCAAAATGTCTATTATGTTATCTTGAAGGGTGTATAAATTGTATTCAACAACAATTTGACAAATCTCTTTCTTCGCAAATTCGAGAAAGTAATATAGATAAACTTCAACTTCATCTTTTAGAAAAATGAATAAATGTTCTCGAAAATGAAACAAAACTATTAAAATTATGACTGCCACTTCGAGAACCTGGACCCTCAGAGACCCATCTTCCTCTCTAATACCACCCTATATACAAGGCGATCTAATGTCACGTAATATAAATCAAATCTCTAAACAACAATTCCGGTCAAATTATTTCTTCATAATAAGTATGATATTCATTTAGTTGCTTTTATTAGACACCTGGTAGTGCCAAATGCATACTCAATCGTGATATTATTCCCTACGAAAAATATATACAACAAACAAACAAAGTTACATATGGTCAACAAATGGATGGTACTTTTAATAGATATTACGAATATATTGTCCAAACATTAATTAGTTTATATACAACTTGTAATACATTCTCATGCATTATATGCCTTTACCCCTGAACATGGGTTGAAGTTTAAACTTACAAGTTCATTTTATTCTTAGATTAGAATTTATTTTTTTTACTTAATGGAGCTGATTAACTCTTACTAAAGACTTTATTCAGATTTAGTCCCCATCAGCTTTCTTGTTCAATTCTTTCTACTTCATCAAAGTTGGCCTTAGAAAGCACAGTGGAACCTTTAAAACCAAAAGACAATGACAAAGAGACAATCTAGATAAATGCAAATGTCTAATAAAAGGATAGTGTAAGACTTTTGGAAAACATTAATCATGAGTGCAAAACTTTTAGAACATGCTAATAATGAAAATATGGATAATTTAGAAGCGGTTAAACTTTTAGCAGTGAAGATTATTTTAGATTCTAACAATGAAAATATATATTTTTGGAAATATCTTTTGTAAATATTCATAAATTTTATGCGAATTAATAACATTAAAAAATAAACAAGACATTGACAATTTAATTAGTAAATTAGATCAATTAAAAATAATAGGTGAGAATCCACTAAAATATTGGGAAAATAATAAAATTTATTGTAAGCTAGACATACTAAATCCAGAATATATTATAAAAACAGCAAAAAATGAGTATTCAAATCTTTGATAGAGAGGATTTTAAAATACATATAGAGACTTATTAAAACTACAATTAATATGAAAATCATATCCCCTCATAGATCCAAGCTGCTTTTATTGTTAAAATGTAAAATCCAAGGAATTTTAAGGAAATAAATGTGTTGAAATTTTCCTAAAAATTATTTAATTAAATAATTTTCCCTAGAGTGTTAATGAGGATCTAATAGTGGGGAAATTAAGTTAAAAGAGATTTAAAACCCCAATTAGGGTTTATGGGAGACGAGAGGGACTGATTTGAAATTTTTAAAAGTATGGAGGGACTAAAAGAGAGTTGTTCCCTCTCTCGGTCTTGGACTAAAATGCAACACAAAAAGGGAGAAGGACCTCTGGATAATTTTACGTTGAGAAAACTTTGTGGGAATGGATGCGGTTGAGATTAAAGCGATCCACGATGTAGTAAATGTGAGGCATTATAACGGCCTACTGAGAGCCACGTGGCAAGCCTTGGTTTTAATCCATCGATGGCGGATCAAATACGAGGCAAGGAAGGGTGGATATTATGATGGTGACCTCACGGTGTGGGTAATCATGAGCCGTCCATCTCATGATCATTTGTAGTTCCAAGGCAATAGGTTAAGATCTGACCGCTATTTTTCGATTAAATCCGAGCCCTCCATCTGAGGTTTTCTTGATACGAGATATACTAATAAGATCCGGGCCGTTGAGATAAATCGAGAGAATCCTCACCTCACATGCTGGTCGAATCTCGAGGCGTACCCATCTTTCTCCTCCGATAGCTTGGAACCGTGGCGAACACCGCCTCCTCTCCGGCCGTTATGCAGCCGGGGAGGCAGGCGACGCAGCAACTGTAACATTATGAAGGCGTTTCTCCGCGCTTTCGTCTTCCGATTGGCCTATAAAAGGAGAAGGTGTAGCTTCGGTTAGGTACACCAAGCAAGGAAAGACTAACGAGTCTTGAGGAAGGTTGATGGCGCGGTGAGTAGGTGAAGTGGAGGAAAGGCGGTCGCGTAGGGCGTTCATTGAACCCATGTCTAGACGTTGTAGCGTTATGCGCCAAAGAGAGAAATTTGGGGCGGTGAGGAGGAAGAGAGTGGAACTCACATTAGGCGAGGCTAGGCTCTCGAGGGAAGAAGAAGGTGCGATGGTACGACGCAGAGATCGGCCCGGTGGTGCCGATTAAGCGTCCTCGGACTCTCGGTAAGTCCACGCCTCCGTGTTGCATCATGTAGAATAAATTTTGCGCATGCGCTGTGGTAGTAATCTGAGCTTCGTCGGAGGGAGGGACACGCGGTACATGGTATACCAACCTTGGCCGGATGAGACCGTAGCGGTGACGAGGATGGAGTGGAGGCAAAGCTTGGCGAGGCGGGAGCTATCAGGTGTCAGAAAGCCCGACGACGGCAGTGCTCGTTCGGGGCTTCCGACGAAGCTGATCGTGAGAGAGAAGAAAGAAAGCGAAGAAGGGAGATAGGATAAGCCATATATATATATATATATATATATATATATATATATATATATATATATATATATATAATAAATAATAATGATTATTATTTTAATTAATTAATTCAGTAGAATTTAATTAGTTGAAATAATTCATTTGGAACTTTGATAATGTGACAAAAATTTAGTTGATTAATTTGTATGATCCAAAATTATTATGAAAGAAATTTAAAACTTAGGAATGTTTGATTAATTACGTTTCTAGTTATAGAATTGTGACAAAAATATTAAAAGTGGATAATTTTTATATGTGCGACTATTAAATTGATAAGTTTTGTATAGTTGAAATAACTATATGGGACATAGTAGTGTGACATTAAATAAAATAGCAAACTATAGTGGAAATGGAATAATATTCTTGGTGTGACAATGCTAGTTTAATAATACCCATGTTGGGGTAGGATTAAATAAGTTAGTGTGACAAATATTCGTTGGCAAATTATAATAAGATAAGTAGGGAGAATTTATCTAAATAATTTGCTAATCATGGTTAGTAGTTAATTGGATAATTAACTAGCTAATAGCTTAATTAGACAAATTAAGCAAGGGGTTGATTAAATGATTTAGTGGAAAATAGATATTTTCACACCAAGATATTTAAATATATCATATTTAGTTGGGCTGAGTAAGCCTTTCTTGTCAACTTAAGATGATCAAATCCGATTGATAAATTTAAATTGGAAATAAAGCGAAATCGAATACCATAATTAGTTAAAAGGGGTTTAATTAATTATATGCGGTAAGAAAAGTGGCACAAGTAAGCTAAGTCGTTTATTGGAAGCTTAGTAGTGGGCCCAATTCGACTAAATTGACTAAAGGCGAACAATTTGGGTTTTAAACTTCGACAAATAAAATAGAGTTGACTAGGTTTGACTAAGTTGGATCTGAGGCGACTAAAAGGACATGAAAGCTGGGAATAAGGGGTTGTTGGCCTGGAGAAGGTGCTTTAGGACCCGTTAGTGGGCTACTTAGGCCCAATAGAGGCGATAGACATGCATGTGTAACTAGAGACTTGGTTTGAAATCACTTTGTCTCTAATAGAGCCTATGTATGCGGATACTCTGGCGGGGGAGGCGTAAGACATTCGAGGGGATTCTAGGAAGACTTCTAGTTTCATTAGGGAGGTAAGTACACTTGCCTAGTTCCCTCCGGTTTTGGGTTTTCTTGGACTTGCTTATGTTTTCTTATTCGCATTCTTATCAACTGTTATCATACATGCTATTTGTATCTGTTTAGATTCCTGTTGAGCATGTATGCTTGTTTGGGATATTGGTGTCCCCTGTTTGTATAGTTTCTTGGGACTCGGTGAGGCGTGGGGGCTCGATGAGGGAATGATCGGGGGACGGGGACCCCCGGCATTTCTGCATGCCTTGCAGATAAGGGAGCCAATCTCCGGTGGTCTTACGCCGATGGGGCTTGATACATCGACCGTGTTAACATGTATGAGAGGTAGTTCTACCCGAATTGCTCCGGAGGTCAAGCGACCCGAAGGTGGTTAACTACGATTTCAAGTAGCCGAACATCTTTTGGTAGGGAGTGATCCTTGAGTTCTCTTTGAAACTCTTCACAGAGCCCGAGGGCTTCTGTATCAGGGGTCGTACCTTTGGATTGTTTCTGGTAGACTCCTAGGATTGTGTTACTTGGTATTGTGACCTCATTGTTTGACATATTGCCTATTTATGTCTTTGTGACCCCGCAGGGGTACTTACTGGGCTTTCCATTCGAAAGCTCATGCGTTTTGCTCTTTCTCTTTTACAGATTCCGAGGTTTAGGGGGTGGAGCTTGAGGAGAGGTTACTAGGAGATCCGAGGTCTGGGAGTCTCCTTTATCTTATATTCTGAGAGCTGCTTATTTTCTTTAGGACCTGTATAGGGACCAAACTTTGTATAGGGCCTATGGACCCTTATGACTCTGTGTTCTTCTGAACTTGAGTTTATGTTATGGATTGTTATTTGCTTATCACATTTAGGCCTTGTATTTGAGTTGAGCTTGTCTCTGCTTGAGTACGGCTGGTCTGTTGACGTGCCCGAGGTCCCGGGATCCGGGTCTGGGCGTGACAAAAAATCATGCAGAAATTGTTAGAGGAAAATCCAGAATGGTAATAAATTATAAAAGATTAAACGATAATACTAAAGAAGATAGTTATGATATTCCAAACAAAGGACAATTAATTAATACTATTCAGAATAAAAAGATTTTTAGTAAATTTGATTGCAAATCTGGATTCTGGCATGTTAAAATGCATCCAGAAAGCATAGAATGGACAACATTTACATGTCCTGAAGGACATTTTGAATGGTTAGTAATGCCTTTTGGTTTAAAAAATGCCCCAGCAGTATTTCAGGGAAAAATGGATGAAATTTTTAAGAAATATGATACATTTGTATTAATTTATATAGATGATATTTTAGTATTTAGTAAATCAATAGAAAGAACATACTGGGCATTTACAGTTAGTATTTGTAGAATTTATGAAACATGGATTAATAATTAGTAAAAAAAATGGAACTTTTTAAGACCCATACAAAATTTTTGGGCCTAGAAATTGGAAATGACACCATTAAATTACAAGAACATATAACTACTAAAAATTTTAGATATATGCCAATAGATGATTTTGCAAGAAAAGCAAGAAAAATTCTCACAATCTTTTCTAGGTTTATGGTAAATTATACAAAGAGGATTTATTAAGAACCGGGAAGAAGAATAGCTCGGACCTTTATATGCAAAAAACTTCCTCAAAAAAGGTCAAAAAAATCATTTTAATATTGAAGATATAGAAAATTGGTAGAAAAATAAAAGCATTAGTCAAAAACCTACACTCCCTTTAAATTTACCATTAGATGTGCTGATTATTATATTACTGCATAATATGTCATTGACGTTGAAATCCCGGTTTTGCCATTTCGGGATTGAGAACCGATCTACGCACTCAAGCGGTTGAATTTTTTAAAGGTTGGGACCCTTAAACAAAGTATGAAGAAAGCCGGAAGTTCAAACGCAAGCAATCGCAAGGGAGAGTACAAATTCTAATGTGGAAAAACCCCTAATTAATGGGGAAAAAACCATGGGGAAAGGAAATGCACTATATCATTCAATGTTTACATAAGGGGGCCCTTTGAGGCATTTAAAGGGAGGGGATGAATACATTAACCTTCGGGATGGAAGGTGAGATTGGGGATGATGATCTATGTCGCTAATAGCTTCTTCTTTGGGGTGGCGGTTTCCCTTTTCCACGTAATATCTTTTAGGGTTTTTGGTGTGTGCTTGATACCCTTTGTCCTACATGAGCTTTCCTTCTATATAGGCCAGGATTTCTTGGGGCGCAAGCCATCACCGAAGGTAATGCGTGCACGTTAACCGCGCGCTTAGTTATCCGCCTTCCCGAGTCTTTCGCGATTCGCTCGCAGTGCAACGCGGGCGAAATCGCACTGATGAGCCATTGCCTGAAAGCGATGCGGAAGTCCGCGTGGAACCAGATCCGGATCGCATGCGGTTAAATCGTGAGTAAAGCGCTGCGATGGACCGACCGGATCGCTAGGCGGACCGTGAGTCACGTTCCGAAGTCGCTATTTACGAACGGTCCCACTAAAGCGGTACCGATGCCCGATGTCAAGTACATTTTCGTTCCAAAGTATAAACCATCTTCTTGCGGGTCCGTGCCGCTTTGGGATCGGGACACTTGGTCGTGCTGCTGATGTGCGCCACGCGGTTCTTTCCACTTTTACCCTCATCATAATACATACAATCCGATGGTTCAAATATCGGATGGGGCCAGCTTCTCTATAGCAAAAAGTGATAAATATAAAAATAAAATAGATGAAAAATATGTGGATATGTTAGTGGAAAATATAAAGAAAAAGGGAATATCAAAGATGGCGTAGATGCCGCACTATTAGGTATTACCTATGCTTTGCATGCCTTCTAATTCATATTTTATCTAAAAGAATTTTACAATCAAGACTTATTGTGAGGCAATTGTAAGATTTTTATAATAAAATGAATGATAAATGGAGTAGTAAACGAGGATGGCTAAATTTTATGTGATAGAATTATTGGTAATGGTTATAAATATTACATTTTGAGCATATAAAAAGGAGTAGATAATAGTTTAGCAGATTTACTTACTTATCGATTGACTCTATCAGGAAATCTTTTGACAGATGCAAACTAATCGTATCTAATAACGCAAAGATCATCTTCTAGACCTCACCAAAAGATTGTCCGCTTCTCTTTTGCAAGAACAATTAAGTTTCAATACTAGACTAAGGGGCGCTTCACTGGGAAAAGTGCGGTAGCGCTAAATGTAATACGGAAGTCCCGCCCCTTGCTCGGGTCAAGTGAGCACTTCTTGTGTTCATTTCCACCCCATGTTACGCGACCCCCGTGATTCTCAAAAGGCGAAGCCTCGTGAGCGACCTACCGCATTTCGGAAAGCAAAAGGCAAGCCTTACTCAAATACGAAGCCTAGGTAAATCTCATCAAGCAACAATATCTATGCAAATGGAATAGTAATTCATAACATAAGTTCAGAGTAAATTTGAAGGAAGGTAATCCTAAGGGTACAGCCCTATAGTGTCAACACATAAGAGGTCCTAAACTGACCTAGATAAATATACCTTACTCTCAACAACAAACTAAGAGGTCGCCAACCTCAAAGAATGTTCTCGCAGTCCACACACAACTCTAATGGCTCTAGTCCGCTAATTCGCTGGATCCGAAAAGAATAAGAAAAGTATACGAGCTTTCTAATGAAAGCCCAAGAAGCATTACCCCGCGATGGGAAAACAAGTAGTCATGTGTCAGTATAAGGTAAACAAGCATGTAAATCAATGAACATGACTAAGCCGCAGCAAATGGGGTCATCCCCTGTGTCGGCCGTTAGCCCTGAAGCAAGATTTAATCGGTAAGTGGTCGGAAAATCTATAGCCGCTTACCTCTCATGCATGTCGACATGGTCAGCCAGATCGGGCCCCAATCGGACGCTGGACGGCCGTGAGTATCCTCTCAAGCGGAACCATCGTGAACGCCAGGGTGTTCGCGAAATTAACGCCCAATAATGTGAGCACCCACACTCCAACCGATCCGCCGAAATAACAAGAATGACATCAATGCCACAATCAACAATTTCAACGTACACGCACAATCGTGTGTGGAACTTATAACCCAATGAAACACGTAAGCAAGCATGTGCATATCATCAAGGGCAACCAAAATCTAGCAAATAATAGATATATCATGCTAGAAGCAAGCCAAGGAACTCGCCTCCATCAACGAGTGGGGATTGGTAGGCAAGGATACTTACCTCCGTCAAGATCTATGCTATGAATTAGGTCCTCACTAGCTAAGTCATGCGTTCCACGCCAAGATCCGGGCAAATGTAATTCATCTCTTAAGATATACATATATAAATGTATGGTTATTCAATAACTCCTCTAGGTTCCCATTTGAGCCATAGTTTCTACCCAATACGAGCCCATTTGCTCAATTCGCTCATCTAAGTGTTGTAGTAACCCAACGCATGGACCACCACTCTAATCACTCCACATAACTTACACAAAGCCCATAGTCGGCTAGATGACTAATTGCATACCCACGTACCCCATCATACTAACATGAAAAAGATTGAAAAATAAATGCTCACCCGCGCGGGTATGCTCTCTCTCAACCATTCCTTTAATCATGGTCTTCAAAATCCATGGTCAAGCATAGCAACTATTCATGTAACCCATGCATGCAA
>CM048821.1:53565022-53636052 GCA_026586065.1 Dioscorea zingiberensis
CATGCTCCACCTAGGTGTATGTATATGTAGTCAATCCAGATTCCCTTTTTTCCCCACTTCTTATACTCAATATTAGCTTTATTTTGTCATTTTTAAAAATTTTAAAGAAAAAAAATTGAGTGTAAACCCATAGATCTTAATTGTCCATATTTGATCATTGTTTTTCCAAAAAGAAATTAAATATAAAAAGTAAGTATTCCAAAAGATCATCACAAATTACACACGTACAAATAATACACATGCAGAGTAAAGTAAATGCACACATAAACTTGAGATTTTTGCTTTTCCAGTCTCTCTAGATCACTCTCTCATATATTAACTAAAGCATAAAGGGCAAACCTGGTGCAACAAAGCTCCTGCATAAAGGCAAGTGGGGGTCCGAGGAAGGTTGGACCACTTGGGCCCATTGTACGCATGACCTTACCCTACTTTTTATATATTAACTAAAGCATTTACTTATACCTTTTAACTCCACAAAAGTGCTACAAAAAATTATGAAACTTTAGTTTGTTAATACGATTCTTGGTTTCTAGAGAAGGAAACAAACACTTAGATGCATCATATGTGTCTGAATTAATTAGGTCCGAGTTCCGTAAACTCTCTTTCAATCTAAAGTCAAAGAGGAAAAGGATTGCTATAATAAGGCATTGGCTTCTGGCTTTGTAAGTATACCATCTAGTGAAAGTTTGATATACCTATAAATATAACATCAACATTTGATAATTTAATTCAAAGTTAGTATTAAAACTCTATCTATTCTACAGAAGCCATATATGTTCTTTGAGAAGCCAATGCAAGATCACATATCTTCAAGATGATGACCCTTTGATAGATGAGTCTTAAGAGCAATTCATATTCAAATTTCACCACAAATTGACTGAAGAAGCTCGTTCTCAAGAAGAAAAATAAAATATATTCCATTCAATCCAACAAAGGTTTTGCATTAGCATTTAAGTTCATATGTTAACAATTGACATTAGAATACATTTCCTCTATTAAGCTTTCCTTTCAATGTTTTTACATCACATGAACTCAACCTTCAGATATCAGCTTCATCTCCTCAATCAAAACAGCAATAAAACTTAAAGATAAAACAAAACATTATCTAGTCCATAAGAAACAAAATATCAATATTGTTGCAGAATCAAGGAACAGAGGTATTTTGTATAATCTCAAGCTATAGATTAACAATTACTGAATTACCAAAAATGTGAAGTTATCTACTGAATTACATCATAGGGAACCAAAATGTGCTTTCCCAAAAGATCAAATCTAAAACCTGTCTAAGTAAAATGGCAGAAAATGTCTCTTTGTTGTAGAAAATGCAAAATTTAATGATCGAATCCTGCAACATGTTAGGAAATCTCTGTAATCCAGAGATCAAGCTCACCTGTCGTGATCTCGAAACCCTAATTCCGATGCCAAGCTTGGCTGAAGCGACGTCGTGGAGCCTCACAAGCGCTTTTCTTTTCTCTCTATCTGATCGGCGCTTGCCGTGAGGAAGAAGAGGGTGGACGTGGAGATCTTCGGATCCTCTGTGAGGCAGAGTGGGATTTGGGAATTTTGTAATTGTTTTAGTGCTTTGGGATCAAGTTTGTCATTGTTTGCAAAATTTTGCTGAAAGATAGCAAGCACAAGTAATTTTGAAATTGTTTATAAATCATGCAGTGATCTGATATTGTTGCTTTTGTCACCATATTTATTTATTATTATTATTATTATTATTATTATTATTATTATTATATATATATATATATATATATATATATATATATATATATTTTTTTTTTATTTTTTCGACATGCGCAGAATGCTCGGGCCTCCCAGCTGCCGTAACCATTGCAAAAATAGAGAGTACACAGGGACTCGATTCGCCCAAGTTTCACACAATACAGCTTATTAAACCGTTCTGAGGTTTCATAAAGTATACATTTATTTTATCACCGGGTCTACTATGAGCCAACACTCTGAGAAGACTGTCAGATAATTGTGTGGGCTACCCACTGGTGACCTACACCTTAAGCCCCTCACTTTGTTTCTATAGCTGGGATTCACCCCGGGACTTCCGTGGGACTAATCTTTTATGTAAGAGACCTATGCCGCTGGATCAAGAGGCCTATACCACATTTCGTACAATTAACCATGGGTAAGTTTCTCCATTTTTGTCATTTTGTTTGTAACAATACATTTCGCTTTGGTTAACTACATTGTTTTCTTCATTTAATGTAAACCAGAATATAGTTTTCTAAAGCTTACATGACACTTTTAATGTAGCCAAATTTAAGAAGATAACAAGAGTCATCTTCGCCACGCACGCATAAAGTCTCCTTCATAATCAACCCCATACTTCTATGTAAAGCCACGAGTAATAAGACGCCTTTTATAAAGACTCTCTTACACCGCCATCAACATGGGTCTCGGGATTTTGTAGATCTACCTACAACTAACTAGAGTAATATCAAAAGGTAGTATCAAATGACAAATATTATAGAGATTTCCTTTAGCATAATCAATATATTAGCTATATATATATAGGAGTGATACAATCAGTCGTAAGTGGTTGCCTTATTGTATCACTCATATATATGTTGACGCATGAAATTGGATTTGCTTTGAGATCTAATCCAATCTCAAAATGAATCTATTGAATTTGTCTAATTGTATCAATTCTCTATAATCACTCATTAAATGGTATATATATATATATATATATATATATATATATATATATATATATATATATTATTTTCTATATATATTTATTTATCTATATATTTTAAATTTTATATATATATATATATATATATATATATATATATATATATATATATATATATATATGTTGATAAGATAATTTAAAATGATAAAAAAACATATCTAAATATTATCTAAAATATATAGATAAATCAAAATATATATAAATAGATTATAGAAAATATAATATTATATATATATATATATATATATATATATATATATATATATATATATATATATATATATATATATATATATATATATATATATAGATGTGTGTGTGTTATAGATGAAAATAGTTTTGCTCCCAATTTCACTCTAACGGCTGTATTTGTATCAGATTGGGTAATTTAGAAAATAGCGGAAATCAAGAGAAAAACAAACAAAACAAACAAACAAGGAGATAAACACCGATTTAATGTGGAAAACCCTCAAATCGGGAAAAACCACCGGTTCTAACTTTGAGAGCAAAATCCACTATTTATCATTCATCAATACAATAAAGAAGAGGAAAGGGCCTGATGAAGCTTTGGAGTCAGTGCATGAGGAGGTGGAATAGGTCGAGCTTTTATGGTGACAGTGGCTTTTGCCGCTAGTGGAAGAGAAAATCCCTTTAACGCAATGTCCCTCCTCTTTATACGCTGGAGGGAAGTTTGGGCTATAAGTTTGAGCCGCTTGTAGCACAATTCATCATCCTTGGCTCGAAAGCCACTATTGTCTCCGCGGCTCGCCACTATCTTGTAGCTCAAGGCGCAAATGCCAATTTGGCTCTAACTGCCTATTCTTCTAAAAACTTCCTGATGCTTTTCCCTGGCCAGGCCGGGGTGCGCCATGGGATCCTAGGCCCGGTTAATGGTCGGCGGCCGGAGGGTCTTGTCATCATCGCTCTTGCCTCGAACCGGCCCTAATTCAGGAAGGGCGGTGGTCGCGGCTTTAAGCCGCCTTGGGCCTCAACCGGTCCAATTCGAGGGAGGGGCAGTGGCCGCGCCTTCGAAATGCCGCCTGGCTCAATTAGTCCGTGATTCGAGATAAAGGGGCGTGGCACGGCTTTAAGCCGCCTCGCCTCGAAGGTGACCCAAGCTTAAGGGCACCCCCGCTTCGCCAAATACGAGGGGAATGGCCCCCAAGTTCCGAGGGGGGTTATACTCGTGTTCCGAGAGGGCTTAGGCCCCCTCGATCCAATGTTGGGGAGTGTTCATGGTTCTACCGTGAACACGCTTCTGATGGGTGCCAATCGTATTTCCTACTTTTAGCCCCTATCAATATATATATAACTAATTATTAAATTATCTTATCATTAAAAAAACGGTTTTAAATTATTTATTTTTAATTATCAAAAAAAATTTAGTAACTTTTATTTGTATCTGTTTCAAACTATTTTTAATTGTCTATATGATCTTTAATATTTATAATTGCCTCAAAATTACTAACAAAAAAAAATTGTAAAAATATTAATTTACTAAAAAAACCTTAATATATCTTAAAACTCGAATCAATATTACTCAAAAAATTTATGGGTAATTTATAAATTTAAAGTTATAAATTTTGAAAATTTTTAATAATCAAATATAATAATTTTAATCAATTTTTATAATGGTTTAGGGTTTAGGGGTTTTTCTCTAAAAATAGTTTAGAGGAATATATTAAGAAACTCAGTTAGTAATTTTTCCTTTCACCATCTACTAGCTTAATACCATCGGCAGTTTACTTAACCACAAAAAAATATAAATATAAAAATAAAAAATGAGATTCATATGGTATACAAGCAAATACAATTTTTACAAGGGTAAAGTAGCAATTTTCACATTTTCCAGGGTATAAAAAACCTAAAGTTATAAGTACATAAAAAAAATTATGGAGATATACCTAACAAATCTCACGTTACTAAACTCATTCTATTTAAAAAAAATACCTACAAGATGAGATTAGCAAGCCAAATATCTACACCATATTTGGTGCCATGTAGAGATTAGCATAACCATAACATAGGTATAAAAAACCCTCTGCAAATTACAACAAAAAAAAAAAAAAACACACACACACACACACACTCGACTGACAACAGCAAACACCTGCAGAATGCTCATGGGGCTCATGACAAGTATGGTGCCATGTACTCCCATGTTGGAGCTTGAGCAGCATAGTTCGAGCCACTAATAGCTTGAAATGAGAGAGAAGGGTGGCTCCATTGATTCTCCGGCGCATCTTGTAACAAAAGAGATTAAATTTAATAATATGTTCTGAGAATCAGCACAAGAAGAAAGACAAGATAAAAATCTTCATCACAAGGTTTTAGAGAACATACCATTACTCTGAGTATAAACATGATTTGAATATTCTACATAAGGTGCCACTACAATCAAACTATTTATAGCAAAAGTTGATGAGGTTGGTACTTGTTTTGGTAAACATTGGATGGAGCTATTTGACCCAATCGAACAAGAAATACACAATAATTTTGTGATTATGTGAATAACAAATGGCATTATCGATCGATGTGGTGTGAGACATAACTCCCTATATTAGATGATCCGAATTACTAAAATCTAACTAATAGCCGGTGATGTGAAAAATTAAACTTAACAAAGAAGCTCTAAGACTCAAAGATAAGAAGAAAGACAAGATGGAAATCTTGAGCACAAGGTTTTAGAGAACATACCATTACTCGCTGAAAACCCCTATTTCGGATATTCTAGATAAGGTGTCACCGCATGGAATATATCCATATCACCCATTCCCTTGATACATTCCTTGACTGACATACATTCACTCTGAAGTATTTCTTTTCACAAAGTACATTAGAAGTGTGTGTTGATGAGGATGGGACTTGGTTAGCAACATTGGATGGAGCTTATTTGACCCATCGGAGAAAGCAAGGAAATACACAATAATTTTGTGATTATGTGAATAACAAATGGCATTATCAATGAGATGGTGTGAGATATAACTCCCTACATTAGATGATCTAAATTACTAAAATCTAACTAATAGTTGCATGTGAAAATTAAACTTAACAAAGATGCTCTAAGAATCAAGATAAGAAGACAAGATTGAAATCTTGAGCACAAGGTTTTAGAGAACATACCATTACCTCACAGAAAAACCTTATTTGGATATTTTGGATAAGGTGGCACTACACCTAATAAATCCCTATCATCCATTCCTTGATACATTCCTTTGATTGATTACAAAGACTTAAAGTATTTCTTTCGCAGAAAGTGCATTAGCAGTGTTGATGAGGTTGGGACTTGGTTAACAACATTGGATGGAGCTATTTGACCTACGGAACAAGAAATACACAATAATTTTCGATTATGTGAATAACAAATGGCATTATCGATGGTGTGAGATATAATTCCCTACAATAATCGATCCAAATTACTAAAATCTAACCACAGTTGCATGTGAAAATTAAATTCTAAGGTCAAAGTAATTGAGTATGAGAAGAAGTTGATCAATGTAAAAGCAAACAAAGAAGTAATAACTTCATATATACTTGTGTGTTTTAATTTGACATCTCATACACTTTATGTAAGGAGTTGATCAATAATGTCTCAATATGTTCTATCAGCCTCTAGCCCGCAATTATAGTCTTTTGAAAAAGGTTTTGTTTGCTTTCTCTAAATCCTCCCAAACCGAAAGAAAAATTTTAAAAATATATATATATATGTCAAAGAAGTAATCTCAAGTTTAGATACAAAAGTTAAAAGCTCATTTGGTGCATTATATGCAAAATCGTGTTAGTTTCAATAAGGATTAGAGTCATTTTGGTCCCCTGTTTATTTCCCCAATGTTCATTTCCAACCATATACTCATTTAAATTATTTAATAGCCCCGAACATTAATTAATTTATTTCTTTATTTATTTCCCATCCCTCATGTTGATATGGTGGCCAATTGGGTCATGACCCGAAATACTATTAATTTTAATTTAATTTTTATTGTACATGTGTCCCGTAAGGACCTGACTTGGTCATAGATGTGGTCGCTAAAGTGGGCAAAATGCCACATTAGCAATAATATTAATTTTACATAATGTACTTTGTTGCTAGCATGGCAAGTTTCACATAACATGGAAAAATATTTTAGCTTTTAAGTGGTAATCGATATGGTTAGTTTATGTGGCGATTTTGCCACCCAACAAACCAAATTAGTAGCTATGAGTACATTCTATTTCTAGGAAAAGATTTTCATTATTGCCGGGCGAGAGTGTTGATGGGGCATTTTGCCCACTTCAAAGAACTACATTAGCAAGCCTCATGTGCAAAAGAAACATAAATAAATAAAATTCAGTGTATTTTTTGTTATATGTCACCAGGCGGTCATGTTGGCATTATAATTGAAAATGAACTAAAAAAATCAATATACAGGGACTATATTGAACAATTTTGAAATACATGAATGAAAATGAACATTGGAGTAAAGTACAAGGTCATAAATAGTTTGTTTTTTAAACATGTTACTTCATATCATAAAAATTGTGAACAAACAAAAGCAAGGAAAGAATGATATTTCAAGTATCTAGGTGGGTAAGAAAAGGATGAATATTGAAATGGACTTGAAGAGCGCCCATGGTTGCTTTGTCTTATACATAATGAGGCAATTTTCAATAAGAACTTTTATCCGCAATTAAGATAAGAAGATTTTTAAGTCACAACTCTCAAGAGATACTAAGATAATTTTTAGAAATTTCCCCGTGAGAGTCCACACAATTAGAGACAACAAATATGCACTAAAATTGGTTGCCGGGAGTGCTACATCTATACAAGACAAGGAGTCAAGGGTCTTCCTATCCAAGTGTTTGAAGAATTTGATAATAAATGGAGGAGCAATGCACGGAAAGAGCAACACACAAACCACTTAAATAGTTTAAAATGACACATGCTAGAATAACCATTTGGAGATTTAGAAAGTTCATGCTCAATGCTAGTATAATCTCAAAAATTTGGCCTAGTTGTGCATTATAAAATGAGTAATGATATATAGTTTGGTTCGACTTTCCCAATTGCTTTCCTCAATCTAACCCCTCGTGAAGGTGTCTAACCCCAAGAGTGGATTTGGATATGTTGATGATCCCAGGAAAGTTGAACGGTTCACATCATTTGGGAAAGCAATTCGGGAAAGTCAATCGGCTATATATCATTACTCATATAAAATGTTTGGTTCAGTCTCCCTACCATCCACAGCTTTGCAAATATTTCTTTCACTGCGTGTATAGTATTATGGCAACCGGTATCAAAGATATATGAAATCTAATATATGCTATGCCGTGATATGATAATACCACATTAATGTCAAAATTTTGCCATCAATTTTAAAAAGAGAAAAATGTCAAAGATGAAAGATAATGTCCGGTGAAAAATAACTTCAAGAGAAAGCTTAAGGGAAGCAAGGTACTCATGTATTGCAAATGTCAAAACCTATTTAAGAAGAGATAATGAGCTTCTACATGACAGATAACAACATCTAGAAAACAAATCTAATAAACAAGTTGAGTGGACGCATTTTGATGGATTTTTTTTCCTCGATCTATGATAAAATTCAAACAAAAATATACTTTCACAATTATATAGCAAAGATGGTGATAGGTAGGTATAGTGATCTTCTAAGAATACTAATATTAAGCTAAAAGCTGCCTCTTACAAGCTTTAATTCTTTTATTGTTGGAAGCTTCCCTAGATGTGTAGGATCCATAGTTGTATTTATTCTCAACAACTCAAATACAAGTGCAAGAGATATACCTCGCATGGTGAATTCTTTATATGTTAGTACATAAAAATCTGCATGCTCCAATTCCAAATAGCCATCAATGATCACAAAGAGGATTATCATGCCAACAAAATACAACAATGTACCAAATTGCTAATAATTCCATACCAAATACGTAAAATTGTCGCAAGATTTTAAAAGAAAAACATCTTTATAATAACTTCCGACATTGAAGAGTAGGACTTGTTGAATACAAATCTAACACATTATGTGGATTTGATTCAACCAAAAATGCTTAAAATGATAGAAAGCAATATGTAGAGCTATACATCCAAATTCAAATTCTTTTCAAATTAATCAATGTGGTTCTATTAATTACTCTTATTCGCTGCACTTTTTGCTAGCCACATAATATAATTGATGGAAACTATAGATTAAGAAAAAAAAACTTTCAAAGTTACAACTACTTTGAAATACAAAAATAACAGAAGAAATATGAAAGAAATACATAGATTCATATAATATAAAATCAAAAATATATATTAATATAAAAAAAATTTGATGGCAAATGAGTGTCTAGGGTATTCTGAATGCAAATTGAAAAACCATAGAAACTAAACAAAACAGATTGAGAGGGAGTACTCTAAGAACTTATCAAATATAAAGATTTAAAATTAAAATTGGAAAACCCCCATTAATTGAAACCAAATCAGCAATTCTTTTATCCATTAAAAAAATCAGCATAAAGAAGGGTTTACCTCTAAAATCACTTGGACAATGATGCTTATGTATTGAATTCAGAGCTCTAGAACCTCAGTAATAGGGATTGAAGCCTCCGATTTGGATTCGGAGAGGGAGGGAGAGACGGAGAGAGAGAGAGATTGAAGACGGAGAGTGAGGCTCGGAGGGAACCCCAAATTTATAGAGGCGGGAGAATAGCATGGGCCCAGAATTTTAATTCAATACGAATTCAAAATATTGTTTATTTTAATTAGATTCAAATTGATTAGATTTTGAATTATTAATATATATTATTTAGAGAAAATTTCAAAAAAATCTCTTCTGCTGACATAACAGGGGCATTTCCGTCAAATTATATAAATTATAATTAATTAAACCTTAACACTAATTTTAACCTTAATCATAATCTAATTAATTAATTGATTAAAATCAAACCCTGATTAACTAAACCCTAATCTATTCTCTCTTTCTCTTCCACCCCGCCGCCGCCGCCGTCCACCTCTTCATCTTCTTCCTCTCCCTCCTCCCCGCCAGCCGCCGCCCCCCACCTCTTCCTTCTCCCCGCCGGCCGCCGCTCCCCAGGTGGAATCTTGTGAATAACATGGAATGCGGCCTCTTTGTTTATTGTAGAATAATATCCTACTTCATGATCATCTTCTTCATAATAGTAATCTCCTCTCTAATGATCTATTGCCTTGCCCTTTGCTTCATGTGGACGGGAAGATGCCCAGGTTCGGTGGAGTGAGGGAGCATGGGATTTTCGTCCGACAAGGAGATGGAATTGTTAATTAAGGATTGGTAGGGGGCGGCGGCCGGCGGGGAGGAGGGAGAGGAAGAAGATGAAGAGGGGCGGAGGGCTGTCACGCGCGGCGACGGCGACGGCGACGGCGACTGCGGCGGGGTGGGAGAGAAAAAGAGAGAATAGAGGGATCATAAGAGGGCAAATCTCAACAACCTGGTCATTTCACTTAAAAATAATGCAGAAATTTACAGGCAATAAAATAAAACACACAAATCACAACAACAAAACAAAATCTCATTGCAAAGGAGATTAAGAACAGATCAATGAGTAATGAGTCTCTATTGAACAAAAATGATGTGAATTGTGTCTTATAAACTTATAACTTGGATGCATTTCAAGAAGTGAAGACATTGCCACCAGACAACTTTGAAACAGATCAATGAATCGATTGACCAGAGCTGATACTGAATATCAGCACTTTGGAGAAAACATAAAAATCTAATGAATTTCAGAAATCAGTAATGTAATTTTCTGGCTTAAACCAGAGGGAGAAATCGATCCCCTTGTTCTTCAGATTTTCAGTTGCAGGACCTATCCTCTCCAGGAGCTGCATTGCACATTTTAAAGCAGTGAGTAACTAGTTATAAGGAAGGGAAAAGTTATCTCTGAGGAGAGGAGAGAAAGTATGGTAATTTATACAGTGCAAACCTTTCCATGAAGGGGAGACCATTTGAAACCAGAACAGACCGATCAAAAAACTGAGAATTGTCCACCATCCATACATGTGACAACTCCACCAGCTTCTTCGACTATCTGTTCTAGATAATGTGAATTATGAAAAAGACAAAACACACAGATGTTCTTTACAGTTTAACTTAGAATATAGTACAAAAGTTCAATCACATTCTACAGTAGATATATGGTTGGTTGTAAATGTTGGAAAATATGCATCTTTTATAGCAAGATTACAATGGACACCTTAGTAGCAAATCGAACACGTTGATAACTTACCAAGACACCAGCTGCCATATCCCATGGCTTTAGACGATACTCCCAGTAGGCTTCCACAATTCCTAGGGCCACATGAGACATATCCACAGCAGCAGCACCAAGCCTCCTAACCCCCTGTTCATGACATCCAAAAAATCAGGATCTAAAAAGCAGCCGAAAAATTCTAGCCTAGACAAGTCCATTGGACCCAAGCCATTGGATATATGCCTCATGACAATGAGATGTGAGAACAATAGTTCAGATGCATCTTCATTGCAATGTGGTGCCTATTCAATGACTTTTTCTGATGGAGCCAGTCTAGGCAAATCTTGCCCCAAAACAGGATAGAGCCTTTGCAGATGCAGATAGACGTGTTCACATACCCTGCTGATATCAGTGAATTCCTTGAATAAATTTATGTTGGTGGTCCATGCATCATCGTGTTCATATCCAAATCCAGTTACTAGAAGAGAACGCTCCACCTAGAGTGTGATTGAAAATTTGAGATTATTTTCATAGATCAAGCAAATTGATAGATAATATGTGAATAGGTGTTCACTGTCATTATCATTCACGCTACAAAAGGTAGTTCAAACTGAACTTGTAGCTCTAAAGGAAACAACGACAACAAAGGTGAACCAAAAGTATTAGGAACCCAATGCTACCATCACATGTATCTGATGGAAAAGACTCATCATGGACTTTAGATGGCTCATATTCAATTTTGTGCAATTGGCATCTTTCTAAATATTATTTTGGGATTATTTTGATCGTTCATTGTTGAATTTCTGCCGAGAAACCTACCCTTAGTAATACTTCTGAAGTATGAAGTACTGATGAAACCATGGTAGTTTCTGATGTATGTTGTGAGGAAAGTTGTTAGTTAAGCAGTGTATTTTGTGTAATTTCTATCTAGAAGCCTACACTTGGTATTGCTTCTGAAGTATGGAGTACTGATGAATCCATGGTTGTTTATGATGTATGCTTACAGGACAGTTGTTAATTAAGCACTGCATTCTTTTGTAGAGAGTAATGATTGATGTTGCTTACTACATAAAACTATTATTTTGGGATTATTTTGATGTCTCATTGTTGAAACTCTGTCCACAAATCAACAGTTGGTAATACTTTTGATAAAGTATACATCTACATCTATAGTTAGATAAATAGATGCACTTGGTATTTTAAACTCCCCGACCAACGCGGAGGGCCTTCGTTAGTTTCCACTATTGTCTTTGGTAACTTAAATCTCAAGGCCCCAAGAAAGAAAAAAGAGAGAAAATAAAAGATTGGTAATTAATTTAGCTAAGAATTTTCTACTTGCTTGATTTCATCTTAAACTAAATAGTACATTGATAGAAAAATTCTAAATGAGCATGCCGGATATAGTTTCCTCTTTCAAAGGCAATTAACTGAAATATGGCAGAAGCTGAATACAGGCAACTACCATTTGACATGTAAACTACTTTATTTTGTGCCTTCTAAGTGACAAGTGATCAGAAAAGAGATAAGGGGAGTACAAGGTTACTTCTAGCAGTATAAATTAGCGATTAAGTGACTGCTTCAGAACAAATTATAAGCTACCTTTTCAGTCTGACTAACATGAATCTTTTGTCCATTACAAAATGCACCACCACCTACAAATGCGAGAAGATACCTTCATTTAACTCCTTATAATCAACAAATAACAAAAACACCTGTAGCTTAAGTTCTTACCAGATGTTGCAGAAAATGTGCGAGTATTCCAACACATTGGACCTCCCACAAACTCCACCTAAAAAAAAGGTACACTGTCATGTAAAACAACAGAAGACTAGTCTACACTTATGGTGGCAAAAGAGATCACCTCTCCAAGATCCAGATATCTCTTTAGTTGACAATAAGTGAAACAACAGAAATTTAACTCAGAAAGGTAAGATTTGGAGACAAGTCATAATACCACAGAGGCAGCGGCTGGTTTGCCAATTTAAACAGAACTCCTACTGATACAGCAAAGCTAGGGTAACTATGTGCAAAATTCGTAGTTCCATCTATGAGAAGAAGAAACTAGTTTTCACTCCCAATGATTAACTTTTATAATAAAACAAGAACTACATGAGAATCATTTGCAACAATTGAAGATGGAACTTTACTCTCAAGACAAGCACAATGTAAGAGAATTGGGATCCAAGATCTAGTTGATGTATTGCAAGTTCAACATACCATGAATCTTTGGGTATGCATAAAATTACTTTTACATGTTTTGTACTATCCATGACATCAAGCTGATTTTTCTTGGAAGGTCACACAATTGTTTTAAATAGAACATGTCCCACGGTATTCAGCAGGTTAATGAACTGTGACAATGGGTTGAGACAGGACAGCTACTCCTTTAGACTGGAATTTTCAATTATTTGAAACTCAGAGGCTGACATTCCAACATATGTCAATGAGAAGGCATGAACCGCGATTACCTAACATATATTTTTTCACATATACAATAAATGAAAAAACTTGTCCAGCAGTTCAGGTAGTAACTGATAATTGAAATCTGAGAAGTGAGAGAATGGTCCTGATAGGAGGTTCTGACAAGAGATGCTTCAAACACCTATGTGAATCCTTCCAACCTTGATATAACTTTTGTTTTCCCAGTGTCAGAATAGTGATCATAAAACTAATTTTTCTTTCCATAACAAATAGTGACCAAACTGTCTAAATAACTACCAAGAATTCAAGAATTTTATTTACCAGTTTCCCATTTGTAGATGAGAACACTGATCTTTGAATGACAAAACCTCGTGGATTTAGAAATGTCCAAAAATGGCACCCGGTGCTCTAAAGCTCCCGCCATGCTGGGTCCTGGGAAGGGTCGCACTCACTTAGGTCTATTATATGCATCCTTACTCCGCATTTTTGCAAGTGGCTGTTTCTAACGACTTCAAATACGCGACCTCTAGGTCACATGGCAATGACTTCACCATAGGCGCCTAAGGCTACCCTTTAGAAATGTCCAAAATAACATGCAAAAATGCCCCTCTACATAAAACACAAGTGCCAAAAAAATCAAACCTAAAGGATCAATGCACCAAAGATACTCAGAGTTTGTGTCCCCGATAAGGCCACCTTCCTCCCCAAGAATAAGATGTCCACTGAAGTTTTTTCTGACTACTTCGAGTATAGCAGACTCACTTGATTTATCTGTGCTGCATGTAAGGCAGTACTAAAGAAATTTAATATTATCCAAATTTACAGCTGACATGCAAATAATAAGAACACAGATTAAGAACCATATATCATGATGACAAATCCAAAATGATAAAACAATGTGGAGTCCTATTATTGCCAACAGAGCTAAATACATCACAAGGAAAAAATATAACAGGGTTGAGCAATAAAGTGTAATGGGAAACAGAGATTCTTGCTGATTAATAAATTGCCATCCATGTTATGGCATTATGATGCAGTGAGCAAGAAAAAATGTTCGAATAAATGTCTTCTATGTGAAACTCGTTGAACCTATGCATCAGTAAAATTATGATAAAAAGTAGAGCATATAAAATGACTGCAAAGCTTTAATCAAATCTGCTTCTGATAACTTCTAGGTTTAAAAAAAAATTCAAAGATGTAATTTTAAACAAATTCCAACAAAGAATTCATTAACTTATTCAAGTTGAAAGAAGGTGGACTGCATGGAGCTAGTCTATTAAAGCAAGGTCATAGCCAGCACATATGTGTCCGTAAGTAGTTATTGATACATTTCCTCAGAGGCACAAAAACTCTTTATTCGCCACCCATTCCGTGAGGAACTTCAGCCCTGCACTTGGGCAATTTATACAACTGCACACATCATGCATACAATTGAATAAACAATTGCATATAAGCAGCATAAAAAGCTTCCTTAATTCTAAGTTCCTGACTATCGGGCTCATAAGAATAAGCAACCGATGCCAGTAATGGTTTGATACCTGATCCATTACAATGTCTAGAACTAATTTTAAAACCTGCATGAATTAATGGGAAAAAAAGGTATCGCAAAAACAGCTACTCAATCTTACTACATGGCATGATAAAAAGAAATGAGGTTATCTTACTCGGTCACCAAGTCAGTAATCCCCTTGTAACTAATATTTCGAGGCTTATTAACAGCTTCCATCACAACCTGCAAGATAAAACCCCAATTAAGGGGACTTATGATGCATTACAGAATCCAAATAAGAAGGGATAAAATTTATCACAAATTTCCACTTTGTGTGGACTCTAATAGCTAATTTTTTAACTCAAAAGAAAAACAAAATTTTATGGCATCTAAACTAATTCAAACAAAAAAGAGGTGCTTTTGCAATATTTTTTCCAGATAATGAAATATCAAATGCTTCCAATACTTGGGGAAATCTAAGCAAACAAGATTGCTTTTGATAATAGTGAGACAAAAATACACAAGAAGTAACATAAAGATATCCAAGAGCAACACCATTTCAATTTCCAAGGAAAAACAAAACTCAAGCAAGCAAGAAGATTTCGAGAGTACCTCGGCTCCAGTCTTGGCAGCGGTCTCGACGACCTGGAGGGAGCTCTCAGCCGCGGGTATGGAGCCAGTGGATTGAGCTCCCACCTTCGGGTACTGTTTCTCTGTGGGAAATTCAGATAACGCTGCTCTTGTTCGAGACCGACCCAGCATTCCGGCTAAGAGGGCAACCTTCTCCAATGGCGGCCAGTCATAGGGGTCATGGTGGCGAGAGAAGGTCCAGGGAATGCGCGAAGCTTTGGTCTGAGGGGGATTTGAGTGGAAGGGATGAGAGATCGAGCCATTGCTCGTGTGGTGTTTGCGAAATTGCCTCAAAGAGATACGCTGTACAGTCTTCAGCGTAAGGCCGGCCGCGCGCTGATACAGACACATCTCCAACCCAATCAGAAACTTGGCTGGAGCCACACGGTTCGATCTCGTTCGTGCATATTAATTTTTATATTTTCTTGAACTAATACCCAATTTAACCCTCTATTATATTGAATCAGCCATTTTAATCTTTTCATTATAAATTGCTCAATTTATAATGAAAAGATTAAAAAACCTGGTTTAATATAATAGAGAGACTAAATTAGATATTATAATTTTTTTCTTTGTATACAAATTCCGCTCAAAATTCCATATAGTTATTATTATTATTATTATTATTATTATTATAGGGATGGCAACCACCGACCCGATCCGGCCAATATTTCCCGATTCGGACGGTACCTAATGCGCTGCTATTTTTGTTGAGAGCTGGGCATGGAGCCGGTATGGGATTTTTCATGAGAAGGGCCTTTGGGACGTATTCCCTAGAACATCCATTTTAAATCCGCCCCGTTCCGTTCCACTAAAAAAATTACAAACAAATTTTCTCTCTCTCTCTCTCTCTCTCTCTCTATATATATATATATATATATATAGGGGCTGAACTGTCCCCTGTCCTGCATAAAAGAAATATTGTTTAGTACATGAGGAGACATTACATGTATACACCAGCCACTGTTGAAGACCAGACTTTATTTGACTAGTGACTCTGCTTCTGACAGCTTGGGTGTGTTGACGTTTAAGTTGCATGAAACTAAGTTAGGAGGAGGAAATTAATGCCAAGGAATAATTTTGTATAAATATAATATTTAATGTTCAAATATATCTAAGAGAAAGTAAATCGGTCATAAATAATTTTAATTTTAAAATTAAAAAAATAAATTCATACTTTAATTAAAAAAATAAATTCATACTTTGAAATTTTTTAGAATTTAGAATTTTAAACCAGTGGTGCGTTCTGATAGTTGATAAATGACATAAGTTATAATTATGCTATCTAACTATTGTTTTTATATAAGCCATTAGCAATACAAATGATATTTGTTAGAGGAAATTTCACTAAGCTACCATGTGGTATGCTTCTATATCATTTTCAGCCATGGCTTAACTCTCATGACAATTTAATACCTCAGATGAATCAGAAGTATATTGGTGCCAAAACATATAATCCCGTCAATACTTGCTGACATAACATGGCAAAAAAACATGAAATGACCTTTTTACCCATTTCCTTTGGAAAAAAAGTCATTTCACATAAAATGACCGTTTTACGTAAGAGTTAAAATGTCAATTCACATGTTCATATGAAATAACCTTTTTATATAAGGGAAAAAAAGTCATTTCATATCTTTTTTTTCGTATCAACAAATGTTTACAGGGTTATGAGTTTTGGCATCAGTATGCTCACGGATTCCACCACAGGGTACTAAATTATCATAAGTCAAACCACGTGCCCTAAACGATATGTAGACATACTACATAAGTAGCTTTTAAATGGAAATTTCTCCTATTTATTATTATATAATTATTATTTTTTAAAAAATTCTGAGTAAGGTGAGGACTATTTGCTAGTTATCTTCTATTTTGCTCTATCCATCCGGTCCAAAAAAAAAGTGAAAACTACCGATTGGCATTGCCATCTTTCTTGGTCAATCCACGAGATTGGCAGTTCATAGGCCTTTTATCACTGGACTTTAGTGCTCATCCTAAACATATTGGTATAACTCACAAAGAGGAATTCTGCAAAATATATATATATATATATATATATATATATATATATATATATATATATATTGTTTTATGAAAGATAAAATTCAATTACAATATTGATGTGATTCAACTAGTGTTTGGAAAGAGATCGGATGTTGTTGACAACTCTATTTGTTGGATCACCACCTCTTTGAAATCTGGAATGAGAAGATGAGCATGCTCTGATCGTGAGATCTACAAAGAAGAAAGCTTTGAACCCTACACTTTGTTTTTCGATAAAAGTTTGATAAACCACATTCATCAGATTATCATAAAGCGCCTCTAATGTAATCATTGTTACAGATAATTCCTAGATCCTAATCTTAACCAAAAATCAATCACCTAGACATGCTTATCAAGATTGATAAGTTTGAGCAACTACAAGGAGGCGGAGCTTTCGACACTTAAAGTGAAGAAGAAAAACTGGAAGAGAAATCTTAGAGTGATTCAAGAAAAATGGTAGAACATGTATCAAATACCAAATGGTCCTGACTTGCCTCTCGATACCCCAAAGAGGTAGTTATTTGTCAATCATGGACTCCGCTTATGGTGCCTTTGGAATTCTCCTTCGGCATTAGATCGCCAAACAAGCTTACTCCTATTGTTGCTTCTTTACCATAATACCCACGCATCAAGGAATACCCAATGCATTATTATGTCCAAGATCTGGTCATGTGTTATTTGGTTATTTTCTCCCATAACACTTTGTTTTGTTTTATTTTGTTTTACGATGAAAAAAAAAATTTATTAATCCAAAACATATATATAAAACTATAAAGCACATGATTTTTTTTCCTCTCACGTGATGCGAGATTACTTTATTCTCTTAATTGAATATACCCACATTATTACAATCTATAATTTCAATAAGATAGATGCCATATCATATTATCTAAAATTCCTAATGTCAACTGAAAGCAGATAGATGCCATACACCACTAAAATTGGAAGTTATAACCATTGTATGGCCAAGAATTATATTAAATTTAAATTACATCATAAGAAAATAATGTTTTTAATAAAAATGGATAAATCATATTTATTAATAATTTTAAAAATATAAATATAATAAAATATAATAAAAAATCTAATTCAAAATAACAACAACAACTAAGTCTTAATCTCATACTTAAATAGGATAGGTTATATAAATTTTCTGTCTCCATATACTCTGTACTAATTCGGAATAAAAGGTTTTTATTCTTCCTTGCCGTTGCTATAAAACATGGGATTTATATCATAGAATTCATAACTCATAAGTTTCCATTTATCATTCATGGAATGATGGAATCTCAAACTTCTTATCCTTTGAAGCTTTTATTGTTCAAAATGGTATGACCACTCTGTCATGAAACAGAAAGCATCTTGA
The DNA here is from genome assembly GCA_026586065.1 of Dioscorea zingiberensis. NCBI lineage: Eukaryota > Viridiplantae > Streptophyta > Magnoliopsida > Dioscoreales > Dioscoreaceae > Dioscorea > Dioscorea zingiberensis. Next base: position 53,583,896 of record CM048821.1, read on the forward strand.
TTTTGGTTACAGGGTGTGTTAGATACTATGAAAAGCCCTTAAAAAAGAATTAGATTCCTAATATAAAAGTTATATATATATATATCTTTCAGCTCATCAACCACGTACCACTCAAATCATCAAAACCAAATCAAACTCTCTAGTTCCACATGTCATCAATATATAAACAATTGTAAAACTAAAACATCTCCCATTTAATTAATAAATGAAAAATAACAAAGGAAGAAGGAAGGAAGGAAGCTCATTTCATCAAAATAGAAAGTTCCAAACACATACATCCATGTTCCTTAATGACTTAGTCAATAGTCTCCATTATTTGACAATTTTAATGGAGTAGTTGCAATTAATGGATCAGTTGGAACCTACAATGTCTCTCCCTATGCTACAACTCTATTTCCCATCAACTCCAACACTCTCTCAATGATTTTCTAAGTACCTTTTAAGGTCTAGGGAGTTTTAAATTTATCATAATTTTTTTTTAACTTTTAATTAAAATGAATTACCCATCAATCAAGGTATTAATTAAATGATGATTTTGTCTCCATCTCTTATACTAACCTAACATCGCTAATAAGGCCCCGAATGCACTTATAATGGTCAGGATTGACAAACGATCAAACCAATTTGAGTAAAAACTCAAGTTCGGTTTAAAATTTTTAACCTTCTAACTGAAGTTTATCAAACTCAAATAGGCTCAAAAACTATATATATATATATATATATATATATATATATATATATATATATATAACTTTAAAACCTGTGTCAACCTCGAACTAGTCAACTTTGAGTTAAGCTCGAGCTGGACCCAATCGATTAAGCTCAGCTAGTTTACAACCTTACCTACATTACCTACATTAGGGTAAAATTAGATCATGGTAATTTATCTCATAGAATGAGATTTTTTTTAATTTTTTTTAAATTGGAAACTCTTTTTTTTTTTTTTTTGGTCAACATGGAAATACTCAAAGATCTTTTATATATTTTTATAATATTTTAAAATAATGAAATTAAATAAAAAAAATTAAGAAAAAAAAACACGTTATCTGCGCCACCTATGCTATGCTATGCCCGGTTCAACGATTTCAAGTCCAGGACTACAAGACGTCTCCTCGAAGTAAACGTAACGCGTTTTATAATTATAAATTATAATACAAGTCTTTTGTCGAACCGGCCTCCAAACTCTATATATATCTCATTGCAAACAAACTCTATATCAATATCAACATATATACCTACCAAAAGCTTAAAGCGATCATCTCCTCAACAACAATCCACAACATCTCCGTTTCCTGTTTCATTACCATATTCTCAACAACATGAATCAATATGATCAACACCAAACCCATCCTCAAGGTACTTCATTTTTTTTTTCTTTTCATTGTTATATATATATATATATATATATATTAATGTTAATACTATATAAGTTGGTTTTATTTATATATTTTTGTTTATAGTTTATCCACCGACGACGGCTTACCCTCCGCCGGGAGAAGCCTTTGTGGTACCACCACCTCCGATGGGCTACCCTGTGAAGGACGGTGTCGACGCTCCTTACCAACAGTCGGTGCCTGTAGAGACCAAAACTCGTGGCGATGGTTTCTGGAAAGGATGGTAAGTGATAACAAAATTATATAAATATAAAAATATCTTTTTATTGAATTTAGTCTAATTTTTTATTTTTATTTTTGTAGTTGTGCTGCCTTGTGCTGCTGCTGTGTTCTGGATATGTGCTTTTAAGTTCCCATTGAGTTGTGTAATATATATATATATATATATATATATATATATATATATATGAATGTATATTTATTTTAATTGTTTTTTTTCTTTGGGTTATATGTACTATTTATTGTTAATTCTCTTGTGTTATTGTACCTTGTTGTTGATCTTTTGTAAGCATTAATTCTTTGTAATAAGAGAGCTTCTCTTTGTTTATTTAGTTATATGAACTTAAGTTCAAAAAATATATAAATTAATTAATAGTGATATTTTTCATCAAATGAGAAAGTCCAATGAGTTGCAAGCACAACATAAACTCAACATCATGAAACCTACATTTACCTGACATTTTGTCCTGGTACCAAAGTCCAACTATCAACTCCCATCAATAAATTAAAGAGAAAATTATTGGTGCACCCATCAAAATTATCCAAATTATATATAGATTCTTAAAAAAATTATAATTATATTCCCAAATTTTCTATTTGATTGTATATATGTTGAAATCTGTGAAACGGTCTGATTAAATATAAATCAAAAAATAATTCTTATATGTTAAAAAAAAATATTTTAATTATTTTAAAATTCATACCTTTAGATTAGAATATATTTGTAAAGCTATAGTCAAATGAATTTTTCAATGATATATTTATGAAAAATATAATAATCTTTTTACATGGCTACTGTCTCTTATACACTAAACACCTTATGTTAACTCTAGGGTATTGTATATATATACAATGAATTAATGAAACAAAAAAATTTAGAAAAAAAAGTAAATTAAATAGATTATTAAAGAAAAGATAAGGTGCTCTGTGGTTTTCCGGAGGATAAGATATATTCCATTTAAAGCAAAGATGATAAAAGAGCAAAGACCAAAAGTAAAAGAGAGCTAAAAAATTAGCTGAGGTGGTTCAACTAGATGTTGATAAAGAGTCCATACTTTTCAGCTAACATGATGTGTAAAGAGATTCAACTAAATATATATATATATATATATATATATATATATATATATATTTATATACACACGGCGTTGATAGAATCCGGCCATGGCGTAAGTACCAAGTGCGCCAAAGCTTCTGAAGCGTAATCTCCCCGTGATAAGACTGGGCCTCAAGACCATGGAGACCTTACCCTATAGGGAAGTGATAGAGTCCGACCTATCGCAAGTGCTACTACCAGCTTTATCACTTCCCTATATATATCGAGGTCGATAGAGTCCACTCCGCCATGCAAGTGCGCTTCTCACCGCTTTATTAGACTTCGTGATAGGGTCGGGCCTCAAGGCCATGGAGGCCCGACCCTATAGAGAATTGATAAAGTGTCCATACTTTTCAGCTAACATGATGTGTAAAAAATTAATTTACGCCCGACTCTATCACTTCCCTGTATATATACTTTTGAATCTTGTTAATTTTATAAAATTAATTTTAAAAAAAAAAAATCAGATTTTTTATAAATATATATTAAAATATTTCCTTGTTTAATCAACCAAATATTAATTTTCAAACTTCGGTTGAATCTAATCTTAAGTTTCAGATGTTAGACTTAGTTTTTTGTTCGATTTACTTGGGCTTTGCCTGCTCTGGCCTTGGCCCTTGGGTTTAGACAGCCTCAAACAAATGGGCTCAGTCCAAACAGCTTTTGATTTCAGTATTTTTTTTTATAATGAAAATTGAATTAAAATTAATATAATTATTAATTAATAGAGTAAAATTATATAAATAATTAATTATTATTTTAAAAATATAAATTAAATATTAAAAAAATTAACTGATATTAATTAAGGTAGACTATGGTAAATCCGCTTTAAAAGGTTTTTTTTAATAAGTGGATAAAAATTAGTACATGGGATCTCAACCGAGATGGACAAAAAGATACATAAATTCAGACAGTGCCACAGTCTTGATCGAGATTTTGATGCTTCAAGTTCTTTCTTGGGCTACAGATTCATCCTCGAAGGCTTCGTCGCCTCCTGCGATTTGAGTTGCGGTGGCATCTATGAACTTTAAGCTTCTCTTCACGAGCCTTTATACCGCCTCCAACTTTGGTTTTTTGGATAATAGTGTTGCATCCAACCAAGATAATATGAGGAAAAAGATAACACGAATAATTTTTAAGTAAACGGGTTGTTTATCCCTAAAACATCGCATATTTTTTTCACCCTATATGCTCCAAGTGATTACTATTACCGTGAGGTCCCATCCCCTCTGCAGGGTTTTGTCCACCCTAATAGCGGTGCCCCTAGGGCCCCATAATTATTGGAGTGAGAGTGGTCCACCATGGATGTTGAAGAGGGTGCTGAAGTATGTCCATATAAAGATATGTGGTAAATTTACAGACAGGAACAAATATGTTACCGATTCATCCACTACTTCACATGGATAACACTTTGTGCATTCGTCTCGCTGCATTCTTTTATAAAGGTTATCCAAAATAAGAATTTTATATTTTTTTGTAAATCAAAAAAATAATTTTATTTTAAGAGGTCAAGATTGTTTCCAAAAATTATGCTTTAAAAGTATCTTGCAAAATAAATTCAAATAAATAACCATAACTCCAACTAGAGCTGGGTATTGTGCTTGCCGGACAAGCGTAGTTTCCAAACATAGCCCTAGCATGAGGAACGGCTTGGCTGGGCTACTTGCAACCGCCGGCTTTTATAACTTTTAAATTTATTAAAAAACTATTTTTTTTTAAATATTATTTATCTATATTATTAAGTGTGAGTAAATATGTTAATAGACAATTTTGAAAATTAGATTTATACTTTCAAATTTTTTAGAATTTTAAAAATCATAATAACTATGTTTTAAACTAGTGGTTACGTTCTGATAGTTGTTAATTGACGCAAGTTATGATTATTCTATATAATTATTATTTTTATAAAAATTATTAGCAATAAAAAGAACATTTGTTATTGTATAACTATTATTTTCTAAAAAGCTCTGAGTAAGACGATAGTCATTTAATAGTTAAAATAAAAAAAAAAATCATAATAGGTTGTAGTGCAACCTACCAATTATAAGTCATGCCAACACCGCCGTCCCAACCCGGTATAATAGGATGGGTTGTGTTGGCTTGTAGTAATCAGGATGTGCCAAACATGGCCCACCGCGGTCCAAGCCGGCATGACTCAAAATCCAGCTCTAACCTCAACCAAACACCACCTATCCACAGAACTCTCTCTCTCTCTCTCTCTCTCTCTCTCTCTCTCTCTCTCTCTTGTTGTTGTTTGCACTTCAAAGTTGTGTAAAGGATGGTCCAACATGAATAATGAAATTATATTTAAAAGAGAAAATTGTCAACATTGGATTTAATGTTTTGTGCTTCACTTCTAAGTTATAAATTTTGAAAATACAACTTGTTGAAACTCCTCTAATTATACCAACCTTCATAAAAAAAAAAAAAAATTTTAGTAATTCATTCCTCTCACAAGGAGAAAGGGTGTCGAGTTCAAATCACTGACTTGTCTATATTTATCATAAAAGATAAAAAAACTCCTCCAACTATTGAACTTGTATATCATCTATTATAGCACCAATTCCACACAAAGAAAGTTAGGAAAAGAACCAATTAACCTTAAATGAAATCTAATGGAAGAGAAACCAAATAAGATGGATTAAATAAGCTAGCATTGGAAAGGGGGCCATGTGCCACCACCTTCTACTAGTCATTAATCAAATTGGAAAGGAAGGTGGTCCTCTCTTCCTTCTGGTCTGTCCTCATGTCTCAGTAGTTGTCAACCCCAATGACACCAGAGACATAAGAACCACCAAGCCTAAAGACAAGCACCATTGGCTCCCTCCCTAGAGGATATATGATTCCTTTCCTTTGCTTTCCACCACCTTGCCCAATCCAATCCCATATCATAGATTTAATCACAAACAAAACAACAAGATGACCTTCTTCTTTTTTTTTTTTTTTTCATTTTAATTTTTTCAAAGTAATTAATGTTCAATGGGTCATGTTACTTGTTTGCCAAATAGAGGAGAGATTCATATATAATAACATATCATGCATGAGATGATGAGATGGTGCTTTCTATATAATATTACTAGTGTTTAGGTACACAAAGATGATCATAAAATAATAATCTCATCAGTTGTTTTCCCTTTCTAAAACACTATACATATACCTTTTTTTTTTATCTATCTAGGGGATTTGCATGTATACCCCTAAAAAAAATTATTAAATTATGTGTAAACCCCCTACTAATTTCATAATTGCATATATACCCCCCCAAATTTCACTGCTACAACTAAAATTTTAACCACTCTCAAAGGTCTTATTCGTTAAAGGGATAACTCCATATGGAATTGGAATAGCACGGTTTCCAATGAAAAATGCTTTCACAAAATTTTAAATTCGAGATTTGAGATGTAATAATAACTCTGATAAAACGAATCCATCAACCAAATTTACGTGAAAGCATATACATATTATATTATCATTAAGACCTTAAGTTTAAGGTTTCCCCCAAAACAATTTAAAATTTTTCAAAACTTTTCAAAAATATATATATATATATTTTACCAATAAATAAATAAATAAATAAATAGAGAAAGATTTGATTTTGACCATGAGGGTGTATATATACAAACATTTGCAAAAAAATTCCAGGGATATACACATAATTTTAGGTTTTCTTTGGGCTACATAATAATTTTGTCTTTCATTTATGGATAATATAGTAAAACATTTTTGGTGGTTAGTGAATTAAAATATATAACAATAAGATCACAAGTAGGCTAAGTAGCTCATAAAGCCTATTAGACACCAAGCATTTTCTACATCATCTATCCAATAGGCCAGAGCATCTACATATAGTGTTTTCTTTATTTTAAAATAGGTGATTAAACAGTAAAATCATATTATGGGAATAAAAAAAGTACCAATTAAATAAGGCTCACAAACAGCAAGGCCAATGTCTTGCTATCAAAACTAGACTTATGATTCACTGTGAGTGTGTAACATGATTTATTCACATATTTAATATAAATTTAACACGGTATCAGAACCAATATGATTGCTTTGTTTGTGATGTAACATGTCACTTACCCATAATATTACTCTTTTGTACAAATACACAATTAATTTGGAGTTCTGATGAGATATGGTGCTTTAACAGTGACATGATCGAACCGAAGAAAGAGAGAGAGAACAAGGTCATTGTCACAAGCAGCTGTAACAAGGGATCAAAGTCCATCATTAAAACTCTCATACATATCATTGATACATATGGTGCAAGAAAGAGAGAGAAATACATAGAGAGGTTGCATTTTTAGGCCAAGCAGTGAGAAAGAGAGAGAGAGGAAAAGGAAGCTCCACAACCTACAACCAACCTCCATGCATGGCTCGTGAGTTGGAGCTTCTCTCTCTCTCTCTTTCTTTTCTCTCTTGGTTTCCATTCATTACCATCTATATATTCATATGAGTCCCTCTACTACTTCTTCAATTCCTTGTTTAATTTGTTGTTTTGAGAGGTTGAAGCTGCCAGCATGATCTGATCCTCAGTACTGTATTCAATCTCATTGCAGTTTCTTCAACAGCATGGGTTTGATCCAGATGAGATCATCTTGCAGTTTCAATCACTCATCAACAAAGAAAAAAAAAAAAAATCCCAAACTCATGCATTCACTTGATGAACAGGTAGGTACATATGAATCTTTTCATTCACTTGTTCAACATATATGCATGCACTCTTATAATACTCTTGAAACTAGAAGTCTCACATTGTAAAGGGATTAAGGTCCTTGGTTTTTGTTGTTCTTCAGCATGATAAAAAAAAAAAAAAAGTCTCAGAGAATATATAATATAAAGCAGCAGGTTGAACTTTGTGGGGTATTAATTATTCACCATCTCCAAACATTCTGTCTGAATAGTTATCATCAAGAAATCCATCAATCTTCTGGTGTTGTTTAACAACCTTATAAGGATCAGTTCAACTGTCCATTGAAATGGATTAATTGGTGGTTGTAATGTGGAAATCACAGGTGGACCACAGTATCATTACAGATCCATGTGTGCATGTCTGCCCATTTGTTCTCCTCTTTGTACCTTTTCATTCATCCATATACTATGCTTAATTCTCACTAATCTCATATCATTCAGAGAATTCTAAAAGGGTTCTCATCAAATTAAATGTTTCGATATCTGGGTAAAGCGCAGCCTCGAATTCACAGCAAGATCACCATGGCAGGCGGAAGGGGCCAAGGATGCATTCGGCGATGGCTTGCCTACGGTGCCAGACGGATGGACAAACAATGATGTATCTCCGAATTTCCTTTTGTTTGTATCTTGTAATCAACAACTAATTCCATAAATAAAATGTGCTTTATCCACCTTATCAAAAAAAAAAAAAAAGTTTCGATATATGTTTAAGTGAAAATTTCAGGAAAAGGAGTTGATTTGCAGTAAAAATTTTATCATCAATTCAAGGTCATTCATCACTGTATCTGCTAAGGTGGGGGGCAGAACATAGTCCATTGCATTGATAGTATCAGCCATCACTGTCCCCCACTTCCAACAGTCATTAATTCCTAATTCTGCACATTGTGATTCCTCTTTGAACAATGAGTAGTTCTCTTTTTTGTGCACCAGTACACTTCCTCAATTCATGAATTCACATTTACAATGTATAGATTACTTGCTGCATTGCTCTTCTTAATTTTTTCAAGCAATACCTCCATTCATTTCTGAAGATCAATCTTTATGCAGAGAAAAAGTATAAAAAAAAAAGCTGTTTCTTTCTTCCCTTAAACCAATGAATTGAATGTCGTGCTCACCACGTATGATCTGTCGGTAAGGAGACGATACAAAAAATATATAAATGAGTAGATGATTAAAGGTTAAAAATCTGATGAGCGAGCATGCATGTGGTTTATCCATTGTTGCCTCAAAAAGGCAATGCAATGCATAGACTGCATCACCTTAAGAAAATATTATAAGATCCTGATGTTGGTGCTTAACTGTGATAAGTGCATAATGGCTGTTTCTGTTATGGCCTCAATCTACACCATCAGCCCATGTGGTTCTCTCCAAGAATGTCTAAAGCTTGCCTTTTGGAATCCCATGCTCTCTACCACAAAATACTGTTTCTCTCATGCCTTGAAAAGCATCTTCAAAAGTCTACTTGCTCTCATATCATGTTCAATTTTCTTAATATAATTGAAAACCTATCTATACTAAAGCTCAATCATTACCAAATTACCCATCTATTATATTTGGATCGTTCTTTTGCCTTCTTCTATTATAATTTGAAATTCTGTAATCCTCTACTTTCACAATCGGTAAACGCCAAATTCCTGTGATATTTAACTAAGATGTTTAAAGTTGACAAAGAAAGGGACTGATATTTCTCGATCGTGAAAGTAGAGAAACCTCCGGGTCTCAAATTATAATAGAGGGACCAAAAAGGTTGAATCGTTATAATAGAGAGACTAATTTGGGTATTAGGCCATTGTAACTACTGTTTTGTAATTTGGATTGATTTCCAGAAAAAAGAAGTGTCTCATATCATGTTCAATTTTCTTAATATTCAAAAGCTCAATTGTAACTACTGTTTCATAGCTTGGATTGATTTCCAGAAAAAAAAATGTTTTTTAAAATTTTCAATAACTGCTTTTGCATGTAATTATGTAATTTTCCATTTAAATAAATGTTTATAATTAAGAAAAAAAAGTTAAATCTAAAATAGATAGTCTAAAAGTGGAGAAGTAAATTGGAAATTATATTTAGAAAAACAAAAACAAAGGAAGTAAGCTATATATGTTTGGAAGAAAGTGAAAGGAGTGGAAGTGAAACTCATCTGTAATTAGAGTGAGAACGAAATAACATGGAGGAATTATGAAAGTCAAAATAAATGAAGTGAATTGGGAAAACAGGATGAAGTCAATGACTTAGTGCTTCAAAATACATGGAGTGAGATAAACACCGTTAGTGCTCATATTAAAAGTTTAGTGGATTCACATTCCTTATCATTTTAGAATCATTATAACTTCCACTCGCAGAAGTGGACTAGAAGTGTCGGCCTCGTCAAGTGATCAGAAAGTGACCGTAAAATTAGACCCCATGATGTTCTTTTAAATGTAAATGATAACAGTTGGAAGTATTCACTTTTTCACTTCGAATGTTCTTTTTTGTGAAAATGGTTTCAATTTGGGTTGAGATTAAAGTAGGGCTGAAGTGATTTTATATACCAATGTCACTTCGCCTACTTCGGACCAAAATCTACCGAAGTGGGGTTAGGCAAATTTTGGCAAAAATCACACTTCCTGAAGTGGGTCAAAGTGGGACTTCTGTCCAAAATAACACATGTTTAGATGGGCTTTGGATCTTGTATGTTTGGCGTCCGATACTGTGTGCCCAGATTCAACATCTTTGGTCTTTAATTTTGCCATCAAGGTATGAACATGAAGATGGTACTACTAATGTATATTGGTTTTTTTTTTTTGGGATGAACACTTGGCAGACAGGCAGTCAGTCATAGGATCTTGCAAGGAATGGTCATAATTTGTCATAGTTGCCCATTATGTCAAATAGTGCTCGTCTTTTTTGCATCAACAAATATTGACCTGAAGATTCAATTCCTAGTCTACTGCTTTTAAGTGGTCGGCTAAATTTTTTTGGGTGGATACTGTAATTTAAACTTATTTCAAATCGAACACTGAATTTCAATTTATATCAAAACGGTTGCTCAACTTCAATTTGATTTCATCAGTTGGATATATTAGGGATTCCGGTTAAAATCTGCTGATGTGGCCGCCGAAGGTCCACGTCACACAATGCCACATCAGCAACTTATGCCACATGACTTCCCTCTTCTCTTTCTCCCCCCTTATGCCACATCAGCAACTTATATCACGTCAACAACTAGAAGAAAGGGGAAAAGAGAATAAGGAAACCACGTGGCATAAATTGCTGACATGACACTATGTGACATGGACCTCTGACAGCCACATCAGTAGATTAGGTCGCCTAGGAAGAGCACGGTATTAAATGTATCCAACCAGTAAAATCAAATTGAAGTTGAGCAAACCGTTTTGATACAAATTAAAATTTAATACACGATTTGAAATAAGGGCAAACTACAATACCCACCCAAAAAATCTACCTGTTGTTCGTCAATATATGTTTATGTGTATAGGCCACTATGATTAAGTGGATGTTATTCTTTGTGTGATTAACCAGCGAGCTTGCTTGCATGAATTGATTATCTAAACAAACATATGGAGCAAACTTTACCTGGCAATTATAAGCTGACAAGAAAGCTCCTTGAAAGAGAAACAGGTGATCAATTTTAAATGACTTCGATTTTCTATATAGTCCAGAAACCTAGTGGTCCTCGTTAAGCTTTCACACCCACTATACTATCCTTCCAGGAAGCAGTTTTCAAATCTAGCCATGCAAATTCAAGCAACAAAAACACCATCATTGTCAATGTTTTCTTTCCCTTGCAAGAGCTTTAATCAATGTCAACAATAATCTTATTCAAAACAGTAAGCAAAACAACACTTCAACAACTTAGGAAAAAAATAGAGATACATACAGCGAGCACTTGGGAAACTTCTGGATATCTTAGGCTGTTTGGATAACTTTGTAGTAGACATAGTCTTCCTGCATGCCTGTCAATTTCATGTTTCATTTAATCATGCAACAACAGCTGACTTTAAATGTCTTGATTCACCTCTCTGTTGAACCTACAAGAGAGTCACCTGCAATCAAGGATTAAGCACCTAGTCCCGGATGTCCATGGTTGTGATTGAGATCAAGATTGGAGTTAAAAAGGAATAGAGCACATATTAACAGTGGATGCTCCTTGATTTTCATGTGAGAGTGACAGTCTCTGAATCAACCTTAAAGTTTCTTAGCTTGCATCCTTGAAAACGGGCATATATCATGCTGTCAACTTGTTCCTCAACATCCTATCATGTTTCAATATGGTGCTCACACTTTCTACAATCAATACAGTCTGCAGATAGACATTTATCATGGTGAGGGCCAAGCAGAGGCAGATGCATTTATCTTGGTAAAGACAAATTAGTTAGATCTCATAGTCGAAGCCATGTTAGGAATGGTAATAACAAGTGTTCTAGTAAAAAAGCATAAGCATGGAGATCTGTCCAAACATGCAAACATGTTTCCTTCAACAACATCAGGAGTCGAGAGAAAGTACCTGTAAGGAAGCATAGGCAATGCCAGTGGCAAAATAGAAGTTTGCATTACCAGTGCCCTGCAAAATTCAGAAATAAATAAAAAATTCAGCTAATTGAGAGAGAGAGAGAGAGAGAGAGAGAGAGAGAGAGAGAGAGAGAGAGAGACCCTCCATATCCAAAGGTTGTGCATAACAGGGCTTAGAAGAGAGATTCCAAAGTAACCACACAACAAGAAGAAAGAAAAGCGCATTTCTGCAAGTTAAAAAAGAAAAATTACATCATTAGATCCCAAAATTGAAACAATAGATAATCAATGGTTAGCTGATGTATCACCTGCTAGTTCATTGGCAAAAAGGCCAAGAAGACCCAAGTATAGAGCCGAATCTCCAACCTTCCAAGTCAACCACAGTAAGATATTAACGTCCAGAGTCACTTTTACAACAAAAATATGCAATTAAATTTGGAAGATTGTAAAAATCAAATAGAACATCCTCAAATTAGTTTTGGTCGTGTAATGTTTTCAATGAAAAAATATATGCTGCTTTTGGTCTACGATAACAACAAAGAACTTGACACAGGCAACCAAAGTAATAACGGAATGCAGGTCTCCCTAGCTAGCATACTATTTCCTCATTAGACTATATTCGGTTTTTGTGTCTCCTTTTTCTTTTACATGAACTGACTTACAAAATTTCAAAAGAATACCAAGTAAATCCAACGAACAAGATGGAAGATTAAGGGCAAAAACTTATCAGATGTGCAAAAGAGTTTTGTTCTGATATGCCCATTGGGATATTGTCACTAATACATCTCTTTATCTTTCCTACCATGTGATGGCATCTATCTTGTCAAACATATGGTTAGGGATAGGTTATAAAAAGGAAAATTACTGGAAAGTTTGTGAAAGTTTTGAATATTGTTGGAAGGTCCCTATGACTTTCTACTTTTAATCCCTTCTTTTTTTGAATGAATTTCTTTTGAATCCAAACCCGCCACAGAACCAAACAAACCAAACCACCACGTTGTTTTGGACAGTTTTATCTCACATATGGCAGGAAGTTTCCCTTCATGCTAGTGCCTCCATTTACACATTTTAGAATTTTCACTTGTGGCATTAACTACCTTTCCTCTTATGCTATGACAAAAATACTGTGCTCCTGTCATTACTCCAAATAGACATCAATATCACAAGATTTGAGGAAGAGGGTTTTGCTCAATTTCTCCATCCTTACAAGATAGAATGTAGTACCGGAGAGAAATCGGGTGCTGAAACCATAATCCATCCATGATAATAGTGAAATATACCATTGGTGTAGCGGTGACTTCCATATGATGTGCATGCGACGTACAACCACTAGCAAGCCGCAGACCTAATAATGAAACATGTTGATGGACACCTCATCCGCGAGTAGAACATACGTGGGCATTTATCATTTATTCCTTTGTACTCTTGTTCTATCATTGGACATAAAAAAGTTAGTGACTTCCTGTTTCTGTTGTTTCAATGATTTGAGTGGGTGTATCACCGTTGTATGTGTGTGAATCATTGTTCAGGCCAAACTAAGATTCTTTCAGCTAAACTAATAACCGTTTCAATGTATAATTGTTGCTATCAATTCATCTATGTCATAACCAGTTCATTCTCCACAAAAGAAGTTCCTTTTTTTAAGGTTTTAGTGTATTTTGTTTCATGTCCTTGGTCATCTCATGCATGATTATTCTTAACAATAAGAAACAATAATTGTAAACATTCCAACCTCTAACCATGGAATGGGACAACACAAAAGGTGGAGAGTAATTTAAGGACTTGGCCTCAAGGACCCATCCTGAAACTATACAATCAAGTGCAACTTCAACCTATACAAAGTTAAAATTGCACTTGATAACATAGCTTCACAATTGCTCCTTGAAGTAGTCTGAGTCCTCAAGTTGTTACCTCACACATCAATAGCATTGTCCTATTCTATGATTAGAAGGGGTTGGGATGTTTGTGACCGGTTTAGTTCATCACCAAGAATAATCAAACCAAAGAAATGAAAGAGAACACACAAAAACTTAAAAGAATGAACAACTTTTGTCAAGAATGAACTTATTAACAGCATCAATAATACATGGAAAGAGTCACAATTTAACTAAGAGGATATGAGCTTGACATAACCAATAATTCACACACATTCAATAGTGATACACACACTCAAATCATTGAAACAACACAAACGGGAAACCACTAATATTTTTATGTCATATGAAAGAACAAAAGTGATGTATGCTCTACTCACAAACATGAAAAAAGCCATCATAGCGTCTATTAACAATCTTTACTATCAAATCATCAAATCAATGATTTATTGGTGGTTGTACGTCGCACATATGGAAGTAGTCCTCCACAACAATGGTTTTATTCGATATGATATACTTCACCATTAGTGTGGACGGATCAAGCTCCCAATACTTGCAATCCTCACAAGCACATATGATGTTATAAGGAAGGAGAAATTAAGGCAAAACCCTTTTTCTTGAAGCTTGCAACTGTGACAATAACATCTATTTGAGGGAATAATGAGGGAAAACAAGAATGAGAAGACGAGGAGTGCGGTTTGGGGCACTTTTGTCATTGAAAATATATGCTACAGTTTGAAACCTTAAAAAAGGTAAGACGAGATACTAAAATGGAAGAAAAAATTTATCCAAGGAATTGGTAAACCTGTTCAAAACATTCTGTTTGGTTTTGCGATCATTTCAGATTTAAAAGAAATTCATTCAAAACAAAGAGGCTTAAAAACAAAAAAGTCATGGGGATCTCCCAAAAAGATTTCAAACTTTCAGGGACTTTTAGGTAATTGTCCCTCGTGTAAATCTTATAAGAGGCAGAAAATAAAGAAAAAAACATAGTCAAAGGGTTGAAGTATTTCTGTATTTGTGCAAGTGTGTGCATGCATGCATGTTAAATGGTTGTAACTAAAAATACATAAGAGTGCATCCTTGACAGGATTCAACCAACATAGAAGACCTCACTTCTAAGCATGAAAAGGCCCTAAATCATTGCTTGGAAAATTGTTGTAAAAGCATTATTAACTTTAGTTTCATGCTTATTCCTACTTTCCTAATGTGATAGCCTGTTGTTTTACCAGGCAGCAACATCTCCAAACAAATCTCCACATAAGAATTCAACTCAAAATCAAAATATCAAATATGAATTACACTATACATTTTTGCATATAACCTTACTCATCAATATCACATGCCAAGTTGCAAGCACAAAGTTATGCAGAAGGATTTTGAGGTTAACATTGATGTAAATCATATAGGGCAACAATAGAACATGGTCTCATCCAAAACCTCACTAAAGAAAGTTAACTATGTGCCAGAAATAAAGCATAAGAACCACTCACCGAGGGATAAGATTTTAGCATTGACATGATGGCAATATACACAAAGGCAAGGAAACATGGTCGGTGTCTCAGGCGTATGACCAGTGGAACCAGCATAAATAGGATGTTTATGTGGAACACAATCAGAAAGAATGATCTGAAAAATTCAAAGACTTCTGCAAAGAAGTACCTGCATTTTCGACCAAACATGAGAAGAGAGTAGCATTTATATTAAGTACATGATTGCATCTAGAGCTCACCAAAAGACACCAATATTTGGTGATAGATCTTCCACATTGAGAATAAATCCATGGGTCCTGCACAAATCAAGAGAAATGAGAAGTAAGGACAACCAATATAGTTCCATAAATAGAATCTGTGTGATGATTTACATGGCATGAAGAGGTCCTAATGACCAGCATCAAATCATTGTTACTAGGCACAGTAAAACAAATGAAGCAGCAACTTTGGAAGGGGAAACAACAGGTGAGGCTTAACTCTTAAAACAAGGAGATAAAAACACAGGGAAGCATTTAGTTATGATTCACTATGAATTGCAATGACCAGGCTGGAAGAACACAATAAACTTGTTGCAAGTCTTACTTTTTCATCATTTCTGAGAGGCCACCAAATTCCTTAAGGGAAATGAAGCTCAAGAAGAATATGTATGATGACCAGATTAGAGACCACAATATGAAGCACAAAGCAGGCCTCCAAGAGAAAAGGTAAATAGGGCTTCCGTCTTTACTCCTTTGTTTGCTGGATGTCTTGTCACTTGGATAGTCACTACCACTTTCATCAGATTTTCCAAGCAAAAACAACTTTGAAGGAGGAACATCTGGACCATATCCTAGAAGGAGGATGACCTGAAAAAAAATATACTTGTTTGGAGTGTTTCTCGAAACCAATGAGAAACGTGAACAAAAAGTATGAAGTAAAAAGAAATACTGGTATAACAAGGATTGCTGGATATAGAGATAGATGTGTAGCAACAACCCAACCAAAAGCAGCCAAGGAGGGCAGACCTGCAAATAATTGTAAGCATAAGGAAGCAGAAATCAAGTAATGGTAACAGTTTCCAGGAATCTCATGACTTCAAGAATACATCATCAATTAATATTGTGCAGGAAACCCAATTAGTAGTGCATTACTCTGGCCAATCATATGGAAGCACAAGTCCCATATAATACAGTGGGATAAATATATGTAACTAAATAATAATCTCAGCAAATAATGTGATGATTCACGTTGTTGTAGGTTTTTTTCCTACAAGATAGGAGATACAAAGTAGAGTGGCATAGAAGACCAATAAAAGGAAATTGAGCGTCAAGCACTTTCTTAACCTGAACAAGCTCCGTATATAGCCAACACAACCATCAAATTGTCAATTGGAGATGTGGATGATCCCACGCAAGTGATTAATGTAAAGGGATTCCACAGAAATATGAGAGATGCTAAATCTCCAACATTAGTGCATCCTGGAAGATATAGAAAAATTAAAAGATAGTAAACAATATAACTTCATTATCGAATATTAGACAAGAAACCCTAAGAGGAAACCAACCATATAAGAAAAACCAATATATTCTTATTGTTAGCTGAAAGGAACAAAGTAAGCAAATATAACAAGAAATCTACTCCCGCACAGATAAAAGGAACTGTTCAACCTCATCTGTCTTCATTGTACCTCAACACTAGTTCTGGTAGTCCTTTTAGCATCATGCAACCTAAATTGTCTTAACTAGGTTTTCTGTCTCTTCATTCTCTAGCATCAATTATGAATTATAAAGAACAAGACGAGGAGAGATAAACATTGTGCAACCAAATGTAAAATATTAATTAAAGTAAAACAAACTTGAGAATGATATGCAACCAGACCCAATATGAAGCTCAAGTAGAGCAAAAGAATCTAAAATTACTCAAACTGAAGCATCTAAAACCTACCCGTGGTCTCTTGTACACATGAAAGATTCAGCCGTTGCAGACTTTGATGGTTTGTTGATATGAGTTTCTGACCAGTTGCACGGATAAGCATAGCAGTGATAAAATCTATAATGATAAAAATGGAACTGTATACAAAAGATGTCGATATTAACAGCATATATATAGAAATATTCACAAACTACCACATATGAAACTAAACTATCAAAAAGGTCGAAAGCACATATAATACCCAAAACATAATCCTGAGAAATTTCAATAACAACCTAACATAAACAGAAACATCAATAACTAAATCCCAGAGGAGGCATGGAGCATACTGCAAGAGGTTCAAATAATCAAGATAACGATCTTCAGCCACTAAGTTAGCAGAGCTAATCTATTTAGCATATGAAATAAGTGTTAAAAGACTGATAGTTATTGATATAATAAATGAAGTGGAATTTTTATGTTGGCTAAGCATGACGCAATATGTATTGCATATTTAATTGTCATGCAGGTGTCTATCACCTTCACCTGCAACAAATATAAGGAGAGGGGTCAAAACATCACAGTGAAGGTGTGATCCCCTGGCCATTATCTGCCAAATCATGATATTTGAGTACACTTTGAACACTATTGCTTAAACCCAAATGCAGTGATTCAGACCTCACTATGTAGTTTTATTGGGAAAGAATTTACTTAATCATTACTAAAACTTAAAAGAAGCAATTAGTGAAACAACAAATAAAACATCTTATCCAAAAGATTTTAACCTTAATCAGGAAAAACTTGTTATTCCCTTCAAAAAAAAAAAAAACAATAGAGGTTGCCTTAAAGTAGCTCATCGAAGACCAAAATCCACTGGAAGCACGCAAGTTAGGATAAAGTGTACAAACATGAGAGAGTTGCATAGATCATCGCTAAACAGCATGCATCATTTAGTTTGAAGAAAAATGAGCAACAACCATACACAAAGACCAATAGTTTTACCTGCAAAAAAGGTGTGAAGGAAGCCCTTCAACTCTGCACCAGACAATAAAATCAAAAGAAATGTCTTTCGAGTTATTAATAATTGAAATGAATTTTGTTGTGCATATGAAAAGAAATGATGGATTCCTTCATATAAAACTACTTCTACACTGGCATTCCATACCTTTTAATGGTTAATGGCCCAAGAACAGGTAACAGCAAAGGAGAACCATGGTACATGGATCCTGAAATATCATACTCGTTATTAAGTAGATGTTAATGGGCAATATATATAAGTCTTTCTGGACTACTTTGTACAAATAAGGAATGGCCTTAGAGTGCTTAGCAAGTAGCAACTGTTGACAAAGCAATTAAATGATATGATCACAAGATGTGTGGCACAGTTATTTATACTAGAACAATAAATTACCCATAAAGAAATTGGGATATTACTTTGCCATGCACTCCAGAGCAATTAGATTACATCCTATAATATCCTTTTATATGGTGCAAGGAAATGACAATACAAATCTACAGAAAAATGGATAATCTTCTGCGCGAGGTGTTAATGACAATAGAAATCTAGTGTGATTAAGCCTAGCATCTCTAAGTTGGAGTTCGGACTTTTGGGACAGATGTACCCATGCCTTAAGCATATCAATCACTTCATTGTTTCATGTATAAAATTTTAAGACCTCAAAACCCTAACATTATCATCATCATACTAAGTTTATTGCATCCCAATCGGAAATTAAAAGAAGGCTAAAAATCGGGATCAAGAAACATACAACATAAACAACATGAAGGTTTCATAATGACGGCATTGTTCGAACCAAGAAAGAATATCAAGAAATTGGGAATCCTGGAAAGAGGAAGTGAACCTGAGTACGGAGACATGGATGAGTTCTTGAGCCAGTAACCCTCCGCCACTGCACAAGCAATCGGAGCACAACAAATTACCATCAAGGATCAAACAAAACTTTAGAATTCAAAAATCAGAGAAAGATAAAGAAGTTACGGCGCCGAAGACTGGTGACAGGGGTAGCGACCTCAGGGCGAGATCCGAGATTGAGATCGTCGGAGAAACAAATGAGGATGAGCCTGAAGATCAGCGATCCCACAGCCAAGGCCCAGTAGCTTCGCCTCGTCAAAGCCATTGTGCCGGTGAGCTCCAGTAACTAGGAGGCTTTTCTCGATCAAATGGAGAAAAAGAGCAGAGAACCAGAGAGAGTATAGAAACAAGAACCTCTTGAGCACGTGTGTTGCATGTGTTATTACAAGCCGGGTTTTTTGCAACAAGTGAATCCGATCCATTAAAGTTTATAAACTAATTAACGCATGTTAAAAAAATTACAATTTCACAGACATGTTACAATTTCATCAACTAATTGGGCGCCTTCAAAAAGGAAAGTAACGTAAGGTCCCTAAACAGTTGGTATATCCTTAAAAGCCTTTTTTTTAATCAATTGCCCATTAATCCGGTAGCTCAAGTTAAAAAGGGAGTTTTCACTTATTAAATGACTTAAATATTTATTGTTTAGAGTTTTCGCTTATTAAATGGTTTAAACGTTTATTTTTTGGAGTTATTTTTTTAAGAGTTTTCGCTTACTAGACTGTTTAAACGGCGTAAGTGTTTATTTTTTAGGGTTTTCACATATTAAATGGCTTAAGCATTTATTTTTTTGTGTTTCCGCTTAGTAAATGGCTTAAGCATTTTTTTATTTTAGAGTTTTTGGTTATTAAAAGGTTTAAGCATTTATTTTTTGGAGTTTTCACTTGCTAAACGGCTTAACCAGTTTAAGATTTTTTTTTTTTTTTTTGAGTTTTCACTAGATGGCTTAAGTATTTATTTTTTAAGTTTTTGCTTATTAAATAGCTTAAGCATTTATTTTTTGAATTTTTTGGAGTTTTCACTTACGAAAAGGCTTAAGCATCTAAATAAACGCTTAAGCCATTTCGTAAGTGGAAATTTCAAAAAATAAACGCTAAGAGGCATACCATTACTCATGGAGAGCAAAATCCAAAAAAAAAAACAAAACATACTCAAGTTCTACAGTGTCAAAAAATCATGTCGCCATATTTAATATCAGTATGGAATTTGAAGTCATACACATAAAACCTAACAAACAATATTTTTTGTTGCTCAGATTTTGCTCATATTTCTTTACTGCTCATTGATGATTATTTTGGAATTACATCAGAATGTATGCATAGTTCAGTTTGAACATCAAATTATGAACTGGACACATTCTGCACTAAGGAAAGAAATACTTTTAGGAGTAAACAAAGCACAAATAGTTTGAAAGTAAATACTATTTTGTAAGCAGTGAAAAGGTGGCAATCATGAATATATTAGCACCAGAAAATACTAATGAATTGATAAAAATTGCCAACCAAAATAATATTAAAAAATAACCTTAATTTGGTTGAAAATGGAGAATCTGGAGCAAGTTAGATTTCTTTTCCTCTCCAAATGAGCTCAAAACTGCAAAGTTGATAGAAAACCATTAGTTTTCTATAAGCATCGACACAACACAATCAAGAAAAAAAATCCTTGCCATTCAAATTAATTATGCCATTCAATTCTTTCAATCACATCTTCCCACAAATTAAATTCTTTGATGAATGATTACCACCACAACATGCATTCAAATGCTCTACTACATCAAAATGCAAATGCATTACAAAAAATTGTTTATGACAAACAGAATAGATTTTTAGCAAGATCTATCTGCTTGAAAGATATACAATCACAATAAAATGATCCCTCTGCTTAAAATATTAAAAGAATTAAACGAAAAACATGCACAGCTATTTATATATACACACAAGAATCTTGGTATTATAGGACATAAAAAATTGTAAATTTTATAAAGATATGCATGTAATTATCTTTTTCTATGGGTATATATGCAAAAAAAGAAATACAAATGTAACCAAATACCTTCACAACAACCAACAGAAGCACAGAAAATTTTAATATAGTTTTTCTCAATTTCTTTTGGATAAAAATATCAGAAAAAAAAATCTACAAGTAGAATTGAAGTTTTAAAATTGTTTAATGGGCACTTCTCATCTCCAAAAGAACTTGTCGTCCATTGAAACCTATATGTTTTTATAAATGCTTTTAAAAGTAAACTAGAATTGAGCTTTTGCCTCTAAACTCCAATTTATAGTTTTTACTAAAAACTCTTGTTTTAAAAAAAGCTATTTCAAATATAGAGCCAAACAAACTCTAAGATAGATTGAACAACTGAATAGAAACAATCAATGATGCAAGGAATAGAAAGAAAATTAAATCAAAAATAATTTCCTTTATTTGACTGGCTTTATTTTCATCATGCAACCAAACATAAAACAAACTTTTCCTTCTTGCAATCTATTCTATTCTTTTACTCTCTAAATGGTCTGATTTTTAACAAACCCTGGAGTTTTTAGGACAGTAGGCAATCAGCATAACACATAACACAAGGATCTCTTATTTCTAATAACCAAATGAAAGCCCATAAAGTATTGGCCCTTAGGGCAAACTGCATTTTCACCCAAAATAGGGCCTCTTTTGTACAGTAGCAAAAAGATCTAAGTTTAAAACAAAACATTTTGGACTATTTCACTGCATGGAGAAATACAAGAACTGGATTCTAGCAGTTGCAGGATATCCAGGAATTGATGAGCTTAAACAGATAAACATGCTAGTGAAAAACTGGCAACTTCATTCACAAAATGAATCGAAATAGGAGAAATTTGGTACAATATAATATATCAAATGAAGCTCCGAGAGCACTATGAACAAAAGAGAAACTGGAACCAGTATAGTGCTATGTTTCTGCACCATCAAAATTTTAAGTTATAAACATTGTAACTGCAATTTTGTTGATAGAAAGTGTATTTCTATTTTTAAATCAAATGTATAATATATTTTTAAATTAATTAAGATGTAGAATGCAAATGAACAGATCTAAGAAAAACACATGAATATAAAATTACATGTAATAAAATAAAATCATATCTAACCGATGTAATAAAATCATAAACCAACAATATAGCATCTAATAGATGTAATAAAATCAGAAATTTTCAAAAACATACACAATTAATTAATCAAATAAGAAGAGGACAAGAAAACAACGAATCATAACAATCATAACAATCATAAATTAAATTGTGCTCATTTTGCCGGCACAAATCATAACAAGCATAAATTAAACATCTAAACAGAATGATCATAAAAAAAAAAAAAAAACCTCAAAAATTGGAACCCAGTGATATACACCCTAATCCTGAAATAAACCAAAAATAATAATAATAATAATTCAATACCTCACAGATTGAAGATGAATGCTGGAGAATTCGTCCGGAAAGGCAACCTGATGAAGAAAAATGAGATTAGAGAGATAGGGAGAGAGGGAGAGAGGGAGAGAGAAGATGTACGTACCTGATTTGGCAGCGAGAAAGTGATTCGGAGGCGGCGCTCGAACGGGAGGCAGGTCGCGGTCGCAGATCCGGGAGAATCGTAACGGCAATCGAGGGAGGAGAAGACCTAGGTCACGATTTCGCGACGAGATGAACGTTGGATCGAGTGGAGAGGAGAAGGGTTCGCGACGGAATGGCAACAAGGATTGATGCAGAGAAAACCTAATTTACGAGAGAGAAGAAGAGAGATTTAAGAAAGAAGAGTTTCATAATTTCAAAAAACGAAAGAAGAGTTTCATTACTGAAGAACTGGTCAGTTTGATTAACAGCTACAAGAGTGTTTGGTTGAGCGAAGTAATGTCACGTGTGCCACTTCCTCTATTTGGTTTACAGGAATATTATTGTTGAAGTTTGAGTTCTTCACTTATACGCAGGGATGGCAACGGGTCGGGACGGGGGCGGGTTTTGCCTACCTCGCTCCCGCCCCCGCTCCCCCGCACCCGCACCAGCACCCGACCCGCCCTTGATACCCGCCGGGCTTTTTAAAATCCGCCCCATACCCGAACCCGACGGGGAATCGGCACCCAGGTATCCTCGCCCTACCCTAGGCTCTACCCACCCATATAAAAACATTTATCAAAATTAAAAACACAAAACTATAACAAGTATAATCTTTTTACAAAGCATCCATAACATTAACAATAGAAATTTAAATTTTCAATCCTAAATAAAAAAAAAGTGCACATTTAAAATCTCATAAAACACTAATAAAGTATAAATTGAAAAAAAGAGAATCCCTAGCACCTAGCCGATCAATGAAAGAAGCCTCCAATTCCAAGTCTCAAACAAACCCTAAACACTTACAAATGGATATATATATATATATATATATATATATATATATATATATAATGGGGGTATTTTTGTAATTTTACATTTTGGTCGAAGTTCTGCCTGTATAAAGTTTCCTATACCGCCAGCACCCGCTTTATATTATTCGTTTTATTCAATCCACCCAAAACCCAGCCAAACCGGGTTTTCCTCCCAAACTTGGGCCTGCTCGGCCTGGTCGGATCGGGTTTGGGTATAATTGCCATCCCTACTTCTATGTATTTGGTTGGCACATGATAAGTGGGTTTATGAACACCACTTAGAGTGGTGAGATAATGTTATAGTTCTTTTGTTGTTATCAATTAAATTAATTACTTTGATGATATAATGTGATATACCTAAGAATCAAAATGATTTCAGGTTAAGTACCAACATGGCACTTAACCTACAAGCCGCCAATCTACCCCCATTAAGGTAAAGCAAACCGGCATAAGGAAAAAGGTGACAGGAGGGTGCACCATGCTCTCATGATGGTTGATGAGATAGGGGCCCGAATCCCGAGGAGCAAAGATCCATACATAGATAGGAAAGATCAGGAGGGAAGGTAGGCAACTATAAGCTCCCAAAACCTCCTCTTCATCCTTCTTCTTTGATCAGTTGACTGATTTGACCGTCGGAGCGGGCACGAGCAACAAAACCCTACCCCTTCTCACCGACTTCTACTTTTTCTTTGTCCCCATTTTAGGTGAACTCCAGGAGAGAACACCCACCTTCAAGGCTTTCATCTGAGAAGTCATCATCGCTAGTCAAGATTCACAGTGGTTCACATGGCATAACCAGATCTCCTATATCATAATGTAAAGTGTGTTGATTTTTTAAAGGAAGTTAAATTGATTAATGAAGATTGCGATTTAGTTAATATTAATTAAATCTTTATAAGGATCATTATATAATGATAAGCCTTAGTTAAGTTGTATGTTGTATTAATTTGAGCCAACTTATTGCAAGCCAATAATTATTAAATCCAATTAGTCCCATGATTGAAATAATTTTATAATAATGAAATAATTAAAGTTCATCTAATTAACTTTAAACTAAACAAAACTATTGAAAACAAAATTAAATTGTCTAAGTTTTATGATTGAAAATAATTTAATAAAAATTAAATAATTCAAGTTAATTTAATTAACCTTAAACTAAAATAAAATGAAATAATTTAATACAAATGAAACAAAATGAAATGAAATAATTTAATACAAATAAAATCAACACCCCACGTGATGGTTTTGGGAAAACGAGACCGGTGGCACTAAAGTCGCTAGTGTAAAGTGCTTAACTCCCACTTCGCTTCTTCTCGCATCTGGAAGTCATATGATCAAGTGCCCACTATTTGAAGTAGGACTTCGGACTTCGAGGACCTCACCTGCAGAATTAACGACTGGGCGACTTAAGTGGTATCACTTCCGCCACTTCTAAGTGCCCACCTCCCAGAATCCAAACGACCCCAATATATGGGGTATGGTAGTTGTATTATAGGGTCAGGATTAAAAGTTCAAAACATTATAAAAAGGGTTAAAGCCATTTTTGATCTCTAGAAATAGGTCCAATGTTCATTTTCATCCTTAATTTCAAAATTTATTCAATACGGTCCATGCATATTATGTATTTTGTCACATTTGGTCTCTAACGCTGATGTGGCATATGAATGAAATACAAGGTATTTATTTATTTTTTTTAATTTGATATGTGGTCGTATTTTGATGACGTGGCAAGCCAAATGGACTGCTGACATGACATTCCACGTGGCAAATTGTTAATTTTTAATTTTTTTTTTTAATTTTTATATTTATATTTATATTTTATATTTATATTTTATATTTTTTTGTTTTTTTTCCTGTAACGTTATTTTTGTTTTTTTAATAATATTTTTTGTAACGTTACAAAGCAAAAAATAATGTAATAAATAATGTTACAAAAAAAATTAAAAAATTAAAAAACAATTAAAAATAAAAAATAAAAAGTAAAAAAATGAAAATGAAAATAAAAATAAGTAATAAAAAAATAAATTAAAAATTAAAAATTGCCATGGGGCATGCCATGTCAGCAGTCCAGTTGGCTTGCCATGTTATCTAAATACGACCATGTGTCAAATTATAAAAACAAATAAATACCCTATATTTTATTCTTATGCCACATCAGCGCCACATTGGCGTTATGGACCAAATGTGATAGGATACATAATATACAGGGACCGTATTGAACAAATTTTGAAATTAAGGATGGAAATGAACATTGGACCTATTTACAGGGACCAAAATTGGCTTTAACCCTTATAAAAGGGATCTACAGTTGTCATTTGTTAGAATGAAGGGCCACGATTTAAAATAACTTGGGGGCCCTTCTGTATAAGGTTTGTGTGGTGGAAATCAATTGGGACCCATCCTTTATAATGCATGTGCGATTGAGATTAATTCTCAGCTTCAATTACCTCTTCGTTCTTTCACTGATTATCGCATCATCAATCTTTGGCCAATAGCATCATTTTGACGGTTAACTGAATTAACAATCTTTTGAATGTTGTTCTAAACTTCGATTCATTTCTTTGAACCTTATTTCAGCGGCTCTGAATCTCATCTCAGTTTCTTTTCTTATTCATACCTTGATCCCTGTTGTTTTTATTTTGTTTCACATCAATACTCTGCCATTAACTTCCCCTGTCCTCAAGGGAAATTTGGAAATCTCAATTGAAGGTCCTCAACAAATTCCCAGGTGGCTTCTACTGGAGAGGAATTCTCCCAATATATCAACAACTGAGTTGCTGCTATGTGACTTCTTTTGACCATCCTTTGACCATCCTTCTGTCCAAGATCGGCTGTGGGTTTCGTGATTTTCCACAAGAGTGAAGTTGCGGTAAAGTCACGCTATTTGACCCTTTGTTAGGGCCTTCTTAAGCAAATGAGATATGGAAAACTAGGTGAAATTGTGAGAAGGGGCTAAATCTAATTTGTATGCTACCTTTCTATTTTGTCCAAGATTTTGTAGGGTCCATAGTACTTGGCAAAGAAGTTTGGGGACTTCTCTTGTGGCTATTGAGTTTTGTAAATGTTTCAGAACTTCAAATATACCACATCTCCTATTTCAAAACTTCTTTCAAGATGATGTTCGCTTGCTTGGACTTCCATTCGCTGTTGTGCCTTGGAAAGTTGTTGCTTGAGTAATCAAATTACTAACTCCCTGTCTTGTAACAAGGAATCAACTTCAACTGTTGCTATGGCTAATCTCTGGGAAAATATGGTAAGTGGATTGGTGGAACTATTCCATACAGAGCTTGGAAGGGTGTCATTCTGGTTGTTGTGTGGTAGGATGTATTATGCCAGAATTTTGCCAATGAGAAGCTATGAACACCAGCTTCTGGGTAGATTTTCTGTCATATATCTCCAATAATTTTCTAGGCAACGGTTTACCACTTCGTGATCGGCCCATCAATTTGTGGGTGGTAAGTCATTGAATGATTCAATTCGACTCTTTGCAATTTGAAAAATTCTTTCCATAAGGTTTTCAGAAAAATTGGGTTCATGTCACTGATAATTGTATTTGGGAATCCATGTAGTTTATATATATATGATCAAAGTACAATTGAGCCACCATTGCTATGTAAGGATGTGTCAAGGGTATAAAATGGGTCTACTTGGTTAATCTATCCACCACCACAAAAATGACATTCTTTCCTTTGGATTTTAGTAAGCCCTCAATGAAATCCATAGTGACATCCGTAAAAATAGATTAAGGTATTGGTAGGGGTTCTAACAGCCTTGGTGAAACCACATTCTCATGTTTATATCTTTGACATATTTCACAATTCCTTATAAACTCTCTGGCTTTCTTGTATAATCCCATCCAATAAAATATTGCAGCTATTCTTTGGTAAGTGGCATGTATTCCTGAATGTCCCTCCATAGCACTATCATTGAAGTAATGGAACAACTGATCCTTCAACTCATTGTCAAGCCCAATCACCACTTTGTCTTTTCTCAGTAATTGGTACTTTACCCAGAAAATGCAGATGAGTTTGACCTTGTTGTAAAGTTTGAATGATCCTTTGTAAGTGTGTATCCTTTTGCCACGATTCCCGTATCATGGTTGATAAGACCTGTATTACAACTTTTAGAGATTGTATCCTAGATAAGGCATCTACTGCAGAACTTTGTTTCCCTATTTTGTACTAAATTTCATAATCAAGGGACATCAATTTGGACATCCAGGTGTACTAACTTAGGGTGGTCAATTTCTGCTTTAATAGGTATTTGAGGGGTTGATGATTTGTTTTGATCACAAAATATTTGCCCATTAGGTATTGCTCCTACTTTTTTACTGCAAATAGGATGGTAAACATCTCCTTTTCATAAATGGGTAGAGCCTAATGTCTAGGTGACAGCATCTTATTGATATAAGCTATTGGATGACCCTTTTGTGATAAAATGGCTCCAATGCCCTAACTAGAAGCATCTGTTTCCACTGTAAAATTCTGATTAAAATCATGTAATGATAGCAGTGGTGTTGTAGTTAGTACCTGTTTTGTTCTTTCAAAGGCCTCTTAAGCTGACTCAATATTCCACAGAAATTTCTCCACTGAAATTTCTCTGATTTCTTGAGTAAAGAATATAAAGGATTGGTTAGTAATGCATAATTCATGATAAATCTTCTGTAATACCCTTCTAAACCTAAGAGACCTCTGAGTTGTTTAATGGTAGTAGGGACTGGCCAGTTATACACAGCTTAGATTTTACTTGGGTCAGTTACTACTCCCTCCTTGATTATAATGTGGCCCAAGTAATCTATTAAGGCTTGAGCAAAACTAAATTTGCTAAGCTTGGCAAACAAGGTATGTTTAATCAGTGTTTGCAACAACTTTTCAAGGTAGATAATGTGTTGCTTTAGATCTGCACTATAGATCATAATATCATTAAAGAATACCAGTACAAATTTCCTCAAAAATGGTTTGAAAATCTCATTCATGAGGCTTTGAAATGTTGATGGTGCATTAGTAAGTCCAAAGGGCATGACTTTGAATTCCTAGTGTCATGTATGGGTTCTGAAGGCTGTTTTTTATATATCCCTTGGATGCATCCTAATCTGGTGGTAACCTGATCTGAGGTCCAGCTTAGAGAAGACAACTTGTTAGGACCTAAAATGTTAGTGAGAATTAGAAAAATAAAAAATAAAAGAAAAGAAAATAAAGACACAAAAAATATATATATTTATACGAAATTGGAATCACAATGTCAAAATTAGAATATAGATTTTCAAAACAAAAATCATTAGTAATTCCTCTTAAACCAAGGGTTAAATTGAAAATTTTCAAAAAAATCTCTTCTTCACCGCCATAGCATGCTTCCGTGAAGTTCCATTCTTTTGTTACATTGATATATTTGCCCTTATCTTTCTCAAAAGGATTGGAATGTCCATGCCTCTCCTTCTCTATAAATAGACACCTCTTCTCAAACTTAGCAAGTTCCTCTCTTCTCTCTTGCTCTATTAATCTCTTCTTCTTCCTCCAAGTTCCATTGGCTTGCCTCATGTAAAATCAAGAGTCTTCAAGTAATAATTTTTTTCCTTTTAACAAAATTTCTTTGATACTTACACATATAACCATCCATATGAATGAGTTTCACAATGGTTTTTAATCTCCACAGAGGAACATATATAAATGAGTTTTAACGATCAATCAAGATCCCATCAGATTTCTCTTTTGGAGCAAAGAGATCTAATGCTTTTTCAAAAAACTTTGTGAACAAAGGTTGTATATCTGGATGTCTCCTTTATGCCTACAAACTTTCAGAATTTTTCATGAAAAATACAGTTTTTAATGATTTTTCCAAAAAGGGACTGCTGGATCTGTTCTTCTACTGGAAACTGATTGTGTCACCATATTTTTGGGGACCATCCAGTGATCTTTGGAACTGGATACAAAATAGAAAGTTTTAGTAAATTATGTTATCTACCACATACAAAAAATTTCAGAATGTTTGGACATTTCCTCAGACTTGTGTTGAACTTTTACCGAGATCGGCCAGAAGTTTTACGAGCCTCACAGTAACATCATCATTGAATACATTTTTTGACCACTTAGATCTATTCATATTCACAATATCCAAACATGCAATGGTACTTAATGGTTTTAAGTAAATACCGGTAAATTTTCGTGAATTTTAGGCTTAAAATCAATTTTATATGAAATTTACAAGAGGACGAGAAGAGCTTGAAAATAATCATGCTTTTAAACTATAATGAGTGAATGAAAGATTTGAAACGCACAATGATCTCAATTTTATTATGCCCGTAGAAAATCCACAAGGGGTTGACAAGAAGACAAGACAAAGACGAGCTAAGGTAAGGGTTTTCCTTTACAGTTATTTTTTTAACCCCCTATGTTTCTCTATGGGTTAAATTTAAACCCATCAGTTTATTGTTTATTCATCTTTCTTTATGCTGGAATTTTGGTGAAAAACCCATCTTTCACTACCTATGGTTTCTTTTCCATAACTTCTCTGTATTCTAAGTACTTATCTTCTGTATGGACAAAAGTTAAGTTAACGGGTGGGCCCAGAATTATATAGCCCTCCAATGCATTGGGTAAAGAGCATCCCTAGGATATTATGTATGGTGACATGGCGGTTCGCCTTGTCCATGATGTGATAATGATGTCCATACTACCATGCTTCTAATTCTCAATCTTTTGTTACATGCAGTATTTCACATGTATGATTTATATCTTCACTATCCTCACTGTTTATTCCTATTATGCTATGACCTTATTGGGCTATTTCAGGTCACCCCTTTCTTTCTTTGATTTCCAACCCCAGGTGAACTAGAAGTCTAAGGACTCTTGACAACGCTTGAGAGTTTAAGTTTATGTTTTAGTATCTTGTTTATGAATGAGGGTTTGTAATATTGTGTCTGGTGTCCTAAACTTCTAAACTACTAAACTTTTGATCATTATGATCTTGGGAGATGTAATAAATTATGTAAGGATTAAGCTATGTTTTGAGATTAACACACCCGATCTGGAGCTTCTGGATTTGGGGGCATTATACAACTGCTCTATGTAATTCATCTAGGAGTTCGTCTATTACTAGAATGGGAAATTTGTCTTTAATAGTCATGTTGTTGAGACTCCTATAGTCAATGCACAGTCTCCATGAATTGTCTTTCTTTTTCACTAGAACCACTGGTGATGAATATGGTGAGTTGTTGTCTTGTATCATTCCAGCTTCCAGCAACTCCTGAATGAATTTTTTAATACCATTCTTCTGTAGAACTCCATATCTGTAAGGTCTGATACAACCTGGTTCAACTCCTTCTTTTAGCCTGATCCTATGATTGTGCTTCCTTATTGGTGGTAGTCCTTTTGGTTCTTGGAAAAATTTTTGCAATTCTGATTAGGATTTCTGCAACCTCTGATGGTAATTCATTTATTCTGTCAGTTAACTTATTCTGTATTGGAGAGACTAGCTTCTGAATATTCAGTATAGTGTGGTGAAGCATTGATTCAAGGACAATTGTGAGTCTTTATTCAATAATTTTTTCATTCTTTCCTTATTGACCCATTATATTTGGTTACCGCTTCTCCTTTGAGTGTATACTCTTGGTTTCCATTCCAAACTTCATTTGCATTAAAGTTCCATGTAATATCTCCTAACTCGATAACCATTGTACCCCTAATACCATATCATATAGTTATATAAGGGTAGGGTAAAAATTCAGCCTTGAATTTGTATCCTTGCATGTTCCACGAAAAATCATTGCTAATTTCCTTACAAGTCAAGATATTGTCATTTGCTACGTATACTTGGAGTTCGCCATCGGTTCTAAAATGCAACCTAGCAGCTTGGTTGTTTTAGAGCTAAGGAAGTTATGAGTGCTCCTTGAGTCAATTAAAAGAAACAATATCCTAGTTGCCACAGAGCCTTTAACTCTCATAGTTTGGAAGCTATGAGCCCCAATGAGAGCATGGAAGGATAATTGGGGGATTTTTGATTCTTGGTTATTCTCTACTTTAGTGATTTCCTCTGCAAGTTCGCTATCTTCAGTTCCTTCATTTTCAACAAATTAGCATATAGATTTGTTTCTTCTTACAATTGTGACCTAGGACAAACTTGTCATCACACCAAAAACATAATCCCTTCCTCATTCTCTCATCTAATTCTCTGCTAGATAGTTTTCTTGTCTGATTTGCAAAATTGGCACTAGAGTTTGGTAAGGCTAATTTCATTGTTCTTGATGTATTTACAGAATTATTAGCAGAATTATTGGCATCAACAAAGGTTCTTGTCACTACTCTCATAGGTGAAACTATGTTACTATCATTTCTAGGACCATTTCCTAATTCTCCTTTGCTTCCCTTTAACCATAACGGTTCTTGAACTTTAGCTAAAGCATAGGCTGATTGTAAGGAGATAAGATTAAACAGTCTGACTGATATTTCCACTTCTTTTTCACCCTCCCAAGAAGTGACTTATGGCTTGTGCTTCATTCAAATCAGCTTTGCTTAAATCCATATCAAAGTCCTCTAGATATTGTTAGGGATGGTGCAATGGGGTTTGAGGGCGGGCAGCCTCTACCACCACCGCCTTGCCTCGAATCCATCCTTCCGCCCCACCCCGCCCCACCCCACCCCACCCCCGCCCATGCCCATATTATTAACCTTTAATATATGATTACAAGTTGACAACTTGTATTTTATACTTAGAAAATTGATGATAAGCTTTACACAAGCATTACAATGCACATGAGTCGATGATCCTATCATTCTTGTTAAAATTTTAGTAATTTAATATATATATATATATATATATATATAAAAGTGCATTTTCATAATTTTTTTAGCAGGGCGGGATGAGGCGGATTTAAAATAGATGTTTACCAAACTCACCCCGCCTCATTCATCACAAAAATCCCCACTCACCACTGGCCCCCTCAAGCCTCCAACAAAAACCGCCCCATTTGGGGTGGATCGAGTCGGAAACCACAGATCAGCTCAGGTCTTGCCATCCCTAGATATTATTGTAACTTTCCATATTGTTTCAATTTATTGAGTTCAGAAACAGGATCTATGAACAATTGTTCTCCAAACCTATCTGTGATTGTTGTCACAAATTCAATCCAAGAAATTGTTTGGTCCTTTCCTTTGGTCTTCAAGAAAGCCTTGAACCAATGTAAGGTTTTACCATCCAAATGTATAGATGCTAATTTCACCTTACTTAAGTACTCTATAGTTTGATCTAATTCAAAAAATTGTTCCACCTTATACAACCATTCATGGATGCAAGAATTATCAAATCTAGGGAATTCTAATTTAGCATAGTGATTTGTAATCATGGAATTTCCACCATGACCTAGGATGCCATCACCTTTATTAGCAACATGAGAGTGAGAGTGAGAGGCTACCTCGATATTCCTCAAGGGTAATTTTGCTAATCATGTTTGATTTCCTCCATGGCCTTATTATTTTGTTCCCTTTATTTCTTGAATAGCTATTGAATGCTTCTCATCAGCCTCCTTGATCAAAGCATCAAGGTCCTTGAGATCTTGCTTCTTATTGTTATTCGCCATGGCGGATCAATCTCCGATACCATAGATGCAGAGAAAACCTAATTTCGGAGAGAGAAGAAGAAGTCGAGGAGGAGAAGAGAGATTCAAGAAGAAGAGAAGAGTTTCATGATCAAGAACTGATCGATTGTTAGTTTGATTAACAAATAGAATATTTTGGGTATGGTAGTTATAATCGGAGTGTCGATTAAAAGATCGTAACATTATAAAAAGGATCTACGGCTGTCATTTGTTAGGATGAAGAGCCACGCATTTAAAAATAATAAGCTGGGGTTCAGATAAGGTTTGTGTGGTGGAGATCAACTGGGACCCATCCTTTATAATGCCTATGCGGTTGAGATTAATTCTCAGCTTCAATTAACTCTTCAGTCCTTCACTGATTGTCGCGTCATCAATCTCTGGCCAATAGCATCATTCAGATGGTTAATTGAATTAATAGTCTTTTGAATGTCCTTCTGAACTTCGATTCATTTCTCTAAACCGTGATTTCCAATTGCTCTGAATCTTTGTCTTAGCTTCTTTTCTTATTCATACCTTGATCCCTGTTGTTTTTATTTTGTTACACATCAAGGATCGAGTGAAGATGAGAGGAGAGGTCTCACAGCCGCGATCGGGATGAGAAAAGGGTGAAGAGGAGAAAAGCTCGTCATAGTTGCGATCGGGATGAGGTGTGACTTCAGGCAAGGCAGGGGAAGGCTGGGGAAAGTGGTCGAAGTGGCTTTTTATATTAAAGCCACTTCGCTACTTCAAAGATAAAATGGGTCGGGCGGCTCTTGTACATTTTAGGGAAAGTGGTCACTTTGAGGAAGTGATGTGAAGTGCCACTTTCGCTAAAAGAACACTGCCAAGTGGCCAAGTGGACCACTTTCCCACTTCAAATGCATAATTTAAAGGGGAAATGAACGCCCCTAAAGTGGGTCTTATATAAAATGGGTGAAGTCCTTGGGTGGGGAAGTACTTTCCGCCACTTCAGACAAATGAATGGCCGAACCTGAAGAAGTCAACACACTTCCCCAACTTCCCCATCACTTAAGGGCAAATGAACTCCCCAGCACAAAGTCTAGTGCCTGAACTCTAGGCTTTACACATTGAATTCCAAAAGTTGATAAACAACTTTATTAAAAAAAAACAAATAATAGCACTTTGAGGAATCCAATCATCATGTCCATCATTCTAATGCATTATCACTGCTGCAATTGTTGTTTCCCAACATAAGTTTCAATTATTTTTTAAGGGAAGCCTTGGCTCAACGGAAGAGTTGTTACTATATGACCTAGAGGTCACAAGTTCAAATCATGGAAACAATCTTTTCTATAAAAACAGGATAAGGTTGTATATAATAGACTCAAGTGATCTGATCTTTTCCCTGGCTACTCTCCTCAAGCATTACATCAATATTTGAATCACACATCAAGATGAATTGTAAACTCCTTTGTTAGGGGAAAATGATGATGATAATAAGAGAGGGAAAGTGGTTAAAAGATTGAAATTTGGGAAAATTATTTTAGTCCCCTAAGTTTGTAGAACTTCCTGCAGACGATTCCTCCGACAAAACAGCTTCCCTGCATACCCTCCTTTTTGGTTTAGTTATTTTTTAGTCCCCGGGCATAACTCCGCTAGTTAATCCACCTTTAATACCCATTTTGCCCCCTAACCGAAAGTAAAATTGCTTTCCCCGCCAAATCAAAAAGAGAAGAGTTCAAACATCACTTTTAGCCATCAAATCACCACTTTTTACCATCTTTTCTCACTTACTTTTTGTACTTTCGCGCCTTTTCAGAGCTTCTTCTTCCTTTCGTTCTTGTTAGTTCTTCTTTGTTCTCTTTTGTTCCATTTTGTTTCCATTCCTCCTCGAACCAGTGAAGTTCGCCGACCTTCTCTTCCTCGGCGAGTCATGGGCGAAGTCAGTAACGCTCACTTTAAGCCGTGAGTACCTTTTCTCATTTTTCCGAAAAGTGTTTTCCCTATCAGCTTTAAAACCCATGCCGCTGTAAGGTACTCTCACAGTCGCAATGGAGACCTTTTGTGCGCCGCCGGATATAAGGGCGAGGGAAGAGTTTTGCGTTTACCGTGTTGAGTTCATGGGCGCCAATACTAAATGAGATATGTGAAATGATGGGGTCTTGAAGTTTCCACGTAAAGGTTCGGTTTGTCACACCTGGGATGCACACGAACTGCTTGCCCAATTGAAATCGGAGGTGGACTTTCAGATGTGCCTTATATATACCACATGTTCAACAAAGGTCACTTGGGCATCTTATTGTAGATAATTGGTTGAAGATGCGTGGATGGCCCTCAAGCTCCTCATTACCACCGTAAATACTATGTTTTTTTTATTGTTGAACCATCCTACCCACAAATAAGGCCGACGTAATCCTTCAGAGTCGCCAGATTTCGCTAAGTTTTCGCTTAAACTTAAGGAGCTTTACGTTTAATATAGTCCGTTTTCGTTTAACATTGTCACTTTCTGCTTAAAATTACGGTTTTCCATTTAGTATCGTGTTTTTTCGTTTAACATTTTCACTTTCCGAATAATATATCCCAATTTCATTTGTGACATATGCACCAACAGGAGGGATTCAAACTCGGATAGCATATCGTTTAGCCGAGACACAAATCCATTCCAGCAAGGGCATACTGGGGCATTAGCCATTTCTACTCAACCGATAGTAATCAGAATTCGCGCTGCTGATAGTAGGTGACCGGGTTTAGGGACAAAGGACTACTTTAAGGCTGACGCGACTTCAAGCAGCTTCGCTTATCAATCGAATTTTGACTTCAACTTCATAAAGAATGATAAGAAGAGAGCGATCATTCAACGCCGCAGCTCGATTGCTGCCAAGGCAATCCACGCGACGCATTTAAGGTAATCATACAATATTTATAATCAAAACGACGCATCCCACACATACATGTGGAGGCGGTATCGGCATTTACGGCCGCATCCGAAAGCATCAAAAGAAATGGGTCGCGGTCGTGGTGGTGCAGGCGAAGGCTGAATGTAGCCTGCATTGACAGAGCTATTGACATTCAAATGGATATGCTGGCGTAGATCATGGTGTCAATTTGCCTTATAAGCTGTGCT
This sequence comes from Dioscorea zingiberensis, assembly GCA_026586065.1. Lineage (NCBI taxonomy): Eukaryota > Viridiplantae > Streptophyta > Magnoliopsida > Dioscoreales > Dioscoreaceae > Dioscorea > Dioscorea zingiberensis. The sequence goes on from CM048821.1 coordinate 53,619,982, forward strand.
TGGTTGGGGAAAAGAGGTGGCCAAGGGTATTCTTCATGGTAGTGAGGCTGCCACTATGACTTGTTAGTATGGTATGCAAACAAGGTGAGATGGAGACAAACCCCGGTAGCATCAAGTATTGCTATTGTGGAGGAGGACGAGCGGTTTAGACGCCAGATTTTTCTCATTCCGCATTGTGTTGACGGTTTCAAGAGAGGTTGCAGTGCCATTACTTTCATTGATGGAACTCATTTGTTTGAAAATACGGGGCACGCTTGTTGGGAGCGACGCAAAAGATGGAAACGAGGGGTTCTTTTCACGCTATGCTCACGCCGCCGATAATGAAACCGACGCTTAACCGGACGTGGTTCCCGGGCTCGTAAAAACTCGGCGATGCCATTTACCGACGAGATAGCATTATGGCAAGAGTATTACATTCGCTTCGACAAAGTCGGCGGGCCTTATCAACGCCGTCGCCGAAATGTTTTCCTTCGCTCCGCATGCATACGCTAATTTACACCTCGCAAATCTAACTTCACGGCGGGAAATGTTAGGGTTTCGAAGTCTCCTCGCCGAAAAGAGCAAGCCATTGGTCCATATTTGTGAGGATCGCTACGCACGTATCGCAGTGAAGGAATAATGATGAGGCAGTTCCGAACGACCTACTTGCCGTGATTTACCGACGACATCGCCTATCGCTTCGTAAATCCGACATGCTTCTATCGGGTCAAAACTATATGTTCAACGGCGAAAAGACGGGAGAGATGTATTCTAACGAAAGCGCAGTCATTCAACGCTTCCGGATTAAGGAGAGGCACGCCATCTCCCCATAAATCTAACATGGTCGATCTGGATAAGGTAAGAAAGATTCGCTTAGCGTACTACTCTTTATCGCTTAATTTATTTAGTTTTCGTAATATATTAACTTACCGCTTATTATAACATTTTTCCAGCTTAAAATAATTTTTTTCATTTAATATTCCATGTTTTCGTTTAATATTATTCTTTTCCTATGTATTTTCAAGCATTTCCGCTTAACATGCTACCAAGTTTGTAATTAATATCTTTTCTTCTTGCTTCCTAAATGCTTTCTTTGCCTAACAAAGGTCTTCAAGCTCATGGTCATGCTCGCAATCACGCTGGAGAATTCTCGAAAATGGGAAACCCACTTATGCCCTGAAGTACACAATAAGTTGGAGGAAATCGCTGAAGAAAGCCGCAACCTACTTGTTGGCCGCTCGCACGGAGATCATTTTGAGGTTATCGACGAGAACAAACCACGCCGCTAGTCCGCTTCCTCAAGCAGGACATGTTCATGCCGGGGCGGCGTGTATGGCCTCCCATGCAAACACGCATGTGCCGCAATAATGCTAATCTGGACACAAGTGTACATCGGTATGTTGACAACTATTTCACGGTTGAAGCTTACCGGTTGGCATATGCTATCTTTCCCGTCCCGTATGATGCATGACAAGCCAACCGATTCAAACCGCTAACTACTTCTCGCGACCGCCATGCACAAAGAGATCACTGGTCGCCCAAGACTAAGAGAATAGAATCACAGAATCCGGACGCGGCGTGGAAGTTACTACCAGTCATTTTAATGTCGGCGCCATGAGGTGGACACAACCGAGATCTCAGTAATGCACCTATTGGGTTTAATTAATATGTAATTACTCTAACATTTATTGTATTTCGTGCTTCGCTTTGTTTTGCTTGAATTATACGCTTTCAGCTAGTTATACCGGTTTCCGCTTAATATTAGGACTTTCTATATAATACTACAACTTTCCGCTTAATATTTTAATTTGTTGGGAGAGAGAGGTGGCTATCTCATTCTCCCAATGCCCTAGGGCATATTTCGACGATTTGGCCCTTCTTCGGGCCTAATCAACTTAATACTCTTCATGTCTTTTCCGCTGAGGCTCATGCCACACCCAATTGTTGAATGGGCGGACGAATGATAATCGAAACTATCCGAGATACTTCTTACCCAATAAATAAATTGCCTAAATCCTCATGCCACTCAATCCTTTCAAGGCCGTCGAATCAATCCTCTCCGTCCGCTAAGGCCGATTATCGCGGCCTACCTTCGCTTCCTTCAAATAGCCCTCCACATGGGCAAGACCACATCACTCTTTCCCTTCGCAAGAACGGATCCTCACGTGCTTAGAAAATCTCTAAGAGAAATCGCCAAAGGACCTCCACCGCCGACTCCAAGCTCATCGTAAGTCCGTGAGATGTCAAAGACGACGCGTCGAAGGAGATGGAGCCACCTGCCAAACGTTCATCGGAAAAGGATCCGATGACGCCAGATCCTCATACAAACGACGCCACTCTTTTCGGCATGGACATTCGTCGTGCTGTTGAAATCTACCAGCCTTTCGATGAGAATAACATGGTTCGCTGAAGCGCGTAGATGCTGCCGCTGCAATATCTCGAGTTCAAAGAATCTGGAATTCCACTTTCAACGCCTCGCTTTAAGTGTAGAGGGACGTAAAAGCTCGCCGAGGAAGGTTTCAAAATCTTCCAAGATATTTCTCGCCGTCATCCTCATCTAGACTTGACTCAGATGGATTTCACCCAAGCCCTTCAGTATCTCCCTCCCAGTTAATCGGGAGAAGATACTGATTGAAGAGAATGTTGTCACACGCATGTCAATGACCCACTTTCATTGTGTTTTTTTACATGTGTTGTTTAAATTTTCATCTCTTTCCTTTTGTTGTTGTTGTCCAGTGACTTTTTATGTTTGTTTGGTTTTAGTTGAACGTTAATTAATGTTATAATATTTTCTTCTTCATGCCCATTTGTGGATTGTCATTAAACGAATACGATTGTCATGCTCCCGTTTAAGCTAATGAGTTTCACTTTAATATATCACTTTTATGTTTACTATCTCATGTTCCCATTTAAAATGTAAGTTTTCCATTTAATATATTATCTTACCATTTAATATGTGACATTTACGTTTAATATATAAAGATTGTATCTAGGATTCAATACTTTCTGTCGGCATGACCATCATAACCATTGGAAGAGTTAATGTTTGTTTAACGAAAATCTAAATTTAACACGCCTGTCTTTCAGCTTTAATGCCCGCTTCTCAAGTTATCTTACCGCTCCGCTCAAGCCGCCCATTAATATCTCTGTATGTAATTTAAACGCAAACGTAACATCGGTACGTCGGTGTGGGGGAGGTGGAGTTTCTCGCCATTGAGGATTTGTTCTATGAACCGCATTACATAGATTGGGCAGTCAACACTTCCGTGCTTCGCGGGCGCATATTGTCAGCATAAGTGGGTACGCTGCGTTCGTGAATCTCCCAATCCTCGATTTGGATGCAACTGCCAAAGACTCACACGCTAATATAAGATTAAGGACCATTTAGAAAAATTCAAAAAAAAAATAAAGTTAATCATGTTACCATTTCCTACGCTTGCTTCAGATATAGCGCTTCTCAATCGATGTGTAGCGAATATACTGCTTTTTCTTGTCCGTAATCGACGAGATGGTAATGCTTATTTAGAATTATGGGCAAAATAACCAACTCCACTTCGGGTATGTATGGACCGTGATCCTTCATCAACGTAAGGGCAACATCTCCGAAAAGCTACCGCTTCATTAAAAGCGCCAACGGTCTCAAGTATTGTGGCCCGCTTCTTGTAAGGGTAGGGAGATTTGGCCATAGATTCAAGGATGATCAAGACATATACGCCCATGACATCGCCCAATAGCCATCGCCTTCGTTGCCCAAAGAATAAGATACAGATGGTCCCGAAAGTGGTGTATCGCCCACTCGCTCCTCCAAATAATTGTCCGAATGGTGAAGAACTCAATATTTAGCTGACATTAAATGAAAACCATTTATTAAAATGACAAATGAGCATACTAAATGGAAATTCTATATTTTAAACGGTATAAATTACCATTCTAAGCTAAAACTCAATATTAAATGGAGAACTTACTTATCGATCCCGCAGCTTGAGATACATCCAAATTGTTGTTTTCTCCGCATCACCAGCATGAAACCAGGAGGATTTTTAATTTTTGGTATGAAGCTTGTCTTTAACTTGTATTGTGTTCTCCTTTGCCATTAAATCCTCCACCATGATCGTTTCTCTCCTACTGCTCGTCGGCGCCGGCTCTTCAGCTTCAGGGGGTGGGGCTGGCTTACTGGTTCATTAGTGATACGGTGGTTCGATGTTTGTAATTCAAATGACGGCCATCGACGGCCGTTGGTCGGCGGCCGGTGCCTTACTATTTGCATGATCGGTGGGTGGTTCAAGATCGCGGCTGGTCGGTGGTTCAAGAGTGGCGTTACGGGAAGTTCAGATGTCATGGCGGTTCGCCGACAAAATGGTCGGTCATGGTCACGCCGGCCGGGCGCAGTGGTTTGGATCACTAGGCGCCAAGTTCTTCATCTCTACAACATTCAATTACCGCTAAGTGTGACCATGTAGTCATCAGCTGCCATCTTCGCATTAAGTGCATTACTGTATGGACTTTGCTTAACATTTGCAGCCTTTTACTTCTTCCCCATTTCCTCTTCGCATCTTATCCTCATGAAGAGGGACCATCGCAGCTTGAGACCGGTTAGCGGCTTTCGGAGACCGGCGACCGGGCCCGATGTGACCTTCTTTAACCGCTTCACCGCGAATCGGGATGATAGAGATGGCGCTCTTTGTCTCGATATCGCCGGGCTGCCGCTGCCGCTGTCGCTGATAACGGGCACGTCCGCCGTGCTGGCCGTGACACGCCTCGCGCGCAGTCTCCGCCATACCTTTGGCTGGAGCCCCTTCGCACGTCTCTCCATTTTGTCAAGTCGTGACTTGATGCCGGCAACATCTCTTGTGAGAACCTTAAGCTGCATTCTCAATGCGTGTTGCAAATATTATCATCCCTTGGCCTCCTTGTCGAGTTTCCGTAGGAGGACAACTACGGTGAAGTACGCGGGGCTACCGGACTTGGATGCGCTCGAGACCCTTTTTTCGCTCCCTCGCCCGTCGCTTCCCTTAGCACCCTCCACGGATGGGGGCTAAAGAGAAACTTTTCATTCTTTTCCTGGCCTGGCCCTTGATCGTCCCACCTCACGTTCCTACGCTGTCTCCTCCTCCTCCGATGTGACATGGACAAGCTCTAAAACTGTAAAAAGAACCACAATGTGCAATTTATGTTAAACGACAACACTATATTTTAAACGGTAACGCTTATATATTAAATAGGAATTAGTTATATTAAACAAAAAATGATATATTAAACATAAACTCAGTAGTTAAGTGAAAATAAAACTATATTAAAACGGTAATATATAATCATACATGAGAACTTTCAAATTTAAAGAAAAAAGTCGGAGTACCTCCTTTCCATCGAAAGCGATTTTAGTAGGGGACCAAGGGAGGCTTGCTTTTCCAAGCCGCTTTTCCCCGTGAGATGAGGATCCTCGTGCCCTCCCATAGTGCACCTTCTTCCCTGTCCCAAAGGACCTCATAGAACCATATGTTGAGGGCTTACAACGCACTTCTTAGATATCCGCTTTGTGCAGGGCCTCATCGGATTCCTGGACTTAACGCTACGGATATCTTCTGGACGCCATCCATAAGCCACTTGTGAGTGGCTTCATGCTCACGCCAGAGCGTTTAGTTCATCTAGCTTGTCTCGCTGTGAAATCGCAATCCAATTTAGGAACCGCATTACGAGGTGCTTGGGAAGAGCATCGCTCCAAGGAGGTACACCACCGCCAGCTTGACAAAGTTTTCAAGGCTCCTTTTTTCTTCCAACAAGTCGGAGAAGATTCTTTTATGGCATCTTTGCGCGTCGTGATATTTTACCCATGTATTTCTACCCAAAAGTCGATTGCTTTTTCGCTTCTTTGAAGACCACCGCTTCCCCATGGCATCAAGGCCAAAGCATGATAGCAATATCCCTGGTCCTAATGCCAACACGCTCTCTCCAATACTAAATCATATTCTCACAAACCTCTTTAACAGAAAGCATCCAACAGTCCCTCTCTCCCATAATGTGTCTCGAAGGTCCAAGAATGGGGCAAAGGGTGTCCTCCTCGATGAGTTCCCAGTGCCTCAAATATATGGGGTTTCAATTCTAGTGCTTGGTGGACCTAAGCACCAAGTAGCACCTACCGCTTACTAGATTAGACGACATATTTCCGTAGTCAGCATCAAGAGAGATTTATTACGAAGGTTGTAGAACGCTTAAATGGAAACTTTGGAGAATAAACGGAAACAATGTATTTTACATGGAAACATTGGCAACACTTGTAGACATCATTCGTATGAATGTACAACAAATCGACCACCTAAACCCCAAACCCTAGACCCTAAATCAAAAAAAAAGAAAAAGAAAAAACCCTAAACCCCAAATTTCTGTCGCTAAGTTCCACCACGCCTAACAACAACACAAAAATCGCTTACCATTATGTTTAATCTTCCATCCCAAATGCATACAAACTAGTAAAAACAAGCGAAAAGAAGGTAAGAATCATGGACACCCAGGGTTTCCAAGCATACTTCGTATCTTAGTGTAGCAGCTTTAAGTTTGCCTAAATTTAATACGCCTGTTGATCTCCTGAAGCAAAGAATAACCGCGGGAGTACTCCTGTGGTGGCTCCGCCCAGAAAACCACCGATCGACTGCTCAGGTACTGCCATTAGAATGACGAACCGCTCTCGAGAGAGGTCGGTCAAGGGAGAAGCATGACGGTCGCGTCAAGTCTGGATTCGAACCACCTATCGCGCTTGCTTTTGAATCGAGGGCATTCCGCATATTTTACTTTCTCATTGCTTTCATGCATTGGGGGAAGGGCTTGATCATGAGATTCACAAAGGGTATTTTGGTCATGAAAGAAAATATGCAGTTAGGTGGATTGAAGGCTTAAAAAGTCAAAATCTCAAAAAGGAGGAGATGATATGGCATATTCAAAAGTGATTTTTCATGCATATGCTGAAAGCCACGGCCTTTGTTCATTAACACTGAAATTTTCAATGTCTAGTCCAATCTTTGAAGTTGATTGATGAGACATTTGCCAGATGTGCAGTTTTGGTTGGATGTTGTTAAAAACCATTGACCTTTCTAACATTCATTTGTTGATAATATATACAAAATAATAAAAAGAGGGATATCCACATTAATTAGGAATCTGAAATTATATGCATAAATTCTGTGAAGGGATGTGTATACAAATAATAAATTTACAGGGGTGTAAGTGCAAATAATGTAGATTTGATTGAGAAAATAGACATAACAAGACATAATAACACAGCAGTAGTTCAAAACATACTGAAATTTCCTGGCAACATCAATAATTGATCACAACATTTAATAGCTAATCGCATAGTGAAGTGAAGTTTCTGATTATTAAAGAAAAAATCATTCACACTGTTGATTTTGATATAATCATGAAAGATGACGAAGATTTATCTGTTTTGAATTCTCTTATCCTGGTCTCAGTATAAATTCCAATGCAGAAGTTCTGGCAGAAGGTAAGAAATACATCGAGTTTCCTCCTATGAACAAGACTGGTAGAAGATATAAGCAGAAAACAGCTTGATTGATATTCCATCTCCAAGAAGTGATTACTGAACTCGAAGCAACGTTCTTCCTGTACTCTAGACGACAAATGGAGCTTGAGCTCAATGGTTGAGTAAATTACATCCTAATATCGCCTTCTTTGACACTTTGGAGTTGATATACTGTGTGCCTTGAGATATGCAAAACAGCAAGACATTGGCTTGTTGGATGACTGACCTGTGCATTGTCATTGTCGCAAAAGAACCATTTTTTTCCTGCAAGAAGGTGGAGTTGGAGAGGATCGGTTATGCATCGGACCCTGTTGACTCCAGTTTTGTCATCAATTGTATACAGGCCTTTGTGCAGAACAAGCAGTTGACGTCATAAAAGTGAAATAAAATTACCCTACAGAACTCATTGACATGTTTGTATGCCGATGCATCATGGTTGATGGTGTGATTTCTGTTCATTTTGGAGAATCAATGCTGAATGTGGGCCCAGTGCGCTGTCTTCTTTAGGTTCTCGATCTCCCAACTGCAAAGAAAAAACAAAGGTCTTCATCTGATGAGTTCCTCAGTGCAGAGAGACTTCAGTTCGGGATTATCATCGTGGTTTCGATGAAGCGAGGATGAATTGAAGCTTGGAATGAACTGATGCTCTTCCACATTGTTTGTGGCCTCCGAATTATCGGCTATGAAATTCAACATGTGTAAAAGGCGGATTCATTCCAGAGCCTGAGGCATGGTCCAAAGGCAAATGTTGAATCTTAAGACCGAGAGATTCATATGCTTCTTCAGCCTTTCTTGTGGCAGGGCACCCGGGTTGGGGATGACTCACCGACTGTAGAATCGACACCTGTTAGTGCATTTCTTTGCTCCTGCAAAGCTTCTTTATTCATGAAATTTCAATAAAACAAAAATGAGTTAGATGGTCGGTAAGATTGTGTGCGTGTGTGTGTGTGGCACAGGCATCACAGGAAGTACACACCTTCAAGGCCTGCATTTGTCGTTATAAGATCAAGTTCCAAAAGGTCAAGAAGCCGGCCAAGATCGACCCACTAGTCCAGTTTTCTGGACCAAGTGACCACTTTAAGCTTCAACCTTCCAAGGTTTGCTGTTCCTCCCCATATGATTCCAATTGGCTGCGGCTTTTCTCCATCCTGACCAGTTAAAATGATAAGGCTCCCGCTATCACCTTCCAAATCAAATGTCTGCTGGTTCTCACCGACAACCAGAAAATCAGTGAAGAAACATATTCCTTTTTCATCGTTGTATTCCAGAGCATAAGCCATAACTGTCCCTGTTGTCAAGCCAGAGCTCCTCCCAACCTTCACTACCTGCCTCCCAATGAGACTATTGATCGGGGACTGCAAATCTATGACCTTTACATCTCCTATCTCCCCCACTCCCTTCACCAATGTGGTAACATTTGAAATGTCAAAGTCGTCAGCAAATGGAATGAATGCTCCATCCGCTCGCACAAAAGTCTCTGCAGGTTTTTCAGAAGGTAAGGAGTATGTTCGGGGATTAGAACATCATTCAACAAACAATAAGAAAACCCAACCAAAGAAGAAATAGCAAAATTACCAGTTAATAGTCATGTTGGATTTCAATAAAAGTAACAAGAGTAAGAAAATGTGTTAACAGAATTAATCAAAAGGTTGTTACCTGGAAACTCAAGCAATGTCAATTAATAAGATTAAAACATATTTTAAGTTGTAAACAGAATACATTTTTTATGCTATGATATAAGTTCTCAAAAAGTTTGTTTTGTAAGGTGTACTTAATGAGGACAATGAATAAAGCAGGAGCTTTGGTACCTGGGTTTGTTCCGCTAATATTCCATACCAAAGGTCATCTTGTAATAAAGGATGTTGTCCTCTCAACAGCAATTCAAGATAGACTCCGGCCCAAGGTTAGGTGGTAAAGGATGAAACATCTTTTGGTTTGATAATCCAAATCAACTGCCACATGTCTGTTTTGTCAAAAGAAAAACCAACTTGTTTATTGCCTGATCGGCTTCTTCAGCTGGGACAGCACCTAATGTTCCAGCACGGTCTCCTAAGGCTCTAAGCCACCTACAAATCCGTAGTAAATGGGAAATCATGACAGGTTGAGATTCAAAAGAAGTTGAGAGCCAAATGGCTGGAAAGCCACCTCAGGATGTTGTATCAACAACTATATATAATTCATGGTAAAGAAATTCATAAAGTGATTCCACCCACCGCAATAGAAAAGTCACATCATTTAAATTCAGGAATTAGAGGACTAAAAGTATTGACATAAAATAAATAGACATAGAAATAAATGTCCAAGTGTAAACTCACTAATGAACTCAAAAATTTCAATATTTAAAACAAATCTAGCTTTGAATGTGGATCTAGTGCTTCTCTCTTTATGAGTTGAAAAAGATTGTCTCGCACTCAATGAGGTCACTGTTAACCTAATGAGCTGCCAAAAGGCACACAATTCCCAAAAAGTCCCACCCATCAAGCAATAGCTCAGTAAGGTATAAGGCATAAGAAATTAAGTGGGTAGGAGATACAAACTAGTACCTGAGAACCAGGAACCAATTACATGGATCAGCTTCCACGTGAAGCTTCTCATCCACAGTCAGCTCATTGTACAGTTGTTCCTTTGGAGTTGGTGCAGGTGCCCCATAATAGGAGAATTCTACAACATCTAATGGGCCGTTCACACCATACACCCCCAGGTCCCTACGCAAGAGGATGATAAAAACAAAATTAGTACTCAAGATAGCTGAAAAAGTTGGACTCCATCACACAAAGGGGAAAAATCTGTATTTAATCAGGGAAAGGAACAGCTAACTACCTCAAGGAAAGATGGCAGGCACTGAATATTGCTGAGCCATTGTCTGTGTACCTTTTCAAGCTTAACAAAAACCAGAATTGCAGGTTTCTTGGTTACATTCGCTCTGTCGGATACACAGTAAAGCCTATTGCAGTACTCAAGACTATATCAGCCAGGTAAGATCTTGCTGGGTGTGGGAATGCCTCTGATTGTCATCAAGTCGCAAGCAATGTGAGGTAGCCCGCTGTCCGGGTTGGCAGCTGGATCAAGATGTCTCCTGGCAGGACAACCTTCTGAAGGTTACCAAAGTAATTAGGCTCGGTGCCCTTCAGCAGCAGCACCCTCAGGCAATAAAGTAGAGGGTAGGCCATGAAAAATATGCAGCATTGCTTTCAGAGTGCTGGACCAACCTGATGTGAACGGGGTTGCAAGGATGGACTTGAAGTAAGGCAAGTTTGAGTGACTGTATTATAGTTCTCCATATCCATAACGCTGATCTCCTCCGATTAAGTAGATCCTGAGCAATTCCCTCGGGAATGTCTGGAATGTCTCATCATTATATCATTCAAAAAGGGCTACAATCCAACCAATTGCAAAAGAACTTCAGCACATATTCATGCCTGTCATTCAAGAAAGCAGAACCTGGAAACAGTGGAGGCCCAATCCCATTATTTTCCCTCGAAGTCTCATATAACTGCTCTCAATAATTAAACTGAAAAGTGGAAAATGAAAGTTCACAGGTAGTTTTTGATGACATATAGAACACAACATGACAAGAACAAGATAAAAAATCAAACAGATTTACGGCACTATGCGTAAAAGGAAAGATGAAAAGTTCCTTCTGTTGTTCTCGAACAAAAAGAAGAACACGAACAACATGAAACAACACCGAACATTACTTTTGCTAGAAAGCTAACAAGAACATGTAATTAATCTCAATCAGTTCTTGGCAGTAACAAGTCTCTACTTCTTGTTGTAGTTGAGATGAAGAGGGATTGGCATAACTAAGCATGGAAAAGTACTTAATGCTGTATATATAATGAAAAAAAATAAGCTGTCAGTACTTGCCTGCTCCACACAAGTTAACCAGTAAAATTCTGCATATGAACAAGTACATGCAAAACTTACTCCAAAACACAGTGGGACCATAAGAAAAGTTGGGTGTGCAACAATGATGCACATTGTAGATGCTATAGTTTTGGTTTTTCCCTGATAGGATGGCTACAAGATGATAAAGCATTTTAAGAAATTGGAAATAGTCATGTATGGGACATATACTATAAAATATCAGGAACCCTAACTTAAAGAATGCATACATGTGAAGCGTGAGTAAAATATATAAAAGCTTCTGCAAACCACCTTTGTTGAAATGCAAAAAGGACCAATGGCACTGAAAGAAAGAAAAAAAGTGATCGACGCGCTAATGTTAACATCGCATACTTGGTTCCCTCATCATGATAACGGTAACCTCAATGGATACAAGAAGATTAGCGGCTTTTGATGTTATTATTACAGAATAGCAAGGCCATAGATAAAATCATTACAACCTTCTTTCTAAAGAGAAATTAAAGTAACGCGGTCATTCAGAAAACAAAAAGTAAGAACTATTATGATCCAGGTAGTGAATAAAAAAGTTGAATATGCTACAAGAGAGCTTCTTTTTTTTTCTCTCTTTATGGTGGATATTCATATGTCTCGTGCGGTATTGGATCCAGAGCGGGATCACACATTCAAGTATTTATGTACTATTTCCCCTAATTCCTCTAATGAATGAAATGTGGTTTTATCCACTTTTATCAACAAAAAAAAAAAGGACAATAGACAAAACCAAAAAGGGTGAAAAACTAAGCTGGTGGGTAAATCATTCTAATAAAAATAAAAAATAAAAAGAAGAAAAACATCAATTGAGAAAAATGAAAATGAAATAAAATAAAATCAACAAGAACAAGAAGAATGAACAGATCTTCAGAGAATAAACAGCCAGAATAAGTAAGGTGCTCAAAATTGTACGCAGGAGACTCAACTTTGGAATAGAAATTAACATACCTGATAAAGAAAAATCCCACTTTTCTCCACTCTTCCGAGCAAAAATACTCTAGAATGTCAGGAAGCAATCTTATACACAAGCATTAAGAGATTATTAGAATGATTAGAAACTGCAGTCAATAATTATAAAGGAGGGAATTCAGAAAATACCTAACCTGATAAATCTCTAAATGCATTAGCTGGTGAGTTTCTGAATTATAAAATGCAAGCAAATTCGAAAGTGCATATAAAGAACCCAATCCGCAGGTGGTAAAGACTTGGAGCTAAAAAACAATACCAGAAACTCAAAACCACAGACAAACATAAAGCAAAAATCAAGAAAGCCGCAGCGCACCTTGATGAAGGCAAGTCTAATCAAGCATATCTTCCGGTTCACCAGACAGACAAGAAAAGGATGCAGCAGAGCAAACTAACAATCAAATGTAAATGGACTTCCCCTGTAAATTCCATTAATTCAGCAAAAGAACCTCTCCAAATCCAATCTTTCTTCACTTCTTCCCAACCAAAATGCAATATGCAAAAGATAAACAAAAAGCACCTCCCAGACCACAAATAATATCAGCAAAACAAGAAATCCACAAAAAAAAAAAGCCAACACATCTTGCAATTGATCCCAGCAACAAAACTCTGAAAACAATCAGAAACAAACCCCAAAACTACAAAAAGCTGTAAAAAAGAGAAGAAAAAAAAAAACAAGGGAAAAAAGGGAAAAAAAAAAGAGAAAAAGGAAAGGTAAGACCTGTGTGGCCAAAGAAATGCTGCATAGACCTCACAGCTGAGCACAATCAAATGAATATATCTGCACAAAAGAAAGCCACCATGGCATGATATATAGAAAGAAACAAAGAGAAGAATGAGAGAGGAAGAGGAGGAGCTCACCAAGAGAAGAGCCTAAGAATGGGAAGTTTGAAGAGCTGGACTGGGGTCTTCATAGGGGTTTATCTGCTGGTCTTCTCTCAGTGGGAGAGAAGGACTCCCAAAAGATGCAATCTTTGCAAGGAGGTGGGGGCTTGGGGGATCCTGGCTACTCTGTGGATGGCTGCAGGAGATCTATACTCAGAGGAGCAAATAGCAGCAGCCAGCCCTGCAGACCTGAAGAAAAATGAAAATGGAGGGGGGCAACCTTGCAACACCAATAAGCAAAAACCAGATGGCTGAATAGAAAGGTAGTAGACCTTTTTTTTTTCTCTCTTTTCTAAAATTTATTTGATTTTTGGAAAACCAAAAGCAGAGAGCACTTTTGGAATAAAGAGAAAAAAATGTGGATGAAGCTTAATGTAGTTTCTAATATATAAAAAAAAAAAGAGAAAACCTCTCTCATTTCTGTATCATTTTTTTGGATTTAGAGACCAAAATAAATATAAAACCATTAATTCAACTTAACTAAAAATTTATTATATATTTTTTAAAAATTTGTTTTATTAAAAAACCCATTTTGGTTCATTTTTCTTGAAAAAAACTGTATCATCTTTTTGGATTTAGAGACCAAAAATAAATATAAAACCAAAAATTCAGCAACTAAAATTTATATTATATATTTTTTAAAAATTTGTTTTATTAAAAACCCATTTTGGGTTCATTTTTGAAAGAAATATATATATATATATATATATATATATATATATATATATATATATATATATATATTAAATAAGTCACTACACACAAGACCAACGCCGCATAGCAATTTACACCGCAGTTTAACCCATGGTAGGACTTTGTTGGCGAATAATCCTAAGTTTGACCCCCACGCATCCACAGCATTTGGCGGTGTAATGCAGATTTACGCTGGTCCTTTGACTTGGTAGGAGGTGCTTGTTATTTTGTCGAAAAAAATAAAAGTCACTACACAACGGCAGAGGGCCAGTAAGCAGGCTCTCGAGAGCAGTTGATCGTACTGAAAGCTCCAGCTGAAGTTCCCTTTACTGAATAGTTTAAATCTACTGAAGCTTCAAACTACTGGGGAGCTCTCGAAATTAAATTAAGTTCTCACAGTTTTGAGCTTTCGAGCTTTCATTTCGATTTAATTTCGAAAAGCTCGAGCTCGCCTCAAAAGCTCAGACAAGAATCCTTCAATTATAATTTTTAAATCCTCGACTTAAATTTTAAATTAAAACTTATTTATAAATTAAATTTTTTATATTATATATTATATATCAATACTAAATATTAAATATTTTATTAATATATTATAATATTTATTACATTTACTGATTTTTATTATATTTTTATTGATTTTTAATAATATTTATATTATATATTAATATATTAATATTAAATTTTAGCTTCGGTCGAGTCGAAATTTGATCGAATGACTGCTCGAATTAATTCTCGAAAATGAATTTCGAAGCTTCGAGCTCGAAGCTTCGAAAAGCTCCCAAATTTCCTCGAAATTCGGGTAGACTTGAGCTTTACCGAATGTGTTTATCCTGCTCGCTTGCTCACTTGAAACACCTTGATCGCTTGATGTTCTACTACAAATCTAAGTGATAAGGATATTTATGATCAAAAATAAAACTAATTTGAATGAACGTATGTTATTCCATATGTTCGACCCAACTTACAATACAAACAACAACAAATAAAATTTTAAAGTTCTTAATCACTTATACTAGATGTAAGTTAAATTTATATAAATTTTCAGATTCATATAAGAACTTTTATGAAAGATAAGATCACTGATCAACATCTATATAGATAATTTAATTAATTAAAAAAATATAAAAACGTTTTCTAAAATGTTAATTAAGATATGGAGTAGCAATCAAGATGAATGATGTTTGTTTTGTAGCCAAAATCTTGTGACGCATTAAATAAGGTTAATTTTGTCGTATCCAATGCAGAGAGCGCAAGTTGCGGTGATTATGTTGTCACCATTGATGGCAGAGTGCTTTTCAAGAAGACAAAAATATATTTATATATTAAATGATTAAATGGAAATTAAGAATTAAATTCGGGTGATAGTGAGTTTCCACTGTTTTGAGAAAACAATGGAAATTAGGATAACTCAAAATGATTTCCTTATATTCAATTACATAAAAAAAAATAAAAATCTTCTTTATTTTTAATTATTTAGTAAATTACAATAATATGATGATTTGATAAAATGGAAAAGATAAATAAATATATAAATCCAAAGAGCATGAATGAGACCGAAATACAAGCGAGTCCCACTCATGGAGCTAGCTTCTTTAGCAGCAATATATGGCTTGAATCCTATCAACCAATCTCGTAAGCATTATATAATGCGTTGTGTCTCATCTTCTTGTTCTCTTCTTTTCGTTTCCCACCCCCCTTTTTTTAAAAAAAAATATCTTAAATAATTATTCTGTTTTTTATTGAACTTTGTTGGTTTTTTTTTAAAAAAAAATAGAAAACAAGTGCCCCTGTAAGAAATTCTAAGGGTATGCATAGCTGCACGAAACCCCACATCTTAACAAGGGACCTAGATGTTATCTTTACAGGAAATGGAGTACTAAATCAAAAATCACTCGTCTAACATAAGGGAACGGTATCATTAGGCCAAGAGGCCTTCAATTTTGTTGGGGATTTTTTATATATGTATAGTGTATACCCTTTGTAAATACTTTTATTTACAATTTTAGACTTTAAAATTATATAAGAAAAATAAAGACCTCTTGACCGAGCAACATAGGTCCCTTGCATAAGGGATTCGACACCCAAAAGACCCTGAGTTAAATCCCCATTACGCA